>VZTD01004847.1:333146-347272 GCA_013397725.1 Rhagologus leucostigma
GGATGAGATGGGATGGGATGAGAATGGGGAAGGGGATGAGACGGGGATGAGACGGGGATGAGATGGGATGGGGAGGGAATGGGAAAGGGATGGGAGCGGGATGGACGGGGAAGGGGATGGGATCGGGAAAGGAGTAGGATGGGATGAGATCAGCGTATGATGGGATGTGCATGGAGATGTGATGGGAAGGAACTGGGATGAGGATGAGGTGAAATGGGAATGGGGTGGGAAGGGGAGAAGTGTGGCAGGGAGATTGGTGTGCATGGGGGAAAATAAGTGACAGGATGGGGAGGGATCAAGGAGGAGAGACAGAGAACAGGGATGGAGATGGGGGAAGGAGTAGCAGAAAGTGCAAGAAAGAACAAGAGTCAGAATTGAGGGAGGAGGGAAGCTGGGCTGACAGGCCACAAAAGGCCAGGAGAAAAGGGAAAGAAAGAGAAGAGGGGAAGAGAAAGGGGGAGGGGAAAGGCAAGAGTCTCCAAAAGTTGCATAATCTCCACCGCCTTTGCCCTCGCGCTGCCCATCAACGCCGTGCACATCCGGAGTGGCACAGGGGGATCAGGGACCCCAGGGCAGCTCTTGGAGCAAACCCACCAGGACGGGGCCACGGCTGCCCGGGAACACAGACACCCCTGGGGCTGGCGGGGCTGGTACCCACTGGTCATGGCCTGAGACACCCAACTGGAGCCAGTCGGAGCAGGGCTGCAACCCTTGGTTATCCCAAGGATTCTCCGTGGCCCTAACCCTGCCCCTCCCCAATTCCTAGATTTGTGGGATTTGTCGAGTTTGGGATTAATTTTGGTTTCCTTCAAGCCTCCCAACCTTTGGCACAACTTCGAGTGACAGCTTTCAGCTATTTCCCACCCTCGCAGGGCCGACCCCATCCCCGCCAGCCCTCGGCAGCACAACGTCCCTCCCCGGCAGCAGCTGCCGGAGCATCGGCATCCCGGCACCTGCAGAGCTCGTTTGCTGCGGAGATTTACGGGGGTCCTGTCGCAGGCCCGGGGATCTGTGATTTGCGAGGGCTGAGGTTCGCCTGGCAGCGACAGCGGCGCTCGCTGATACCATCTCTTAATTACGTTTGCAGCAAGCCCTTTAATGAGCAGGGCTTCAGCGCCCTTCCTGCGAAACTCCGCGCCCCGCAGCCTGACCCCGGCACGGGCCCGGCGCCGTGCCGCAGCTTGACTCGCGTTTCGCAGGTCACCAGCTTCTCAGTGCCTCGCCTCGGCGGGCGCTGGTGTGCCCGATAACATCGCCCGGGGCTGAGCCTGCTCCCGCCGCGATCCGACGGGAGCTGGGATTGTACAGCCCCGACCCCCTGGATGTTGTCGGGCTCCCGGAGATAACTTGCAGCGGGGGGCAGGAAAGGGGATTAGGAAATAAATATTCTCTTTGTTGTTTGCGGGAGGCATTGCCTGGAAAACACACTGGGGTTTATAATAAATTAATATCTTCTGATACGACAGCTGGTAAATTTCGTGATGGAAAGTAACCTGTTATCCCCCCTCTCCTTTATTTATTTTGTATCAATAAATGCTCTTTTTCGGCGTTAAACGGAGACAGATGATAGCAGGGGAGGCAGAGCAGAGGCTGGGTTCTTTGCTTACCGTTGCCCTGTAGAAACAGCTCCGTTCAAATATCTGATTGGCAAATCCCTGCCTCCCGTTATCAGACACCCTTTGGGACCACACTTAGCATCCTAGGGTTTCACTGCTCTGCTGCGGCTCGGGGCTTTCCAACTCCTCTAAAGGTTTCGAAACTCTCAGCTCTGCATATACAGGCCTGGGGGAGGAATGCAGGAAGGGAGAAAGGGCAAGGAGAAACCTTAAACGAAAGAGAAAAGGCCACCACCGCCTGCCTCTGCTGCCTTCTGCCCACGGCTGGGTGGAGGGCAGGCAGGGGGAATCCAGGCGACACTAATGTGGGATCCCAAAGGATCCTGCTCTTGGGTCTGGATCTCAGACCCCACAGCTCAGGTTTGGATCCCTGTCGCTGTGCCTTCAGTCTGGATCTCACTCCCCACACCTCACTGGCACCAGGCTGTCACGTTTTCCTCATCTCTCTCTGTCTCTCTTTTCCAGGAAAGAGTTTGCATTGTGATTTCCCCAGTGCTGTTGTAGTTAGGAAAAAATCATAGAAGCAATGTTATTTGCATTTTTAAACCCAGCAAGGAGAAGCCGGAGTGGGCTTTCCGCCAGTGCAGTCTGGCACTTGCTTTGTTGGGAGCGTATAGAATAATTTATAAATAGCACGGTGGGATTTTTTTAAAATATATAATTATACTTTTAAAGCTCCTGCATGGCTGGGGAAAAGGAGTCTTCAAAAAAGGCTTTAGAAAAAAGAGTCTTGCAGAGGGAAAATTTGCTTTACTGGCATTCATAAGATCACAAAGAGGAGAGTTTTCCATCGCAGGAGAGAATGCAGGAGACCCATGGGCCTCCTCCCACCTCCTCATCAGGCAAAAGGATTTTAAGATGCCTGGATATTTAGGGGCTCGGTGTGGCACGGGAGGAAGTGCTTTAGGAGCAGGACCTCCCCCGGCCCCATGAGCAGAGCAGATGTGCTGAGCCTGGACCGTGGGGTCAGGGCACCGCTGTGGTTTACTAAATTCCCTTGTCGTTCAGCATCAGGGGGATCTGGGAAGATAAACTCATCTCTCCACTAAAAACAGGATAAATATTGTCCAATCGCAGGGTTTGGGGAGCAGCAGCACATCTCAGCCTTGGTGCAGAGGCAGCGGAGGCATCAGGAGGGGCAAAGGCTGCTCTTTACACCCTTCACTGCCCTGCCCTGCCCATGTGGTGATTCCTGCTCCAGAGGGACCACCAGAGGCTTCACTGCCACTGCTTGGAAAGGAGGACAGGGAATAAATAAATACAGAAGTAAAAGCAAGTCGGGAGCGAGCTTGATGTGGAACAAGGAGAGAATTGAGTAAATCACACCAAGAGATGCTGCCCTGACTTCCAGGATCAATAGAGCTCCAGCCCCCAGGCTTGGACACCCTCAGCACCCCCCGGCCAGCCCTGAGCCCTCCCATTATCAGCTCCATCAATGGCAGTCTTGAGGAATGGGGTCAATATATCAGCTTTCCCAGTGCAAAAGTGCACAAATCCTCCAGCAGCCTGGGCTGGAGCTATTGATTTTTCTCGTATTTCCACTCCCTACTGGCAGAGGATGAGGGTGTGATGATGAGGAGCTGGGGGGTCCCGGACCCCGGGAAAGAGGCAGTGCACGAGGTCAGACTGGGAGCAGCCCAGCCCACGGGGAGATGTCAGGGTGTTTATACACCCAGGGAGCTGCCCACAGAAAGTTCTTTTTAGCCAGGAGGAGCAGTGGTTTCCAGGAAATAATAATGCCGTGGATCGATCTAATTCCACTGGCAGGGAGGCTGGTAGCCATCCATCCTCTCCCAAGTACTGCCCTGGCAGGTCCTGCAGATTTCCCAGGAAGGGTAAGATGATGCTTTTTTCCCTGTTTCAGGATGAGACCTGCCAGGAGGGGCCGTGCCTCCCTCCACCTTGGGGGCAGCAGGGTCAATTTACCCACCGGCTGAATTTGATCCGCTGGGACTTGAGTCCATCACAGAGGTGGATTTAGGACTCGAAATTCCCAACAGCCAGCGCCAGGGATGGGGCAGCTCATGCGGATGTGGGTCTGTGGGCAGTAACCTTGCCCTACTGGGCTTGCGTGTCACCTGCCCTGCACTCCCCAGGGCAGGACTTTCCCCATACATCGCTCATCCCGTGTCCACGTGCCTGACGTTATAATCCCAGCGTCGGGCAACAACACTGCCCTGACTGGAAGCCCATCCTTGGGTTTGGTTGCCACTGAAACCCTTGGGGATGCAGACGTGGAGAAGGAAGCAGCTCCCTTTCTCCAGAGCTGTGCCCTGTGGCGGGAGCGGAGCTGCCTCTGCGCTGGGTGACCCTTCCCGGGCTGACTCACGGCCTCGAGCAGGCGGCAGCTCCTCGCGGCTCACACGCGTCCCCTCCGCTCTGCCGAGGTCACAGCAGCATCCTGCCTGGACACCCAGCCAGGGGATCCGAAATAACCCATCTGCCCAGGCGGTTCAGTGCCCCTGCCATGTGGCTTCCAGGAGTGCAGCGTGCCCCAGTGCCACGGAGGGATGAGCCCCTGGGAGCTGTGCCAGTGCTGGCTGGGCTGGGGACTCACTGTGCTGCCTCAATCCGGGAGCAGATGGGGGGTTTCACGCCCTTCCCTGGTGTGTAAGTGATTGCTCCTGGATGGTTTCCAACCCACATATATGTGCCTGGTTTAATTTATGCACGCTCGCTTTGTGTGAGAAGACAGCAGCTGACCAGTGGTTGAGGAAACCGAACGCCCCAAAAAGGTCTAAAATTAGAGAAGAAAAAAGAGCTGCTTCCTCCAAGCCCCAGAGCTGCCTGGGCTGCTTCCAGGAGAGCCTGGGAAGTGCCTCCAACCTCCCTGATCCAGCCCCGAGCCTGCCCCACTGCTAAAGCCCCCTCCTGAAGCTGAAGGGAGCCTGTCTCCGCTGCACCTCGCCATGTCCATGGTATTGCCCCGCCCAGCTCTGGGGCAGCGGGGACCCTTATCCCTTCAGGATGTTTTCCAGGAGACAGGGGCTGGTAAAGTGCCAGGTGGCCTTGGGACCGTTCCTGTCCTGTTTACCCCAACCTCACTTGCCTTGTTAAACACGCTGCTGCTTCCCCATTGCCATCCTGACCCCCAGCCCCCTCCCAGGGGAATACACCACATGAGGGGAGTGAAGGAAGCAGGGCAGTACCTGCCAAACAGCAGGCAGGGAGGTGACCTGGGACAAGAAACAGCATCCATGGAGCTGCTGCTGCTGGGCCACACGGCCGGTGCCACCATCACACCAGAGCCACAGCAGGCTGTGTTGGAAACACAAGATTTTGGCACCTCTCGGAGCATTGATGCTGCAGGCACCAAGCTGCCACAAGCACAATCAAAGGGCTGGGGGAACCCCTGTTTCCTGTGCCACCCCCGCGGCGCAGACGGACAGTGGCTGGGGTCCTGCTGGAGGAGCAGCCCATGCCCACGTGCGACACTGTGAGTTGGTGTAACTCCATGCTGGGGGACGTGTCACTGCGGCTCTTTGCACCAAACCTGTGTCCCCTGTGCAGCACGTCAGTAATGGCAGCAGAAAGTTGAGTGCCAGCGAGCTTGAGGTGTGTGGTAATAGCTATGGCAAAGACCTCTAAAGCTGGCTGGACTTCCTAGGAGCTTTTGGAAATCCTGACATAGCCTCGTGGGTTTTTTAACAACCTCTGGACCTTATCAAAGTGCACAAAAGGCCACAGGCTTCCTATTTGCCCAGGCTGTGGTCAGAGGTTATAGCCAGGTGGGAGTAAACCTCTTCTCCCATGTGACAGGACTGCAGGAAATGGCCTCAAGTTGCTCCAGAGGAGGTTTAGGTTGGATATTAGGAAAAATTTCTTCACTGAAACGGTGGTCAAGCACTGGAACAGGCTTCCCAGGGCAGTGGTAGAATCAAGGTCCCTAGAAGTGTTCAAAAAATGGGTGGATGTGATGCTCAGGGACATGTTTAGTGGTGAACAAGGCAGTCCTGAGTTAATGGTTGGACTCAGTGATCTCAGAGGTTTTTCCAACCTTCATGACCCCGTGGTTTTAGGAAAAGAACAGCTGCTCCTGCCAAACCTGGCTCGTGCCTGCCTGGCTTGAGCCCTGCGTTATGAGCACCCTTAGGGTGTCAGCTCCTGCTGCTGGCCCCAGTGGGTCGCAGGTGCCAGACGTGCTCCCCTCTCCTGGGGCATCTCCTGGGACAGCACTAGGTTGGCTGTTCCTCCACGGAGGGTCTGACTTGGCCCGGAGAAGGAATCACATGTCTCCGGGTCATTCCCTCATGCACAAGGGCTGGGTGTGAACCATCCACAGGTGCCATAACACACAGCTCCAGGTCCTGCAGCCTCAGGACAGGCATCAGATCAGAAAAAATCATTTAAAGCAAGTGGAGATGTGTCCCAGAGGTCCTTGTGCCACCAGGGTAGAGGGCAAGGGGCAGCACGTCAGGTGGATTCCCATCCCAGCTCTGGACTGAGTCCGTGCTGGGAGCTCCGTGCTCTGCTGGGAGCAGGACAGCTCTGATCTCCGATGGCAGCTGTGGACAGGGCACAGCCTGGCTTTGTCCTCACCGTGGAAACCAGCCCTGGTGCAAACCACACGTGTGTGGAACCCCCGGCGTTTCTCAGTGCCCCCGAGCAATGCCAGCGGCTTTGGCCGGGGTCACCCTCACAGCCCGAGACGCCCGTGCCCTGCAGATCCCTCTGGCTCCAGACATCATCACGAGTTTAAAGGACTGGCAGGAATTAGCCCAAAACCCTTTCCTTGGTCACAGGAACCACTGAAGGGCAGAGGCTCTGGCACCTGGGCTCAGCCCCTGCGGGGCCACTTGGAGGGGACACCGAGTGTCCCCTTCCTCTGAACCAGCCCAGCCTGCCCCACCAGGACATGCTGACCCGCAGCCCGAGCCCTGCCTGCTCTATTTTACAGCCAAAACAAGCCATAAATCCCCCTCCACAGAGCCAGAAGGTGCAATTGCTTTCCCGTGGTGCAGGTTTTATCTCATGCGACTTGTGGCATCACGTGAGGGAAATCTGTAAGTAAAAGTCGGGCTGGAGCCATTTATAATGGCAGCACTGTGATTGTTGCTCCTGACAGCTGCAATTACAGGCACTCCCTTCCATCGCTCCACGCTGGGGGAGAGCGGAGCCGGCACCAGAAGCAGCTTTTCCAGAGCTGCATCCCTGCTCCAGCGCACCTGGTCACCCACAGGCAGTGCTCAGGAAGGGCTCCAGAGGAGAATGTAGGATGGGGGGTGACCCCCAGTCAGGAGGGTTTGGGGAGGGATGCAGGATGTAAGGAAAGCTCATCAGCTGCTGTTTGTCTCCGCGGGCAGGACAGGGACTCCACAGGGACAAACGGCGGGTCTGAGCACTCACCGGGGAGAAACCCTCCTGATGGCCCCAGAGAAGCCCAAAGTGGGGTGCAGCTGAGGGCAGCATCCCAGGAGGATCACTGCTGAGTGCTTCTTTCCAGCAGCACGGCCCGGATCGGCTGCCCGTGAGGTGTTTGGTGTGTTCCAGGCAGGTCAGCACTGGGGTGCCAGCAGCCACCGTGGCCGGGGAGCTGCCAGCGAATCTGGGAGCTGGGTACCAGAGGGATGCAGAAACCCTGCCTGAGGGAGATGGAGAGCAACACGAGGGACATCCATGGTCTCGCAGTGACAGGGCAGTGACAAACAAAGCCATTACTCACTCGACGTGAGCCGAGGCGGAGCTGACAAGGGGCAGGGGAGCGTGGAGGTGGCAGCCCTGAGGCAGCCCAAACTCAGCTGGGCTTTCCTGCTGAACACCTCAGCTCTGTCTTCTCCGCGCAGTTTCAGGGGAACTGAAACATCCAAAGTGAGCTGAATTTCATCATTATCCTGGTGAAAAACCCCGCTCGTAAGAAGTGACTTCTTCTTTTGCTCTTTTCAGTGAACAGCACCATGGGGTTTGTTTCAGAGCTGAGGGCTCTGCTGTGGTTGTTGCGTGGTGACTCCACCACTTCCCTGGGCAGCCTGTTCCAGACAGTGTTTGACAATGCTTTTCCTGTGGAAATTTTTCCTAATATCTAACCTAAACCTCTGCTAGTGCAGCTTGAAGCCATTTCCTCTCATCCTGTCACTTGCAAGCTGGGAGTAGAGACTGATCCCCACCTGGCCACAGCCTCCTCTCAGAGAGTTGGAGAGAGTGATGAGGTCTCCCCTGAGTCTCCTTTTCTCTGTGTCAAACAGCCAGACTTTCCTGCCGAAAAAAAAAGATGGGAAATAGGGAAGAAGAAACAGGAGGCTGAATAAAGTGAAACAAAAATGAAGATTTTTGTGTTGGCTTGACACAAAGCAAAACACTCTAGGTCAACCAAACTGGAATTTCTCCTTACGCTTTTCATTTCTGTGTAGAAAACAGAATACACATGACATTTATTCTGGCTGCCCCAAACCAAAAAGAGTTAGTGCTGAGATATCTCTCTCCACAGAAAGATCCACTATTTGCACAGCTCCAGCTGCAACCTTTGAACCTCTGGCCAGTCTGTGTTGCAACCACAGTGGTGCTGATATCAGCCCAGCAGGGCTTCGGACACTCTTGGGGATCAGTGCTCAGCATCTGCCAAAGGAGTTTTTCCATCAGTGTTTAAGAGGTTTAATGATATGCCAGGAGAAGGGAGATTTATGCACTTCTGAGGGGGTTTATGCATTCCTACTGATTTGTATTCAGCACGGTGCAGGAATTTATGGAAGGAGGGGATCGATGTTTTATTGATATCAAAAAAAACCTATATGATGGATGTGCTAATTACACATTTTTCTCCCAGACTCCCTTTATTATACACAAACAAATGGCCCTGCTGCTGTAACAAATGCAGGAGAAACGTGCAACGGAGCCAAACTCCTTGGAGGTGATGCATGTGAGGGAGACCTTGCTGATGCCAGGGCAGAGACCTCAGTTCTTTGTTTAACTTCTTCCCTAGCCAGTATTGAATTTTGGTTTCCTGTTGCCCGTGACTCCATTTCCATTTCACGGAAATCACGTCCCTTGTCAGGGACAGGGGCACAGCTCTTGCAGCCACACTGCGGGGTCCTGGCTGCCAGGGCAGGTGCTGGTTCCCAAAAACACTGAGCAGAGTGTGCACTGGCCGTGCCTTGCTCAGAGGGAACACACAGGGCGAAGAACAAGCAGGGATTTTTTGTCTCTCTGCTGAAGCAGTGAGTGTGCAGAGGAGAGGGGCAGCGGTCAGTGGTTGTGTCCACTCCTCCCTCTCCCGCTGCAGGGGCGAAGGCGAGCCAGGTGCTGTGATATGTGTAGCAACACATGTGAAAAATCAATACTGCAGATGGAAATCACAGGCTGAGACAGGCACAGGCTGCCCCATCACTGCCTGACGAGCCTGAGCCCGGCGCAGGCGCTCCTCCCGTGCTCCAGGCAGGGAAGGAGGGTGGCTCTGCTCAGTGCAGGGAGGCTCTGTGCTCTGGGGTCTGCTTTCTGCCCGGGGCGTGTGGGATTTGGAGAGCCACCAGAGCAGGGCAAGGACCTTCTGGGTGCAGGACGCAGAGTGGATACAGCAGGTGGAAGCAGCATAGAAGAGAAGGTGGGGTAAAGCACGGAGCCCAAAGCACAGCGCCAGAGTGCTGCCTGCTTGAAACTGGCAGCACAGCCTGGGTTTTCACAGTGAGGACTCTGTGATCTTGGGGGCCAGGGAAAATGTTCTCAGCCATTACCCTCGTGTTCTGCCAAGAAATGGCTTTGGCAGGCAGCTGCCACCCACGCAGCTCCAGGCTCCATATGCAGGCAAGGCAGGGGGGTCCGTGGCTTCGATGGGGCTTGGTGGTGCCCTACAGGGATGTTCGGCAAAGGCTCAGTCAGAAGTGAATCTCTCTCGGTCTCTCCTGTGCCCTGGCATGGGTGTGGTGGGAAGCACGATGGCGAGGAGGGTTCTTCCCCTGGGACACGGGTGCAGGGAGCAAATCTGCCAGAAAGTGATAAGGGAGACGTGGAAAAGGAGAGCGGAGGGATGAGGACATGTGCAATGGGTAGCCTGGAGGAGTTCGGGGGACAGGAGGGGACATTTATTAACCAGAGGAGCAGCTCTGCCCACAGCAGAGGTGACACATGCCAGGCTGAGGTGTGCTGGGGGCTGTGCCACGGGAGGGGAGCGTGCCTGGGCTTCCCCTGGCTCCCTGTGCCACTCGGGAGCCACACACCTCCCCAGCCTGCTCCTCCAGAGGCAGGTGTCTCCCACAGCAAAAGGCACGTCTGCATACGAACCAGCCCTTAACCGCCTCTTTCTCCTTTCATTGCGGGGAAAAAAAGTGTAATCACAGCCTAGCTTGCAGGGATCCCTTCAGACGTCGCTTTCAGGCTGGCCGGGGCTTGGTGCGTGCGCTGGGCTCTGCCCTCTGCACAGGGACAATGACAGGTCTGCAGGCTGACCAGCGGGATGGATGTGACAATTATGCAGGGATATTTTTTCCCTGCTTGGCACTGCTGGTCACAGCCTGTTATTGTGCCTTTGCTATCCCGGCGTGGGACCTGGGGCAGACCCACACACGCAGCCCATGCAAGGGCCCTGCATGACTTTTTTTACCACTTGGTGCTTGCAATGCTTCTGGGTTTGTGTGCTCCGCAGCCCAGGGCCAGGGGAACGGGCTGAATTTGACCTGGCTCATACTGGGATGACCGGGAGCTCTCCCAGCCCTGCACCGCTTCACGTTTGCGGGGTGGTTGGTGCACCCAGCACAAGGGCACTGGCACCGGCATCCCCTGAGCTCCCATCCCGCTCTCTCTCAGCCCGCTGGGAGCCAGCAGCTACACCCACATGGCCCCGCAGAGCAGGGGCAGCGTGTCTGAGCCCGGCAGCCCCATCCTCAGTGCTCCCGCGCCAGGCTCCCGACACCTCCACGGGCGCCTTGCATCAAACCTGCTCCCACGCCTGCCAGAGCGAGGGGGTGGGAGGAAGGATCAGGCCCCCTTTAAAAAAAAAAAAAGGCAAGGAAAAAGTGAAGGAGAGCCGGTAGGAGCTGTGAGCGCTCTGGAGAAGGAACCCGGCGAGGCAGGGAGGCCTCTCTCACCATGGAGACGCGCCGGGGAGCGTGCGGAGGCTGTGCGCTCCAGTTCACTCGCTGCGAGTGCTCTTCCCGAGCTATTCCAAGCGGATTCCCCTGCCAGCCCGCCCGGCTGCCTGCGGAGCGCCGGCAGGCTCGGGCCGGGCCGAGCGGGGCTGCTGGAGGGCGGTGGGAGGACGAGCGGCTGTAAATATTGCAGTTTGTTTACGAGGCTGGGTGTTAGTCAGTCATGCACGTATAGAGAGATATATTTCTTAATTTGCAAGTGGCAGAGCCAACCAGAGTTGGTTCAGCCTTTTTTCCCCTTCCCAGTTCAAGCCAGGGCTTCCTCTCCCCCACCCAGGCAAGGAGGCTGCGGGGGCCGTAGAGACCAGCAAGGTGCCTTTTGTAGCCACAGAAAGCGGCTGGGGCAAGAGTGGGTGCTTGCAAGCACATTCCTGGCCCTGGCACAGCTGAATCTGCCCCCAGTCTGATACGGAGCAGAGACCGGGGCCCCACCGCCCCACTCGGACAAGCTGGGGTGCAGGGATCCCCTCCTTTTTCATGGAGGGCTGTGCTGTAACTACATTCATTCCACTCCAGGGACAGGGACAGTGCCATGGGTTGGTGGCCCCGTGGGACAGTGTTGGTGGCCCTGCATGGCTATGTCCAGGTGCTTCAGCGATCACAGAAACATAGAATATTCTGAGTTGGAAGGGACACTCAAGGATCATCGAGTCCAGCTCCTGGCCCTGCACAGGGCAGCCCCAAGAGTCACACCATGTGCCTGAGAGTGTTGCCCAAATGTTTCTTGAGCTCTGTCAGCCTTCGTGCTGTGACCACTTCCCTGGGGAGCCTGTTCAGTGCCCAAACACCCTCTGGGTGAGGAACCTTTCTCTGATATCCAGCCTAACCCTCCCCTGACACAGCTCCATGCCATTCCCCCAGGCCCTGTCACTGGGATGCTCCAGCTTGCTGCCTTGGCTATTTTGGGGCTTTTTCTGCCCCCCTAAGTAAAGCCTCTGGCACCCAGTGAGGCTGTGAAGAGAGTAAGAGGATAAAAGCCAGCATATTCTCGCCTCTCATGGAAGTTCTTTTTTCCCCACAGCTCCTGCATTTTCCTCTGCAAGCCCCTGGATGGAAAAGTGGGTGCACGCATTGCACACAGGCTGCTGAACAGAAAAGGTTGGCTTTTATCCTCTTACTCTCTTCACAGCCTCACTGGGTGCCAGAGGCTTTTCTTAGAGGCAGAAAAAGCCCCAACACAGCCAAAGCAGCAAGCTGGAGCATCCCAGTGACAGGCCCTGAGGGAATGGCATGGAGCTGTGTCAGGGGGGGGTTAGGCTGGATATCAGAGAAAGGTTCCTCACCCAGAGGGTGTTTGGGCACTGAACAGGCTCCCCAGGGAAGTGGTCACAGCACGAAGGCTGACAGAGCTCAAGAAACATTTGGGCAACACTCTCAGGCACATGGTGTGACTCTTGGGGCTGCCCTGTGCAGGGCCAGGAGCTGGACTCGATGATCCTTGAGTGTCCCTTCCAACTCAGGATATTTTATATTCTGTCAGGGGTGTGGGACGTGGCTGGGAGGGACCAGGGCATGTGCGGGGAGCACCTTCATCCTCATCCATCGCCCAGCGCCTCGGGGTGACACGGGGCCCCTAAACCGAGACCCCCAGCTCGCAGCGCCCGCAGCACGGAGCGGGTCGGGGGCTGCGGGGTGGCCGAGGGCTCCCCGGGGGACTCGGGGCTGCCATTCGCCGCGGCCGGGGGTGGAGGAAGGAAGGAGATGGGACTCGACAGCTGTGCCCGGCAGAGGAAAGCTTTCCGCCCGAAGCGGATGCCGGGATAAATATAAATAACCTTTGGGATGGCTCTTGGCCGGGACCCCCGGGCAGGGCAGGGCAGGGCAGGGTCACCCCGGGAAGCCGGCACCGCGTCCCGGGAGGCGCCCGCCGACACCGGACATCGTGTCCCGGGTTCATCCTGGCTGACAGCGGACGTCGCGTCCCGGGAGGGTCCCTGCTGAGAGCGGGCACCGAGGAGAGGAGGGTTCTCCCCCCGGGACAGGGGTGCAGGGGACGATCCCGGCCGACACCGCCCCGCTCCCGCCGGGACCGGCCCGCAGCGGCCCGCGAGTGCCCTCCAGTGGTGCCGGGAGGAGGAAGAGGACGAGGACGAGGAAGAGGAGGAAGAGGAGGAAAAGGAGGAGGAGGAAGATGATGACGAGGAGGAGACGGCGGCGGCAGCCCCGGGACGGGACCGCGGGGGATGCGGGTGGCAGCCGGGCACAAAGGGGGTTTGGGGGCGCGGGAGGGGTTGCCCTGAGAAGCTGTGGCTGCACCATCCCTGGAAGTGTCCAAGGCCAGTTGGATGGAGCTTGGAGCAACCTGGGATAGTGGAAGCTGTCCCTGCCCATGGCGGGGGTGGGACTGGATGGGCTTTAAGTTCCACCCCCTTAACCGATCCCCCTGTGCTGGGCACTGCGGAGGTCACACCTTGAATCCTGTGTCCAGTTCTGGGCCCCTCAGTTCGGGAAGGACACTGAGGTGCTGGAGCAAGTCCAGAGAAGGGCAGCAGAGCTGGGGAGGGGTCTGGAGCACAAGTCGGGTGAGGAGCGGCTGAGGGAGCTGAGGGGGCTCAGGGGAGATGTCGCTCTCCACAACCCCCTGACGGGAGGGTGGAATGAGCTCAGTGTCAGCCTCTGCTCCCATGTAACAAGCGACAGGATGAGAGCAAACGGCCTCAAAGTTGCGGCAGGGGAGGTTTAGATTTGATATTAGGGAAGTTTTTACACGGAGAGGGTTGTCTCTTCGGGACAGGCTGCCCAGGGCAGGCATCATCCCTGTAAGGGCTCACGAAACGCGTGGATGTGGCACCTGGGGACACGGTTTAGTGGTGAACATGTTGGTGCTGCTGGGGGAACGTTTNCATGTTGGTGCTGCTGGGGGAACGTTTGGCCTCGATGATCTTGTAGTTCTTTCCCAACCCAAACCACTCTGTGATTCTACGTCATGTCGCCGCTCGCCGACATGCGGATCCGCGGCCGCCCGGAACCCGAGTGCGCAGCGCGCGTTTCCCGCGGGCGGCGCGGGCGCGCGTACCGAGGCGCGGCGGGGGAGCGTGTTGCCGGGCGGACCGGGGCGGGCGCGGGNTCTGGAGCACAAGTCGGGTGAGGAGCGGCTGAGGGAGCTGAGGGGGCTCAGGGGAGATGTCGCTCTCCACAACCCCCTGACGGGAGGGTGGAATGAGCTCAGTGTCAGCCTCTGCTCCCATGTAACAAGCGACAGGATGAGAGCAAACGGCCTCAAAGTTGCGGCAGGGGAGGTTTAGATTTGATATTAGGGAAGTTTTTACACGGAGAGGGTTGTCTCTTCGGGACAGGCTGCCCAGGGCAGGCATCATCCCTGTAAGGGCTCACGAAACGCGTGGATGTGGCACCTGGGGACACGGTTTAGTGGTGAACATGTTGGTGCTGCTGGGGGAACGTTTGGACTCGATGATCTTGGAGGTCTTTCCCAACC
>VZTD01004847.1:347434-443807 GCA_013397725.1 Rhagologus leucostigma
GGGCTGGGGGGCGAGGCCGCTGCGGTGCCCCGAGGGCCCGGGCCTGGGGCTCCCCCGGGGCCACGTGCCTGCGGGGCTGCGGCCCAAAATGTGGCACCCGTGCCAAGGAGGAAAGTTGCGTCCCGGGCGATGGTGGGCGCGGGGTATCTCCCTCCGGGACAGCGCCGGCTGCACCTGCGGGGAAAGTGGAGGGAGTCCGGTGGGACAGAGCCCCGCGAAATTCGGGGAAGAGTGGTTGGGAAGTGGCCCAGCGAGAAAGGACCGGGGGATGCTGGTCGGCAGCAGCTGAACATGAGCCCGAGAAGGCCAAGGGCATCCTAGCCTGTATCAGCCGAAGTGTGACCGGTGATAAATAACGTAGAGAACAGAAATTTTCGGTTCCAGCAGGACCAGGGCAGTGACCGACTCCCTGCGCTGGGCAGTGGTGAGGCCGCATCTCAAATTCTGGGTTCAGTTTTGGGCTCCTCGATTCGGGAAGGACATTGAGGTGGTGAAGCCTGTCCAGAGAAGGTTACGGAGCTGGGGAAGGGTCTGGAGCACAAGTCCGGTGAAGAGCAGCTGGGGTGGCTCCGCCTGGAGTAAAGGAGGCTCAGGGGGAGCCTTGCTGCTTTCTACAACCACCTGAGAGGAGGTTGTGGCCAAGTGGGGGTCGGGCTCTGCTCCTGAGTAGCAAGTGACAGGACAAAAAGAAATGGCCTTAAGCTGGGCCAGGTGCAGTTCAGGTTTGGCATCAGGAAGAATTCCTCACTGAAAGGGTGGTCAGGCGTTGGAAGGGGGTGCCCAGGGAGGCGATGGAGTCCCTGTTCTTGGAGGTGTTTAAGAAATGACTGGACGTGGCCCTTAGCACTATGATCTGGTTGTCAGGGTGGTGATTGGTCTAAGGTCGGACTTGGTGATCTCAGAGGTCTTTTCCAAACCAAATGATTCTGTAAATCCATCACCCTGGTTGTTGTTTCTCACCTCGCACCCTCACTCAGTGTGGACGGCCCTGACGCTGCATCCTTTGAACAACAGGAAACAGACTCAAGTTGTGCCAGGGGAGGTCCAGGTTGGATATTGGGAAAAATGTCTTGCCTGAAAGAGTGGGAAAACGCTGGAATGGGCTGCCCAGGGAAGTGGTGGGATCACCGTCCCTGGAAGCGTTCAAAATGATGTGGCGCTTTGCTATATGGTTTAGTGGGAATGGTGGTGTTTCGCCAAAGGTTGGACAGAATGATCGTGGAGGTCTTTTCCAACCTAAATGATTCTATGGCGTTGGTTTGGCTTCGGCAGAGTCCAGGTGGCTGAAATTGGCGTGGAGGATCTGTCCCTTGCTGTTGGCAGCGCGGGTTTCAGGCAGGCTGGTGGCCCCTCAGCGTCCCCGAGGCTGTGCGGAGTAAACTGACTGGTAAATCCCACTGCCATGGCCCTGTTTTCCCAGCTCCCTGTGCCTGCTGGGGGACGAGGCCGTGGGACAGGATGGAGAAGTGGTGCACAGTGCCCATCTCCCTGTCAGAGCCAGCGGGATCTGCGCCAGTGTCCCAGGGGTGGGCTCTGCATCTTTGGGGGCCTCACAAAGGACGTGCCTGTGCAGATCTGTCCGTGGAGGACTTGAGAGTGGGCTGGGAAACTGAGCTGGTTGGTGCTGGCTGTAGCCTTGAACGCAACCCCCTTTTCCCATTCAGTCCCTGAGAACTGAGCGGGCTATAGGATGCATCCTACCGGGATACACAATGTAACTTCTTCCTGCTCCCACGGGAGAAGTTACATGAAACAAACCAAAAAAAGCACCAGTTGCAAAGGGCTGTAACAATCACTTAACTTGGAGAAACAGGAAACTATAAGTATTGTTACACCCGGAAGATGAAAGAGTAAAAGTAAAAATAAAGGCTGGATGGAGCTCTGAGCAACCTGGTGTAGTGGAAGGTGTCCCTGTCCACGCCAGGGGATTGGAACTAGGTGATCTTTGAGGTCCCTTCCAAGCCAAACCGTTCTGTGATTCTGTGGCTCAAGTGGGTGTCAGGAGGTGCTGCCTCAGCTCGGGAGCTGAATCCCACGCATTTGGACAGACAGAGTTGGGTGTGCACGTCTTCCATGTATGTTCCTCCCACATGGATTACCTCCGTCCTACTACTGCCGTGTATAAGTGCTCTCAATTTTTTAGTGCAATATTTAATTATCCTCTAAGCTGGCGGCTCCCAGGCTGTGGTTTGTGGACCAGTAATTATGTTAAAAGCAGGCTGGTCACGTGAGGTTTTGTTTTCAGATTGTGCTTAGTGCTTAAGCAGATCTCCAGGTTTCTCTTTCCCTTGCAAGAAAAAGGAGTTTAGGAAAAAAAATACTAGGAGAATTTCACAATGCCCAGGATGAGATAAAAAAAGTGTCTTTTCTATCATTTTCTGTCTGTATTCTCGGGATGCTTGTTGCAAATAACATCTTTCTTTTTTTCTCTGTTTCAAATGCTTTGTGACTGTCCTGGGTGGAAATGGGAAGGGATTGCTTGCTTTTCAGCTCATGATTTTCCACAGACTCCAGAGGGTTTCCTGGTGTTAGCTCTGTAAAACCAGTAAGGAGTTTAATGGTAAAAATTGCTAAAAGCAGAAGCTGCTTCACAAGAGTTTTGATACGAGTCAGGAAAAGCTGACAATTAACACTGTCAGCACAGATTTCCGGCTGCCTTCCACTGAGGAGAACAGGGCACTTCTGTGTCCCTGACCAAGCAGGATGTGACAGCAAGTGCCTTTGTGCTGCTCGGTTTCAGGCTGTGCTTGGCTCCTGGATTTCTGTGCCTTCCCGGTTCGGAAAGGTGCCCTCCCTGTTACAGAATGCCTGGGAGTGTAATGCTGGCACTGGAGATGGGAGAGGTTTGCTAGCACAGCTACTGCAGGATTATGCCCTGCTAACTCTAAGTTTTGCTGCGTTTTGTGCTTTAAATCAAAACGAGGGCGCTTAATGCAAGTTTTCTGTATTTAATTACAGCAGCCATATCAGGATGCATAATGAGCTGCTAATATATTACCCCGGTGGACGGTGGAATTGCTGGCACACAAAAGGTGCTGACTCAGATCTGTCCACTGTCCTTGATTTGGCATCCTTGTCTTTTCCCAGTTTAGTGTTTTGTGTCATTAAAGGCTTTGATTTAAGATACAGCACCGTCATAAAAGAGGTGACAGTAACAGCTGAGCTCTCTGTTAAAATACTGTATATTATTTATTTCAAACTGTTTGGGTATATAGGCATTTTCCTGGAATTTTATTACCTGTTATTGGAGGCCATTTCAGGGTTTTATTACTTTTCTCTCGGATTTTGTTTATGTGTCAGAGACTTGAAAATAAGGGAATTGCTTAGTTGTCATCTCCAGTGAGGTTTTTAGAAGATGTTGCTGAGTTTATGACTCTGCCCCACAGCAGGAGGAAGAACAGACTAGTCCATAAGGCTCTGGACTGGGATTGATTTTTCTTTCCTTCCACTACTTTCTGTGTGGCTTTGGGCAAATCACTAGTCTGGGCCTTGTGCCTGTAGTGGTGAAGTGAAGGGAGCACTTGCCCGTCATGTTGAGGAGGTAAAAATCTGAGGTTCAGAAGGTGCAGTAATGGAGACCAGTGTAGTAGTGGTGATTTAGACAGGGGAGGGAATCCAGAACTTGCTGGAAATTGCTGGACTGGGAAAACTGCCCTGCCGGGAGGAAGATGTGTCTATGTAAACGCTGGGAGGTGCTGGCAAGCTGGAAATCCAGTGCTGATGGCAAAACAGGGCTTGTGGTGTCTCTGAGTGTGGGCTCAAGAATATGATACCAGTTTTGCATGATATCTTTCAAGTATTGTGGAACGTGATGCCACGAGCCTGCCCTGAACGCAGGAGTTGCTGCCTGCAGCTTCCTGTTGCACGGAACCGTGTGATGGCACTGACTTGGTTGTTACCAGTGTCACTCTCTGTCTCTCTGGGACGTGCAGTCCCTTGGTCATCATGGCCCCTTCTGTGGCTGGTGTTTGCTTGTCCTTCCTTACACCCCGTTTTCCTTCAGGGCTTTCCCATGGGTAGGTGTGGACACTGAAAAGCTTTAGCAGAGGGATTTTTNAGGCAGGAATTGCTGTCTTGAAAAAGAAATTTAGCTTACTTGGCTTGTGTTCAGTGAGAGCTTAGTCCTGCTGTCCATGGAGGTTCTGTTCCTGTTACTGCTCCATACGGAGGCTGCAAATACAATTCACCTTACAAGATTTACAGTCAGGTAGGAATATTTGGCTGGAACACCCTGCTGTATAAATATATTGGCAGAAAAATTAGCAAAGAGCCATTTAACCACCACCAGGGAGGGGAAACCAGTCATGGAGCAACGTGTGAGGAGAATCTCAAGGTTTCTCACAGTGTGGAGCAGCAGCTGAAGTTGTATGGGGATGGCATACAGCGTTAACACATTTCTGAGTATCTCTGAATGTCGTTGACCTTCAGCTCTCAGGTGAAGGCCTCATCCAAGGTTTCCAAATTTATTTTGGCCACAAATGGAGATGACTGCAGACACGGCCTGTTTGGGGCTGCCTGGGTCATGTTTGTGCGACTCATGAGAATAGCGCCTGCAGGCAGCTCTGCATGCAGAAGCAATACCAGGAAGTCTTTAATGCATTCCGGCTGTCATGTTCTTTTAATGCAGCTGGTGAACTGTAAATGAGGAGACCTGAGCATCAAGTGACCAGTCAGCACCCTAGAGACCTTCAATAATTATTTTCTGGACACAGAATGAGAAAGTCTTAATTTAAAATACTAATACAGGCCCTTGTCTTTGTGCTGGCTATGGAGTAAAACAGCTTTTGAGGTCCTCTAGGGAAGTAGCAGGAGGACAGAGTCCTGCACAAAATTTTGCCTTTTTTGTCAGTATTGGCGTGTTTAACTGCCCTTCCTCAGCTGTCAGGCTCGGGTCCCCTCGTACCTTAAATTCCTGGTTGGTTTCTCCTGCGTTGTGGAGTCTTGCGGCAAAAAGAGAGGAGCCAAAATCTTGTCTTTTATTCTTTCCAACAAAACCACTGCAAGCCTTTTTAATATATCTTAAAATAGCAAGCAGGGCACAAGTGCACTTTTTCCCCCTCTTGATGGATGAAATTTAACTACTGTTCCTTGATTTGTATTACTATCGATGTTACTAACAGTCTTCCCCAACGCTAGAACAGCCTTTGAGTGCCAAGTCTCCAGAGAGGAAACTGCTGTCGTGTTTTGATGATGGCAGTGGAAAATTAATATTAAAACAGATTTTTTTTTTTTGTCTATCTTGGCCAATTTTTGCAGGTTGGCTGTTGAACTAAAGAATTGCCAAGCAGGCATTTTCCATACAGATGATGAGTTTCCATTTTATTCTCCTATTTGTTTTGTTTTTTAAAACAAGTGGTCCAATCCACCTCAGAGCATAGAAAAAAACATTTAGACTGCATGAACTGCGTCTGATTTATAGAACTTAACTGTTGCTAGCCTATTCTCCTATTTCTCCATTAAATGCAATATGTTGTTTTAAAGGCTAGCTAAAATGTTCTAATTTGGATGAATTGCTCACTGGGAGACAGTCAGATGTACAGAAAATTAATTTCAGTTACAGTCACTCATATCCTCTAACACTTTAAATGAAAACATGGTGTAACTGATAAATATCTCTCAGCGTGGGCATGCTCTCTTTAAAGCCTGATTAATGATTCCATCCTCAGCATAAAATCCCCACCCTGTTAAGGTGGAGAATTGTTAGTTGATTTAAGCACTTCACCTGCCTGAACACTTGAGCGTGTTTCATAAAACGTTTGCTGAATGCAGTTTGGTTTTGCTTGGCTAACAGAACGTTCACCCAGCAGCCTTTGCCCACCTCCAGGACGTGCTCGAGTTGCCTCCCTGGGGTCCCCATCTGTGCAGTGCCCTGTCCTAACGGGGACTGGGTGTGGTAACCGCTTCCCGGGGGCTGCTGCATTTGGAGCCGTGGTTCAGCTCTGGCTTCCAGTCTGTCACCCATCATCCTTGTGTTAAAAAAATTTTACACCTGGAAAACTGCCTGAATCCCACTGGCACCAAGTCCATTTTACACTGGCTATGACACTTTTTTCCATGTGTCTAACCCCGGATTCTGTCTCGTTCCCTTTCTTCCTTGTGTTTTTTAATTTCATCCCCCCCACATTTCAATTTCTGCCTTGCTTCTGACAGACTGGTTCCTCTCTGGCCCTCAGGCCTTGACTTGTCTCTCACACAGTGCAGCCAGGTGCCTCGGAGCAAACTCAGGAGCTGCCTGGCATTCCTTTGCTCCAGGTTTGTCCCCTTGCCTTCCAGAGGACCTTGAAAATAATTAAGCAATGTCTGTTTACTCAAGCTTTGTGCGGAAGCAGGTGAATTTCAGCCTTAATGAATAATCATCTCTGTAGAAACCCTAATCAACAGAATTTTTCTTTATGCTGGTGGGGGATGAGGCATTTGGCTGGGTAATAAACATAACATTAGTGAGAAATCACTTGCTGGTTATCCCTGTGGGTAATGCATGCAAAAGAAATGAGCTGCATGACAAAATTGCCTCCCTTGCATTACGCAAAGAAAACCCAGGGATGCAGAGGTGCTAAAGTAAGGGTAGGATGGGGTTGATGAAGTTGTTTCCCAAAAAAACCTTTCTTCTGGCCTCATGACACGGTTACCCTGAAACCATGAGAACCCAGAATTTTCCTTGTGCAAGTCCCCTTTGTTTTGTTCTAACAGAAGGAAATTTCTTTTCTTTAGGTGAAACTTGGAACCTGTAACACTCCCAAGCCAAGCTTCTTTGATTTTGAGGGAAAGCAGAAATGGTAAGAGGAAATCCTTGTCATTCCTAGCAATTTCTGGCTCTACTTTTTGTTGCATATTATCTCATCTGTTGACAGATTATGGACCTAGGGGATGTCAGCTCGGAGAGTCTGCCACTGAAGTGGCTTTAAAATCCTTTGTTTAACAGGGAAATGTTTGCTGCTGTGCCTGATACAGATGTGAAATACCAGACTCCTGTATTCACTGTCTTCATCCAGAAGTGGCCTGCACACAACAAAAATGTGTAAAAGGCTGCAGCTCTACGAACACAAACTATGTTCCAGCCTGGATCAGGATCCCCTGAAAGATCCTTTCACAGCAGAGCTGCACTGACAGTGGCCATTCATGGCCTCAGAGAAAAGTTGACCCTTTCAAGCTGAATGGAAGATGGCATGCTCTGAAAGGATTTTGGTGAATCTGTTCACTGTGTTCCACTGATGTCTCTATAAAAACACCTTGTGCTGTCTCCAGAGGGCTCACTGATGTTTTGCTGTTGCTCCTAGGGAGGCTTGGAAAGCCCTGGGAGATACCAGCCCTCACCAGGCTATGCAGGAGTACGTTGCTGCAGTGAAAAAACTCGACCCCAGCTGGAATCCACAGGTAGGAAACGTGAAAATATTGTTCGGAAAACAAACCAGCATTTGTCTTTGTAAAGCTGACAATGGTTCAGCGTCTCACAGGCTTTAATTGCTGCATGGCAAACTTCATTTTGAGCAGATTAAAGTCTAAATTAATTTTTAAAACTCTCCTTTTGTTATGACTCAAGCATGAAGAACCATCTCTTTCATTCATAATGATCTTCATTACAGCGAGCGCATGCACAGGGTTGGTTTGGCTGCAGTGATCTAATTTATTTTGCTCTTATTGGTTCATGCTGTATTTAGCATGTAAAGATACTTTTTATCCTTTTCTCATCCTTCTCTTTTCAACTACTATTTAAATGTTGATCAATAGAAAGCAATCTCCATGAAAGTGACATGAACTGAATGATCAATTCTAAAAATGTTTCCTTTTTGTTTCGATGCACCAAATTACCAAATCTGATTATGATTAGGTACTCCAACATAACAAGTCTGTATCTGTGTGTTATGGGGAGACTGTACTGTCATTTTAATTAATCTGTCTTTCATCTACGAGGTTTATTACATGATTGAATCCTTAAGGCTATCTCCTGTTTATAGACTGATTTTTATACAATTTTTTAAGAGGATTGGTCTTTAGAAAAAGTAGAGCCTTTGGAAATAAAGTGGAGATATTTCACTAACAGTAAAATGCTGAAGGCATGGTAATGTCTTCTCAAGGTAGGAAATTTGTTCTTCTATGCTCCTGTGCTTTGGAAGCAAAATCTTGTGTGGGCACAATCCCATGAATCAGGAATTTGATTCTGAGTTGTCTTCTGATGCTGTCCTTGAGACTTAAGGTTATTTTTTTTTACTTCACCAGTTCATGTTTCATGCCATTGATAGTGTTTTTGCAGCAAAGAAACACTGTCATTTAGAAAAAACCCTTTTTAATGCCCTTGGAGAAAATAGTTTTATGTGCTGTCCAGTTAGCCAAAGCTGGCTGTTTGCTGGGTAAATTCTTGTCCAATCTCAAATTCTCATACAGAAATAAGTAATTTGTAAAAATCAGTGTATAATCCTGAATGAAGAAAGTGTCAAGTGAAACACATGAATATTAATTTAAAAATGAAAAAAAGGTTCAAACAAAATACCCAGTGATTTCCTGAAGAAACTTTTCATCATGGTGACAGGCTTAGCTTTTTGGGTATTCCCTTCCCTTTCTTGCCTCAGAGAAATTCTTGCTGTCACAGTTGTGAGCTTCAGGTTACAGAACTGCCATCCAGGAAAGAGGAGTAATCCATCAGTTTTTACAAAACAAGTATTTTAAAGAACCCATATAGCAAACAAAGAAAGGTTGGCAGCACTGTTCCTCTCCCCTTCCCCTAAAACGAGGAGGTCACCTTAGCAGAAAATGTGATTTAAAAGTTAGCACTGAAGTAAAGGTGGCATTGCTTTCTTCACAAGAATTCTCCTCTCCTTCTTACTACATCATCCTTTTAATTCCACTTTCATAGGACCAAAATACTATCAGGAGTCCTCTCTGATGCATCTCGTGCTGCTCTCCTGTTTTTCCTTCTCCCCACCAAATCCACGTTCTGGAGCCACGAGAGGGAGCTCTGTTCTTTAAAATGATGGAGATGCGAGTGTCAGGGGATGGAGATAAAATAGCTACTCTCGTCTTCAGATTTCAAATTGGATTTATAGAAAAGAGCTGTGGGTACATTACAGGGTGCTTCATCACTGTCATTGTGTCTCCTTTACATGCTCGTCTGCTGGGTTCCTTCAGATTTTTCTTATGTTCCGTAGATCGTGAATGAAATACTCCAGGTGTTTGGTTAAAAGCAGTATAAAGTGCATGTTACAAATTCGAAATGTTTGGCTTTCGTATCATTATGAATCATAAATAGTAATTACAGTACAAAGCTGTACAATTTCTTATTGCGCGTCCTCCTGAATTTTGTTATTTTAAAGTTTTCTCTGTGTTCTCAACTTACTTTTTCTTCAACAATTCATCTCAACCATTTAAGTTGTTCTTTTGTGTTATTTTACATCCTCCTCAGTCTCCTGTTTCATATATTTCCAAAAGGGCTTTATTGTCTTGATCCTTTAGTATCAAATATGCAAAATTTTAAGCTTAAAAACTGTTTATTTTTTTCATAGGTTCATTTTTTCTTCAGATTTGCTGCTGTACTGCAGTCTTGAGGCTGTCAGTATTTTCGTTAACAAGTAGAATGGAATTAAATGCAGTCTTTCTTTGTGCAGTCGAAATAGATCCACTTCTTCATTCCTGTTCCTTGTTTCTCCATTGATTCATTCTTTCATACTGAAGTTTCTTTATTAGTACATTTTCAGCATCAGACTGTACGTGCATTCATTTCGTATCTTTGTTCTGGATGGGGGAGAAAAACCAACCAAGTAAAAGGGTTCTGATGCAGTAGGACTGCCCTGAATTTGTGTCCAGAAGCAATGAGAACTCCAATAGGAGCCAAAATCTCACCTGCTGCTTCCTATTCCTGCACTGAGTTTGGACTACTCACACTTCATTAGGAGACAGCTGAATGTGAAGAGGCAGCAGCTGTTCTGTGCCCTCTGAAGTTTGTGTGACATTTTTGACAGTATCTGCTTGGCTATTTCCCCTGTGGTTTAGTTTCTTTTTCACCCTTGCTGCCCGCAGGTTGTCTCATAGTCCTGCCTAATCTTCTCTTTCAGAGCTTTATCTGAAACCTGGAAAGAAATGATCACACTGCACCTCTTTTCAGCAATTTTATTTGCTGGAAAATCTTTAAAAATAACAGGGAACCTAGAGGATATTTGAGGTGAGGTCCACTGTCATTACATCCACGAAGCCACGGGACTCTCATGACTGTGTTTGTCTAGAACCAATAGTCACAATTGCCTTTCAGGATGTTTTGCAATTCAGCCCTTCTGTGTTGGCATGATCTTACTGTGTGTTGTGGGTTGTTTTGTTCCTTTTCCCAAGAACAGCTGTTAGTAGGAGGTCAGGAATATTCTTTTCCATGCTGTCTCCATTCTCCTGTTGATGCAGTCTTCCTTCGTCATCTTCTACCTTTTAGCACATCTTTTGTTTCTTGTGAGTCATTCCTTTCAGTCTGAGGTTCCAGGCAGTGGAAAGGTAATTGCTTGGACCAGCTCAGCTCTATTTGCATATTTCAGAGACATCACCTGTCCTTCAAGTCTATTCACTCTTCCTCCAGAACAGAGAATAATTTATGAAGCCATTCTTTTGCATTCTCCAGCCTTAAACAGAAACATTTCATGCCATCAACACCTCCCATTGCTTCGGGTCCTTTACAAAGGAAGATGTGTCCCAGCTGCTTCTCTTCTCCTATGTTCACCTGTAGTCTTCCTGCTTTACTGGCAGCGAGTGACAGTTGCTTTTGTGGCTTTGGTTGGTGTGAGCGTGGCAGTGACGCTCACCTGCCCTCCCTGCCAGCCGCAGCGTGCCGGTCCCTCTGGCCCTGCATTCCCCCTGCGGTGGTGCTGCCCTGCAGCCTCAGCAGGGGGCTCAGGGCTTTGGGGAGTATCACCTTCACGAGCTGCGTGTCTGGTATCTTCGTGCAGTAACTTTGTTCTCATGTACATCGCTGTGTAATTGGGCACTTCAGTGCCTGCAGGTTTTGAGAGTCGTAGTGGCTGTGTTTCCATTCCCCCACACACTGAAATTCTCATCTCTGCTGTGTATTGGATAGCACAAATCCCCACTGGCTTCGAGCATCCAGATTTTTCAAGCCCAGAGAAGCAGAAGCAGGCCAGCACTTCTCTTCTCAGCAGCGTCAAGCATGTCCCTTCCACTGAAATGCTGTCGCAGGGGCCGTGGGTGGAGGTGTGACACAACACCGCAGCGGGGTGGCCGGGAGCTGTTATCGATCCGTTCTCGTAACGAGATGGTTATATGGCACAGCTCAAACAATAAAAATAAATAATAAAAAAAGCATCCAGATTTGCTCAGCACATTTAGCCTTCCATTTGCTGATTGCAATTTTGGCATCGCTCGGTTCTAAATATTTCCTTTTCCTATTTCTTATATTGCGCATTTACCAGTTCCAATCTGAACAGCTTGTCACTCCTAACTTCAGTGGCACCCTCTCCCAAACACTTAGAGGCCTCTTCCTATTTGCTTTGAGTGCTGAAACTCACAGGAGGACTTAATGATTTTCTATTTATATATCAAAGTTTAAAAAGTTGGCGTTTTAACTTGTTTGACTTGACTTCACCAGTAATGCAGTTAGTAAGGTTTCTGCTGTGTAATGAGGAAAGTTGGAGATCAGGAATCTGAAGAGCAGAGTCTTCTCTCTAAGGCAAAGTGGGAAGGAGAGCTCCACCTCAAAGCAAACAGGCATTCACCAAACTTCTTAGGCTCTTAAAGGTGTGAAGTCCCAGTTCTGATGTTTACAGGGGAGAAAGCTGCCTGTGTTTTTTTAAAGTACTATTCTGTGCCTTGTTTGAGTAGGGGAGGATTTATTTATCTGTACTCTGGCCCAAATTGTGAATGGGGGTAAAATCCCTCCTTTGTTGGGTTGGTGTGGGAGCACCAGGTCATGCCAGGAGAGGACCCGTGGGGAACAGAAAGTCCCATGAAACAGAAAATAAACTTCAGAGTGAATAAAATAGCAAATGCACAATTGCTGCAGGCTTGGAGCAGTCCAGTAAGCTGGAAAACCTGCGGGAATAAAACAAATGGATTTGTCCATTGGGTGTTTTTTCAGGAAGTACTGCAGGGGGCAATATTTGATAAGGTGGGTGGCCAGGTACCCTGTGCCCAGGGCTGGGCTCCATCCCTTGTGCCTTCTGGTGAAATAACCTTTCTCTGTCACATTTATATGCAATAAGCAAGTTGAAACTAAAATGTGGAAAAGAGAATTTTCAATTCAGGGATACAGTGAAAAGCAGGAGAAACAATTCCCAGTTTTCCAGCAGAGCTGAATTTGTATGTGTGCTTTTGGCAGGTTGCAGCAGGTGTTAACTGAATTGTTTTAACAATTGATTTAAATTGATGAGCCTCTTGTATTTAAGATCGATCTCCGGGGCAGCTTAGAATCTCTGTAACGTAGGATCTCCAAGGGAACTTAAACATGTCTGTAACGACTCAAATACAAACTGTGTTTCCAATGACATTAAAAAAAGCGTTTGGAAATCAAAACTTGAATTTTTCTTAAATTTGGACTCATTGCTCAAGTCTGTCCTGTTGATATCTGGAACAAGAAACTTTGGTCTTTTGCAGCTTACAGGTTTTATGTCTGGTCAACTTCTAAGAATTAGATTAGTGGCTGGTAAATGCAGTTTCAGGCTGAAATCCGTGGATTTCTTGGTTAGTTCTGCAGGCCAGCGGAATTTCTTCTGGAAATTAAGAAATGCATTAGAAAAACTGTTGTCTGTAAACGAAATGAGTGCACCCATCGTGTTTTCCTGTTGTGTCTATCAGTCAAACAGATGTCTCCCTTGATAATCTGGCCTGGCAGCCACTGTTTGTGGTTGGGAAAGAGCAGCAGAGTGGTGTGGGCAGGATTACAAGGGGGATGGGAAGAGCAGGAAGGGAAAAGACCTGTTTGGGTCTCTCTCTGCCAGTCACCAGCAGCAGTGAGCTCACACACCTGCTTTGTTTGGGGAAATACCTCAATTTATGGCTTGCTGTGCTGTGAGGTCAAAAACTTTGAAAAATAGCGACTTTATTTCTTTTGTAGTATAAAAGCAATTTAATTGCGTCGTGTAAAGTGGGCACTAATCAAATTATGGCTGTGCTCCCTAAAACTTGCTGTCCTGGGCTGTGCTAATGCAGCACACTCGGAAGAGGAGCTGTGGAACAGTGCTTCAGGGGCTTTGCTCTTCACATTTCTTTGTATGGATCCTGCTGTGGCACTTCATCCTTAGGGAATTTCATATCTGACTTTTTGTTTGGGTTTTTTTACAGTAGTAATAGTAATAATATTAATTCTTACAAAATGTAGAAAACAAACATCACTGTTCGCTCTACATTTTCTGGAAGCTCTTATTTCAGTGGTGACCACATTGGAAGAAGCATGTCACTGAAACAGTTTGTAAACTCTGATCAAGCTCTTCTCCTTTGAAAACAAAACAGAATAAAGCCTAACTATCAAGCCTGTTTGGTTTTTTATTATTATTACTCTTTTAGCAGAAAACGAAGCACTAGAAATTGAGATTAAAACCAGAAAATTGATCCACGCCAAGCTTCTGGCTCTGGGGTGTGTAAGACTACAGTGTCCTCTGGTTTTAGACAAACTGCTGAGTTGTTTTTTTGTGAACCACATTGGGGTATGTAATAGTTTTGAGAAGGGTTAGATCTTCACACATGTGGAGTTAGTGGAGGATGCAGCCTTCCTGTGGGAGGGAGTTATTTACTGTGCAGGGCTCACAAAACCTTGCAGTTTGTTTACACTTCACTCCTGCTTGTGAGACTACAGGCGGAGGGACCC
This sequence comes from Rhagologus leucostigma, assembly GCA_013397725.1. NCBI lineage: Eukaryota > Metazoa > Chordata > Aves > Passeriformes > Rhagologus > Rhagologus leucostigma. The sequence goes on from VZTD01004847.1 coordinate 361,224, forward strand.
ACCTTATTTTATCCAAGTTGGAAAAATGGCACTTTATTATCTGCACAAGTTAGACCTTAAGTGCTTTGCTTCTGGAGCGTGCTTTCAGAACCAATTTTTCTTATTAGCAAGGGGATGTTTTGTAGTTCCTGCTGTGTCAGAAACTAAAATACCGCACTACAAACATGAACTAAATTTCCCCATTCTTTTGTAATAAAGGTGGGTAGTGTTGCTTTGCAGTATCTTCTCATGAGGAGTGTGTGCTGATGCTTTAAGTCCTTGATATAGATCCTACTCACAAACAAAGCTGTCCGTAGGTGATTTGCTGCCTTTCTGTCCCTGTCTTCGCACATGTAATCTTGCAAGTAGCATGTTCTAGCAAGTAACTCACCTGCCAGCCATTGGGATGCTGTGCTGGTGGGGCTGGCATTTTGTCTGTGGACAAGTTTGATAAATCGCAGGGCTTTTTCTGTCCTGCAGCCTTTTATTGTAGAGCACAAAACAAAATGCCAGACCCACCGTGAGATTTTCAGTTGTTTGGAATTGTGGCTCTGGCAAGCTGTGCAGAAGTGAAGAAGTTAAAATGAACAAGCATCTCATAGTAGAAATATAAACAGCTGGAATATGTGTCAGCCTCCCACCCCCTGGGAGTCTGTTGGATTGTTCTCTTTGATTTTACATCTCTGCAGAAATTTACGGTCTCAGCTCCTTTTATTTATGACATTCTGATCCTCGACCAAGCGATTGATTGAAATACAACAGTGCCAAGCTGCAAGTCTGTATTTCAGAGAGGCTGAAGTTTAGGAAGCAAACCAGCAATGCAGTCGTGGATTGAAGGCTGCACTGGAATCCTGTACAGAAGTTACCCACATTTCTATGTCCCTAAGCTTCTTCAAAGTAGAGAATTATCGTGACAAGGGTTATGCCTTCTCTCTCCTTCCTTTTAAGCTGCCTGTTCTTGCTGAAAACATACTGTATGTTAAATATGCAATCTCACTAGCCCTCCAAGGGCTAATTTTGGCTTGTAGAGATGCTAGTCCTTATTTTTCCAGCTCAGATCCAGCAGTGTCAATGCACTGTTGTTAGTGTGCTGTGAGTAGCATAACGTAAACTCTTGCAGCTACTTGAATGTAACAGTAGTGGGTTTTGAGAATTCCAACCAAGACATTGTCACCATTTTTTGGTTACCAATGCAGTGATTTTGGTTAGATATTTAATATTTAAATATTTTTCCTTTTGAGTACATCACTGAATTAATTTTCATCATCTTGCCCTGATTACAGAAATATGTACTATTTGGGAAGTGTTCAGCAGAAAAGAATGATTAGAGGCGTAGCTCTGCCTTGCTGAGTGTGCTGCTGCGGCAAAGTGATGTGTGTGGCATCCCAGCATCATGATTCCTGGCTTGCAGGTGGATGAAGACACTGCATGCTAGCCAGATACACCAGGGGCAATTGAAAAAAGAGCAAGTAAATTTATATATATATTTATATATATAATCTCAAACTACTGGCATACAGTGATGACAAGATGTAACAGAGTGAGACAAAGCACTTTACTGTGAAACTTCCTGTGCAGCAGGGAATTTGTTGCTTTTTTCTTTTCCCTGTAACCATTGTCCAGAAGTAACAGGTTCTGCTGTCTGGCTTCAGTCCCACAGCACCTGGTTCTTCTGTGATCCCACGGCTGTGGGATTGGAAGCACGGGATGCAGCTGAGCTCTGGGATCTTAAAACTTCACTTGAGCAATTGCTCTCCTAGCTGAGAAAGCATCTCAGGATCAGGGAAAGACCTGATCACCAGATCAGGTGTAAGTTGCTGCAGATCCTCTGCTGAAGGTTGTTGCTTCTGTGGCTGAGTTGACAGAAAATGGTTAAATGCTGGTATTTCCAGGGAGGGCCCAAGATCTTGGCTTAAACTGAGATGGCAAGGTTGAATTAGTTAAAATTTCAGGCCACAGGCTGAAATGACTGGGATGCAACCAGAGGCGCCCTCTGTCATTTCTGCCTTGAGGTGTCAGTTTCTGGCATGGCAAGGAAGGGGTTTAAATGCCAAGTGCGGTTCCCATTTGTTGCAGATTTTAGCAACAATGCTGCTGCTCCTCGGCAACAAAAATGTGAATGATAAAAGCATTGAAAAGTTTGTTTTTGTGAAGTAGTTTTGTGAGGCTGGAAGCAGGAAAGAGCAGTGTTGTGACATGAGAAGTGACTCCACCGGCAATCAAAACTTTCCTATGAGGTTCATTCCTGTACTGAAACTCCTCTGGTTAAAACAAATTGGTACTTGAGGCTTTTGGTAGTGCTGACACGACCAAACTCGGGGCTGGGAAGGCTGCAGGATGGGCTGGCAGAGGAGAGGTGTTGAACCAAGCAGGATGCTGCCATGGGCTGTAGGGACAGGGCAGGTGAGCCCTCAGGAGCCTGGGGCAGAGAGCGGGGCGTCTGGTGTAACAGGAGGTTTGGAAGGGGAGGAAAGATAAATAGGAAATTGCAAGGTGAGGTGGGCAGGACCAGGAGGGCAAGATCTGCTTTCTCTGCTCAGTTTTAGCTAGAGTTGGAACTAGGTGATCTTTAAGGTCTTTTCAAACTCTTGCCCCTGTTTTGGCCAGCAACCCACCAGGCTGGGCTGGCAGCTTGACTGCTTTTAGTGGGGAAGGGCTCAACCTCTAATTAAAAAAAAAAATCTGATTTTTCCAAGTAATTGAAGCCGTTGCAGGACTCTCAACTTGGTGTGTCAGAGGCTCTTAAAAACTTCAGGAACCTGGGTAGAAATTGCAGGTTTATCTTACTGTGGAATATGTAATACACTGATGTCTAGGTGTGGAGCTGGAGACATTTACCTGGAAGTATTCAGGCACAGGAAGGGTCTGTGTACCCTGCTGCTTCACATGGCAGTGCAAAGGCTGGTTTAAAAGAGAGAGTGTGTTAATTAAAAACAGAGTGTGCTTTTGGTTAGGAGAAAATAGCTGTAATTGTTTTGTGTATAACATAAGCTATAGCATAATTAAGCTCTTTCTTTAGTGAAAATACTGCTTTTTGAGTTAGAAAAAGGTTAAGTGGTTATGTTTAGCTTGCGCTTTAAAGGAAGTATCAAGGAAGTATTGAGGGTAATTACTGGAGATTAAGATTTTGTTTGGTTGTTAACTAACACATTGGTTAATGTCATGTAAATGCTATTTGTCTCTTAGATTGAAAAAAGTTTTCCTTTTAAAAAGCAGGTATTGTTTCCTACTTGGATGCTTGGACACTGTTGTACCAAATTACTCCTATTGTAAGGAAAGGTGGCACTCCTCAAATATCTCCGGAGCATCCTGTAGGTACTTTGAGCTGAACTAACCAGCACAAAGGCAGGGAAAGGCTCAGGCACAGCGTCAGTGCTCAGCACTAAAGGCTGTTCCAGGCAGCCGCATCCAGATCCTGCATCCTGGCTCAGCCTGCCGAGGGTTACGCTGCAGCTTTGGAAACCTTCTTGCTCCTGCTTGGGTGCTCTGATCCTTCCCTCGCCTGAGTCTGTGGGGACAGGGATGAGCGAGGATCTCTTCATTCTGCCATTTCTGTGCCTGCAGACCTCATAAATCCACCCTCTGCCTTCACAACCGAGATCTGCTGGGGGAAACAAATGTCCACGGCACTGGTCAAGCAGCCTCGGAGCTGTTCCTTTTGCCAGTGGGGGCATTGGCCACTGCAGTGGGGTCTGGCCCAGTGTCACTCCAGAAAGCAGAGGATGGCTACTGACGTCCTTCATTTACCAGAAGTTAGGGTTACCTTCAGTTTTCAGGCTTCAGAGCACCTGTTTGATCCCAAGCCACGGAGTTGTTCAGTATTTCCAGCCTGGCTTGGAATATATTTCTTCCTCCTACAAATGTCTGTGTGAATCTCTATAAATATCTTGTATTTGACTGACAAAACCCCCCAACAATTACAGTACAGGCTGTGTTTGTGTCTGTAGCTTGGTCCCCTCTGCTTGGGCATTGATGGAGTTTCATACAGGTGATGTGACAGAAGGGATTGATCACTCCAGACCTGACAATGCAGCGCCTGGTTTCCATCACACTGGAAGGGCCCAAACAACGCCTCCCACTTCACCCTTTGGTCTGTAGACACTGGGAATCTGCAAGTTTTGGCAGAGTGTCCATGAAAAGAATGTGAGGAAAGGAGCCTGCTGGTGGCCTTGCGTTTGCCACCTCCATGCCTGCTTTTCCTTTTTAAAAAATGCTCCACAAACCAAAAACTATGGGAAGCCACTGCATTAGGGTTTTCTACTGAGCATAGTATTTCCTTCCATGTGTATGCTAAAATGTGTACAGTGAGTCATGGAATCACAGCTCCTAGTAAGCGTAAAACTTGCTCAAAATTATCTTTTGCGTTTTACATTTATTTCCGTTCCCCCGACTGTCTTTACTGCTAATTTCCAACTGTGATTATGGTGCAGTTTTAAGTCGTTATTAATTAAGTCGTTATAGTTAAATGGGTAATCTGCAAGGCTTTGCTTTAAATCACAGCACTGTTTAACTATGACATTACTTATAGTATGTTTGTTTTTATTTTTTGACTGTAATCTGGAAAATATTTTCCCTTAGACTGTGTTTTTTAAAAGGAAATTCTGTGATGAGACTTAAAAGAACCAGAAAACTTTTTTTTTTTAACATAGCCATTACTGGAATATTAACTAAACCGACCGTTCAATATGCAAAACAAAAAACCCACCTCAACCCCACGTTATCCTGCAGTGTGCTGCCATTTTTCATGGGCAGTTTGCTCGGAGCGTACAGATCCTCAGTGGGCTCTTGAAAAGGCTCCAGGTGCTGAGTCATGTGCACGCTCCGGCTGAGCTGCTGCTGGGAGCCAAGGACTGTTGAGAGAGGAATATTAAAATAGTCTGTTTATGGCAGTCATTAATAGGGCTGGTGTGGAGGGTACGGCAGCCTTTTGTGAAAGGTGGCTTTGCAGCAGTGTGAGGGGGAGGCTGCCCTCAGCCAGGAGGGATTTCTATCTTATTTGGATGTTACTGCCTTTCAGCGATCAGTAAAGAGTGGTAAGAAATGCTGAGCTCATATCTTAGTCAGGAAGGAAGGATTTTATGAATTTAAACAACGTAAAACAATGCCTAATTTTATAAGTGGTTAAAGATGTATTTCCTGTAGCAGCATCACCTCCAAAGGGTTAATATGTGCCTTCCCTCCCGCTGCAGGTAGTGTGAAGTTCAGCCGAGCTGCAAAGTCAGAAGGATACAGGTGGAAAATACCTTTGGAAGAGAACATTGTTTGTCCTCATTTCACGCTTCATTAGCCGCACTGCCGGAGGACCCTCCCGCATTGTTACGGGGTCAGAGCCTCCCGCGGCGTGGGGGGACAGGGGACATCTCCTCCCCGTCCGAGGGCTCTCATCTTCGGACCACCTGCGTGTGGGGTGGAGAGCAGCCTCCTCCCCTTGGCTCTCCTGGCACTGGCCTTAACTAGCAAAGGAAAAGACGGCAGCAATTATGGCACACACAATTAACGCGCTTCTAATCTCCAGCCTTGTGTGTAATTGCTGCTGTCAAATACAATTAGTGTCTGCCCAAGTTCCCTTCCCAGGGGGATGGCCAGGCCGTGGCACACAGGGCGAGGAGGGGGACGAGTGTCTGAAACTTTAGGAGAGTTTACATTTTCTTGTTGTCTCCCTAATAATCCCCACTCTTCAAATAGAGAAATGTTAATCCAGAGCATTAGGAGAACATGGTGGCCAGCAGAGCAGGTCTGCTCTTGTGCCTGAAGCGTCTTCTGTAAAATTTCTCACCTGAGACTTTACCAGCTTAATTACTATTCAATCAGCACATGTTGGGGGTTTACTGGTACCTTCCTGTGAGCCTGCCAGGGTTCCAGCATGTCACCTGCCCTGCCATGACAACAGACTGGAGTTGCTACACCTGCCAGGTGTAGTTCGGGGAGCTGGGACGTGGGCCAGGGTTTCTCCTGCCCCTGCCAAGCAGATCTCTGTGAGCATCTAGCAATTGCAGCTCCTCCAGGCTTGGTGGCTCAGGGCCCTTGGTTGCACTTCAAAGCCCTGCAGCACCTTGAAAGGCCGTGACAGATTTGGGTGGCTGCTGAAGGCTGCCACGTTCCTGCCAAGGAGGGCGTTTCACTGGTCTGCTGCCGTGTGTGCACCTTGCTGCAGGTCCGGAGCAAGGGAGCGTGTCCCTGTCCCCAGGGCTGGGTTCTGTGCCCAGCCGTGCAGGAAAGCCAGGGAATGTGCCAGGCTGACACCTGCGCTGGAGGAACAGGTGAGCTGGAGACAGGTGAATGGTGCAGCACAAGTGCAGATTGGAATCTGCACTGTGTATTTGCTGCTGCGGAAACGCTTGAGAAGCTTTGATTGGAGTCATTTTGTTAGGAGTGTTCCTTGTCTATCCCACGAAGCTGGATACAGCTGCTACTCCAACTCAAGCTGCATCAGGCTCAGAGGAAGAGGAAAATAATACAATAAGCAGTGCAAACTTCTTCCATGCAGTGTGGTGGCTTGGGTGTGAGATCCTGATGCATCACGCTCATTTAAGTTGTCTCACTTTTCTGTTTCCAAGGTGCACGATGATGAAAAACCTCAGTCTTGACCATTTTAAGGCATTAGCCAGGGTAACTTTGAAGATAAGCATTTTGATGAGATGAACCTTTTTTTGCTGATGGCTTTCTCTTCTTCTTGAATATGTATTTATGAGAAGTTATTTAAAGTTGTGGAGAAAAGGCAGAGCGAGATGCGAGGGAACTGGGGGGGTGATAGACGTGCAGTGCAACACAGCCACGTGCATTGCCACCAGCTGTTGCTGTGTTTGCTGAGTGTCTAGGCACACAAAACCAGCCAGGCAGAGTTCCCATGTTGCTCTGGATAAAACTGGGATGCCCTACGTTCAACCCATGCCTGGGATCTAGCTCTTCTGTTAACTCGAAGTTATGGTATTCCATTTTTTTAAAAGCTTTACTGAAACTTGTGCTGTTCCTGCTGTTTTGTAGTATTTCTGTAGGACTTCTCTGTACCTTCCTTCTGTCAGAACTGGGAGTCCCTTGCCCTGCGTGTGACTAGCCGTGTCCCATTCCATCCCAGCTAATTACTGAGAGTGAGTTCATTTGCATCTCTATGGCTACTTCCCGCTCTTGAGCTTGAAGTGGGTCATTGGAAGGACCCATGAATTTGCCGTCTTGTTAAATCTGCTGTGGCCTGTTTTGTGTAGATTGGAACAAAGCTTGGGTGTGGAAATGAAAAACAAACCATCCCTGTCCTATCCCAGGGATATATATGCAAGAGAGTGATCCACCAAACCAACCCCCTTTAGGAAACTACTGCTCCTCCTCTTAGACGATAGTTTTCATCCTGCTCCCCAAAAATGCCAAAGGAGAAATGGATCATGTTGTGATTATGGGAGAGTTTTATGACAAAACCCCCACAAAGAAAATGTTTGTCTCTAATTGTTCTGCATTTCCATAATGCTTAGTAGGATAAAACCATCTTCTCTTTCTCCTTTATTTTTCAATCATGATTAGGTTTTAATGTTGTTAAAGCTTGTAAGTGAGTTTGAGCCACTGTCTTGTTGAAGAGAAGATGGAGCTGAAATTTTCGGTGAGGCATTGGACAGGGTTTTTAATGTGTCTGTCATTATATGTTAACCTCTGAACTGGGACACGACGTCTGTTTTATGGCTGACAACAATTTAAAAGTATACATCTTGACATGGTGGATAAAGGAAGAAGGGGGAGTGGGGAAGAAAAAAAGAATTAATGATGTTAGCAAATATTAGTCCCTGTATTTCCATTTTGTTCCGAAAGTGGTTGTCAGGCTTTGAGGCTGCCTGGAGCAGCATTGCCAGTGACAGCCAGCCGGGATGCAATTGTCCCTTGGATCAAGCTGGGCTTTTATTGACAAATCCAGCACACTGAGGCAGGGACGAGGATGCTCTACTGTCTGTTCCGGGAGCAGTGCGGCTTTTCTCCTGGCATTCCTGGTGACATTTGAGAGGGATGGTTCTGGGCTTAGTGGAGTTCCCTGCGCCAGTCCCTGAGCCCTTCTGGAGTCAGGGGAGTTGAAGATGTCTCTTCAGGAGTACGTTTGCTGCATACTGAAGCCCAGATCTGCCCGTGATTTATGCTGGCTGTGGTCAGCCAGATCTGCCCACCAAAGTTAACTGTCACAGGAACAGTGACTTTGACATCAGCCTTGATTGTACACCAGCCACCAAGAATCAGAGGGCGAGGGGAAAACATGGGAAATTTCACTGTTTAAGGCATGTCTTACACTTCCCTGTCATCTTTTCCCCTATTTCTTACATGCCTGTGCTTTGGCACACAGGTGCAATCCTCCAAGGTGTCTTCACGTGCTGTCACAAATTCCTCTTTATTCCCACGGTTTTTGACTGGCGTTTTAAGAGCAATGTCTTATGCTTATGGAGCCCACAGCAATTTTGCCTTTCCCTACAGCACCTCTCTTGCATGGTCCAACTGCGGATGCTTCTGCTGTCATCTCCCTTGGATTCAGGTTCCAAATTATAGAAGCCCTGGATCATGCTATTCCTTAACTATCATTAGTTACATGTGCATCTGCAGTGCTTCTGGACAGCGCTGCCAGCAGTGAAAGAAATGGAGCTGGCTTAATTGAGAGCCACATAGGTAATTATTAGTGCCTTTTTAACAGAGGAGACAGGAAATTTGCAGTGTCAGTTTTTAATTTCATTGCGGTTTGCGGGGTAACACGACTTTAAACTCATGAGTCATTGTCTGCATGTAGGTAGCCCTAAAAGCCCTCTTTTGCTGTAAAAATGTCAAGAGATTTAAGAAGGAAAAGGGCACCTGCGTGTTACTGATCCCTTCAGCCAGGATGAACAACAAACAAAAACACTGGTTGCTGTCAGTAGCTGTGACGTGGTTTGGAAGGAGCTGCTGCTTCTGCCACACTTTTTGTGTCTCCGAGTTTGGAACATCGTGCTCAGGTATTGCGTGGAAGTTCTGGCAGGCTGGGCAGCACGGGTTTTGGAAGTGGGCAGAGGAGCTCACGGATAGGCAGGCTGTCAAGGGCAGCTGGAAAGAAACCAGTTTTTACCTGCGTTGAAAGAAACTAGTTTGTATCTGTGCTGCAGCAGTTAACTTTCTTGGGAAGGAGCATTCCTTGTAGCCTGGACAGGTTCTCCATGGGAAGCCGTGAATGGTGGAGCCGTGTCTCTGTCTTCGTGGCTTTGCAGAGTAGGGGCACACGTTAAATACTGAGAAAACAGCTGAATCTTTTCCTGGACCTTCTTCATAAACTTGTTCTACATATCAAGGACTGTGATGGAATAAGCTTGCTTCAACATTCATAAATTGAATATTGAATTACCTATTTCTGTGTGAAGGAGATGAGATAAAAGCTGCTTGGACAAAGTAACTTGTATACGGATTAAAAGCCAGAGAAGTTTTTGCCTGAGTGTTTTTGGGAAAGCCTTTATCGCTAAGTTTCCTGATGACCTTATGTGTACTCAATCAACATGATTAATCTTTGGTAGAACAGCATTCCTTGTGCAAAGAAGGTGAACTTAATCCTAGAAACCTTTTTTTTTTTAACAATTTCTGCCTCTAGAAAGATTAAATGTGTTTTTTCAAATGGTTTTTCTGACTTGGAAAAAAAGCAACGACCAAAAACTAGAGTGGGAAGAGATAAAAGAATATAGATTAAAAATTTTTTGCTGTTTCTGACACTGACTGAATGCCCATCATCCCTCAGTTTGCTTGTAGTGAGTATAGCTTCATTGTATAGGAATAACTCTTCTGTGCGCTTCCAGGTGATCTCAAATTAATTTTATTTTATTAGTGGAATTGAAATAATTGATGGACAGTAAGGTTCCCTGCTAAATAATTTTTTAAGAGGGGCACTGTACTGTAAAGGCTCTTTAAGCCCTTTCCCTTCAGGAAAGGAGAACTTCATGTCACCTTCTACTCTAAATTAGAGAGCGCCTGCTTGCCACAGAATAGTCTTCAAAGCCGATTTCCTTTCCATGCGCTCTTACAAGAAGGTGTGTCTGTTATATCTGCAAACCTAATGTTACGGGTTTGGGCTGGTACAGAAGAGCTGGAAGGTGGAGCTGGTTGGCTCAAACTGGGCAGAATGTAAAAGTAAATGTATTAGAGGGAACCTGTACATTGATTTAAAACCAAAGCAACCTAAGGAGCAGGAAGAAAGGCAAATGTAAGTATGTTTTACTTAAAAAAAAAAAAAAAATCAACATCTTTCTAGGTAGAATCCTGATGGGACAGCAATGCTTTTTGGTATAATGAAGCTGGTCAGAGGGATGGAACACCTTTCCTGTGCGGAAAGGCTGAGAGAACTGGGATTGTTCAGCCTGGACAAGAGAAGGCTTCGGGGAGATCTAATTGTGGCCTCCCAGGACCTGAAGGGAGCCTTCAAGAGAGATGCAGAGAGACTATTTGCAAGAGCTGGAGTGACAGGACAAAGGGGAATGACTTCAGATTGAAAGAGCAGGTTTAGTTAGAAATCAGAAAAAAATTCTACCCTGTGAGGGTGGTGAGGCCCTGGCACGGGTTGCATGGAGCAGCTCTGGCTGCCCCATCCCTGGGAGGGTTCCAGGCCAGGTTGGATGGGGCTTGGAGCAACCTGGGATAGTAGAAGGTGTCCCTGGTCATGGCAGGAGAGTGGGACTAGATGATTTTTAAGGTCCCTTCCAACCCAAATCATTCCAGGATTCTATGATTCTGTGTATTGCAGCTACAGAGAGGCTGCAAGAGTCTGGGTCTTTGCTCCTAATGTTTTTCACTCTGGGTGTGACACTCTGCCATCACAGAAAGCCCCAGACCTGTCCACTGGCAATGGCAAGTTGCAGTAATGGGCTGGGTTTGTAAGGAATTGCTGCTGCAAATTGCAAACTAATTTTGACTGCTTACCTGAAAACCAGAATACTTAACGCTGTGGAAGAGTCGGGGTTTCTGGTTCCCTGCACCCGCTAATGGGGCCAGGCTTTCAGACAGCAGGCACTTCCCCCTGCTGAAGGTCTGGCATCAATGTAAAATCAGGCAATTGAAGATCCCAAGCTGCAGGATGGCTGTTTGAAAAGGTAGGCCTGGGGCTCCGTATCGATCAATCATTATTCTAATTGTTCATTTCTATTATGGTGGGAATCATTCAGAATCCTAGAGTTCCTGGGAGTAAATCATTTGGAAATGCTGCCCATTATAAAATTTAATTTTAAATCTATATTAAATAGATTTATAAAGGCAGGCTTTGCAATCTAGTAACAGAATATTATGCTGCCTCACAGAGGCTCAGCTATTGGGTTCTGAGGGGCCAGGGCTGGGAATGAGAGTTGGGAACACAGTGGGAGTCAGGATGCTGGACCAATCTTTCTTTTTCTTTCAGACAACAGAGAAGAGGGGAAAGGAAAGCAAAACTGTATTTGGAGGCCCAGTCATCAGCTCATTATATCAAGAAGAAACAATCAGGTGATTATCTGTGCTGGAATTCGGTTAAAAACAGTGTTTTTCTAATGTCATTTTGTTAAGCTTTTTTTTTTAATATTGCAGAAGTGTGGTGGCAACTACAACAGGATAATAAATGACAGGAAAGAACTTTTCAGGTCCATAATCATTTAAATCAATATCTGCCTGTATCATTGCCAGGTAGTAACCTTTCCCTAGTGCGAGATGTGGGGGAAGGGCAAGGCTTCCCATTTTTCAGTTATATGTCTAAAAAAAAGGTAATATTGGATATTTTTAATAGAAAGCTATTCAGGCACTACCTTTTTCAAATAGTTATTTCTTTACCAATACATTCATTAGGGACTGTTCAGTGAAGGTTTTAGTGTTGGACAATGTTTGCCTTCAGGGAGAGTTTGTGCCTTATATCAAATTAATTTTTTTCCAGGCTCTGCAGCAAGAAAAGCTAGCTCTGCATTTACTGAACTAGAGTGGCTGCTACTTAAAACTGTCAAGGTGCAAGTAGTAAGTGACATTAGCTACTGAATAAGGACACCTGGATGGTTTTTGTTTGGTTTATTTTTTTACTGTTCCAGACTACTAATCGTGGATATAATATTAACTCCAATAACTAAATGATTTTGTGGAGGAACTTCCAGAATACTGCATTGTATTTTTAGTTAAAATGAACAGTCAGAGAAGACTAAATTTTTGACAATGTTTGCCGTCGTGTTGCAGTCACCCCTTTACGTGTGTATGATCCCATTTTTTAATGACTGTAACGCATCTTTTTAGATCCGGGAAATTTAAACACTGATTTCTCGACATGCAGTCTCCGGCTGAGAACTTACCTAGAGGGTTAAAACTCTAGCACAGCGTTTCTTTGACTTGTTGTCACAAACTAAGGAAAAGAAATCTCGTTCAGGTGGCTCCAAACCCTTCGCAAGGAGCTCAGGTAGGAACGGAGGCAGCTGCTGTGAGCAGACAGGGTGGCAGTTGTGTGCTTGGCAGTAGTGCAGGCATTTCCCTCGGGATTGCAATCCACTTTGGAGCAGAGTGGAGTACTTGGCCAGGAATAGCATCCTTCACTTGTGTGGAGAGCCAGCACGTCTTTGACTTGTCCTGGACCTTGAGCAGAGGTGGTCAGGTGTGACCTTGGCTTAACACACTGTTTGAGCAATGGCACTTCTGCTGGCCACCAGCCCCTTTTTCGTCCCTGCTCCATCAGTGCAGGTCTCAGCCAACATCCTTGATCTCACAGTTTGACCTTGTCGTTTAAATCCTGTTCAAGCTCTCCTTTTGGGGGTGGAGAATATCCCTATAGTGCTCTCAGAGTCTTGGTTATCCCAAGTACTGCCTGTGCCCTTTATTGGGTTTGAAATATAGCGTAATGTACAGAAAAACAGAGTTTGCTCTGGTTGGCTTGACCAGCCTAAATCTTTTCATGTGTTTGTTTTTATTTCCAAGAGTGCAGCTGCAAATACTTTTTTTGCAAACCTACCATGAGGAGCATTTGTTTAGTGCTGCACAGCTATTGTCCTTACAAATTCCTGCACAACTGGAATAGGGTGATTCTGCTGAAATTTGTTGAATGAAGTGTCCTGACTCTGCTGGCAGAGTGGAAACTCACGTAGTCCCTTAGCACCATTTGACTCAAAGGCATCAGTGTCTTCCTTGCAAGACAGGAATGAGCAAGTGTCACCATCATCTACCCACACAGAGTTGTACAGCTTCAGATTTCCTGGTTGTTTTGTCTACTGCTCATTCTCTTCCTGGAACAGGGAATAAACATGCAAGTATAGGCACATCTCTAGTATGATAATTCCACGAGTAAAAGCATAGCCTTAAACAGCAAAATTGCTCTGGTACCAAACCTGCAAACAGGTAAACCAAAGAGGAGTGGCTCTAAACATTGGGTTTGGTGTCCAAGCTTATCTAGAACAAGAATTGGTTCCATAGCTGTACCTGAGAAGGGTGACTTTTGTGAGGCTGTGGGTGATTACTTACAAAAACATAAGCTTAGCATTCAGTAATACTTCATAAAAGAGAATGTTATCATTAAAAAATAAGGCATTATCTGTAGAGGAAGAATTCTGTAGAATGAAAAATTCTGTAGAATGAAAAATTTTAAGGGGAAAGAAAACTGATTAGCTTGAGCCAAGATAAGCTTTAACACGTTGGTAGTTCTGGGTAATTCCCATGCTGCTGGTTCAGTGTGTACGTGTGTGCTGCCTCAAAACGTGCTACCTGAGAAAAGAAACTTGGATGCAGACTCTTTTATTGACTCAGTTGTCGCTGGTGGGTTGTCTGAAGCTTTCCAACAAGCATGCAAAAATTTGAATAGAAATCAAACTCCTTTAGTTTGTTTCCCAGGGCTGTTGATAGGGTAAGTATTTTCTTGTTACAGGATCACTAAAGAAGCCCAGAATAAGTAAGAAAAGCCCCTTATTTTGTGTACTAAAAACTAAAACTCGAGTCCTCATCAGCCCTGAGTCCTGACAGACTGCTGAAAGCAATTTCTCAGCAGGTATTACTCTGCCAAGCACAGCCTACCATGTGCCCTTTAGGATTCTGCTGATCCAAAGGCAGGAAAAGGCTGCCGATTTATCTGGAGCCTGGCATCGTCACAACCTCACCTTGCACCAGGAGATAGACAAGAATGCGTGTGCAGGGTTTTGAAGGGTCACCTAAGCAGGTTCATTTGTTTTATACTTACCAGAACCTTTTGAACAGTTTATCAAATTATTAAAGCCCTGCAAGCTGTTGCTGTGTCGTATGAAGAGGAGAGGTTTTGTTTTAAATAGAATAAACCCCTAGTTTGCCATCAGCAGTAGTTAGCAACAAAGCAGCAGTGCTGTTGATTTCAAACTGAATGTCTAAAATTACGCCTAAATAATGCTTACATTCCTTTTGTGGAAGTAAAATGCTTGGGGTTTAGGATGCAGATCTGTAAATGATGGACAAAGTGAAGTTACCGTACCCTACCCTAGCGTGGATCAGCAGCAGGAGGAACTCAGGCAGTGCCAGGGCTGATTTTTTCCCTTATCACTAATTATCTCAAATGTTTCTAATTGAGAACAAGATAGAAAAATGGTCAGTCTGGCTCACAGTACATTGCACTGATTCCAAGTAAATTCAAGAGCATCCATAGAAACAGGTTATACCGATCTAATTAAATCAATTTAGAAAGAGATTCGGTTAAATCAGTGCAATTTGTGCGTTCATAGATCAGCCCTCAAATCAGGAGAAGGTCTCTTGAGCTAATGAGGCATAGCAGTTATTTACTTTGGGGTACTGGGCACCGGTCATCAATTAGGAGTCATTAATAAAGCCTGGCACTAAAGAGCTCGAGTACCCCCAGTGAGTAATGGGGAGCAGTTGCAGGATGTATTAGCATAGTGCTCTGCCTCTGGGTTTCTCTGCAAATCACTTCTCTCCCGTCGGGCATTGCATAAAACTCCTGCGTGCTGCTGACTGATGATGGGACTCGGAGGTTCCCTTGGAAGGAAGAATTTAGAAATTATCAGTGACTTCAGGCTGGGTATAGTGGTGGGTTTGGTTTTTTTACTGCTACATAAAGCTTTATGTCCCTTTTCTGGTCTTAATACCAGAACAAAGCAGTAGTAGTGGAGCTCTTTCATGATCAAAGCACTATAATTAGAGTTTCACAAACCTGGGAAATGAGCAGCGATCTGAGGTTGACTCATGTGTTACCAGTATAAATCTCATCCAAGACACAATCTGAGAGATATGCCAAAAATACCATAGCCTTGGAAATTCAGCTTTATTTTTTAGTATTTTTTTAAAGCCGGGGCAAGGAGTAGGCAGTTTTTAAGTGTTTTCAGGAAACAAATACATTGATTTGGCAGGTGGAGAATGAGAAATAATGTTGCCAAATATCCGTGTCCCTTTCCACTTCCACTGGAGGAGCCCTCCTGCACTCTGCCATGAGCTGCTTCCTCAGGGCCTTGGCATGCCAGTTTGGGAATGACATCTGCCAGTCAGCACAGAGGCCTTCCTGAGTTGTGTTTTACACTTCTGCCATCCAGAGGGATGCTGAAGAAGCCCTTTTCCCGTAGAAACTACTACCCTTCCTGTGGACATTGGGGAGCAACCCCAATCATGAGTGTGGCAGCCTTTAGGATGTGGGTGCGGAGTGGGCACCCCTGGTGTGCGGGACCTGCCTGATGCCGTGCAATCCATCAGAATTGTATTAATCCCACTAACGCAGCCGCCATCTGGTCCCGCTGCCGGGCCGGCTCGTGCGAGCCCCAATGATGGATGGCCCTGGGAATTGATTAGTTGTTGTGCGAGACAAATGAACTGTTTTGGCAGAAAATACCAGAGGTCGCTGCATGTGGTCAGGCACAAAGGCTGCTGAATTTTAAAGAGCTGCTTCCAGCATCCATTGCAAGGATGCTGCTTCAGAGCAGCGACGGCTTTTGAGACGAGCCCAGTGCTCCGGAGCACGGTTGGGGTTTTGTCGTCTCCTTCCAGCCCTACTTTTGGGAATATCAGCACTGGAAATGAGCATAAAGCTGCAGAGATGTGGGAGCTGGCATCCGTGTTGGGAATTACGGGCTGGTGTTGTGCCTGTGGGTGGCTGTGCCACAGATGCCTGTCGCTCGCGTGAATGCTGGGTTGTGCAATCCCTGTGGGAGAGCTCTCCTGCTTCTGTGGAGCCCAGGCAGCCCACAGTGTGCTCAGCCGTGGTGCCTCTCAAGCAAAACACCTGCGGGTCCTGGCAGCTGGGGCTGGGGGTTTTTCACGTCAGTGTTGCTTAGAAAGGGGTGCTCTCATGATGATGTTCAGCGGCCCAATCTTTTGACTTCAGGATGATTGCCAAGTTTATTGCTTCCCCCCTTTTTGCTGGTCCCGGAGCAGTGACCCTTGGGGCTTTGCTTTGTTGTGCAAAGGGGCGGCTTGGCTCAGACCTGCCTTCCCTTTGGGAGAGCACATCCTTCGGTGGCGGCTCCCACGCGGCGTTTCCCGGCCGCCTCCTCTGCGGCGCTGCCGCGGACGCAGCGAAGCGCGTGCGGTGGGAGGGGAGTTGGATGACACATGTCCCGCTATGTCCCGGCGGCTCTCGGAGGACAGCACACGAGTGTGCCGGCAAGTGGGCAACACTTCCCTCGGGACGGCCTGCCGGCTCAAAATAAACTTGAGTTATGGATTTATTCAGCTTGTAAAACCTCAGCTGGCATAAATAATTGAGAAAGCAAAGGTTTGTCTGTGGAGCGTACCTCAGGGACCCGCTCCTGCCTCCCTCCCTCCCACCACCCTTTCTTATGAAAATGATCCCAGTTGCACTGATAGATAATAACAACACCAAGCAATTAAAAGCTATGGGTGGCTGGAGAGAGGAGAAAAGGTTCAGTTAATGAGCTTTTCCTCTTCCTGTGCCCAGGAGAGCCTCCGAAGTGACGAGGCGATTAAAGCGAAGAGATAATTATAGATTATGTGAAAATGGGTCCCTTGGGGGCCGGGGGCCTCGACATAAACAGTGAGTGTTGCGAGTGCCTCTCGGCTCCCCGCACACGTCCCGTTCCGCTCCGCCGCGGTGCCGCTCGCTCGGCAGCGCCGTGCCAAGCTCACGGGCGAAGCCACCTGTTAGCGGCACCCGGGGCCACTCCACAGCAAACCCACTGGGATGTGCCTTGGACCAGCCCCAGGAAAAGGGGAGAGGATGCCCAAAGTAGAACCTGGTCTCAGCCCTCTGCCCTGAGCTTTGTGCTGGAGGTAACCTGCGGAGGGGGAGGAAGGGGACGGGGCAAACCTGGAGGGTGTTCTCTGCGCAAGGATAAAATAATGTGAATTTCACATCTCTTCTTTGCCCTTTTCAGTGGCAGCCTTGGTGCTGTTTAGAAAGCAAGGAGTTTTACAGCACTCCAGATAAGAATGAAATGGTCAACTGGCAGCAGATCTCTTCCATGAGCTGTTTAAAACATGTTGGCTCAACACGTGTGTTTTGGACAGCTTATGGAGAAGGTTTGCAAAGCCTTCCAAGCTTGGGGAGAGATGACTTGGTTTAAGTTCTTCCAAATCCTTTTATTCAAGGATGGAAAAAGCCGCCCATGCGTTAGTTGCAGGCAACAACTAACCTCAACTAACAAATAACTAACCTTCAACTCACCTTTAAATCAGAATGACCTCTCTTACTGGGCATGGGGGAGAGCACAAGGAAATAGCTTTGGGGGCCATCAGCAAGAGAGAAGAGAAACCCTCTGGCTGTCCTCAGGAAATAGATATAAAAGCTCTACCTGCCTTTACTGACAGTCAAGTGCTTGCTGACTTGAAGACTCCTTTTTATCTCAGCAATCTGACATGGAAAGAAAATTACATCCAAGTCTTCCTTTTAGCTACAGGTTTTACATGACTGTGCACATCTCCGTTAGGTTGATTTCACAGTGTTTCCCATCTGAAGGTGTCCTGAATACTGTATTTTTTATGTAAATTGAGATTTTTCTGAAAATACTGATGGAAATGCTATGGGTTCTCTCCACCATAACATTATCTGAGCATGCCTTTGCACTGTCACTTCTGTATTTCTCATGTGTTTCTGTCTGGTTTTTGCCTGTTTCTACCAGTTTCTGGGCCCTGCTGCTGGCTCTTACCAGTTTTATGAGGAGAACAGATTCCTGCTAGGAACAGGTCTGATAAAATCATTACATCCTTTTTCTTTTCCTGTAGCTACTACAGTGGAGGTATTATTATGTACACATACACATATGTGAAATAAAGCAGGGGGGAAAAACTGAGTTGCCAAGTTTTTAAGCTCTGTTTTTTATTTGTCCTGTGTGGTTTTCAGTGCAGTCAGCAAATAACAGTAACTTGTCTTTATTCCATTCACACCATTCAAGAAAATGTCTTCCCTACTATTGGTCCCTCCAAAAATCTGGGTTTAACTCCTCTGAGATCTTTCCTCAGTTTCCCTTCCTGGTTTTAGCTGGATCAGATAGTTTCAAATGTCTGGAGTGCAGCTTCATATGACTATTTTATTTGTAGGTAAAATGTTCTCATTGTGACTGGAAAGGGCTTGTTTCTCTTTGTTAATATTTATAGAAAAGTTGGATATAATATATGCTTAATTTTTTTAAGGAGGGCATCAGGAGCAGAGGAATGGTTTAAAAATTGAGAAATAAATGCAGAGTAGAAGAATGAAATTTCCCGAAACCTTATCTTCAGGTGGGGAAATTGGTATTCTGGATTAATTCCATTGTGGAGACTTCTGAAAGAAAAGTGGTTTTTTGGAATGGGGATATATAGAGCATTTGCAGAGTTGGTTATTCCAGAAAACTAAATCATATCCAAATAGCTGTGTCAGGTCATTTTTCCCTTACAGACAGTAATATCCTTGGAAAAAGACTTTAGAAGTCCTGTCTGGAGGCTGTGGTGGGAAGATGGGCTGGTTGTGGTAGGTCAGGGTTGCTGTGCCCTCCCTGCTGGCACAGACCCTGCGGATGGATGCTCCCTGTGGAGCACAGTCAGGTGCTTTATGGCTGCCATGTCCCTCCTGGTACCTCTGGTGCTGCCCTGTGAGGTCTGTCGGGGCTCTGCAGCATGTGGAATGACCAGGTGGCATCGCTGCCAGGGAGGGAAGGGCACAGCCTGGGCTCATGGCTGTGACGTGGAAGATCACCCAGGAGTAACTGAGGGTGGCTGTGGGCTTCTCTAGCGAGAAGGGACTGGGGTTTGCTTTGGTGTTACGGAAGAAAGAGCGATCTGTAATAAATGAGGGGGGTGTGGCTGGCAGTGGGGAACCAAGTTCCTGTACAGCGTTGTCTGGAAAGCAGCTTCTCCCAAAAGGCTGCAGTCGGCAGCCAGGGTTGTGTTGGAGAGGCTAGACTAACAAGGTGGGACTGGAGGGACTTCCCAGCATATCACATCAGCCCTGGTTAGCAGGGGCAGGCATGTCTTGTGACCTCCATCATGAGTCTGTCAAGCTCCATCTCCAGCAGTATAAGCTTTTGCCTTTTCTAATCCCGCTGCGAGATTCTTTTTTTCCTGGAATTCGAGGTAATTGCATTTAAAGCATGCAGTGATCTCTTTCCCAGGCGCTTGTGTGTAACGAGCAGGCGAGACCTCCAACAAATGAGTTCATGACAGACTGGTTAAGAAACTGGGAGGCTCCTGTAATGTCCTTAGGCCTAATCACAGATGTGAAATCCTGTATGGCTCCCAGCTCTTCACTAGAAAGGTGCAGCTCAAGTGTCTCTGCAGGGACTGCCTGTGTACAAGGAGTAGGGGTGGTGTGCTGGAGAACAGTGCTGCTGGGGGAGCAAGGTGAGAGGGAGGGCAGAGGAAGTGACTTCTTTGGAGAAAGCAGGGATCTGCCACTGGAGCAAGTATTAGTGCTTTTTCCCACCTTTTTATGGCACCGAGGCAGGACACAGATGCTTGAGGTCTGAAGAATCAGAGTGTAACTCAGTAAGCTAGATGCAGAACAATAAAAGACAAAGTCAAAGTTGGGTCATGGCTCTCTGCCTGCTCTGATGGGAGCTGAGGACATGTCCTTGCTGGCATTTCATTTTTGGAGGACTTCAGGTCAAAGAGCATGACTTTGTTTTTAACCCATTGCTCAGAGATGCAAGTGTTACTAGATGTTACTTTTCCTTCCTGGCATTCTTCAGCCTGCGAGTTCAAAGCAATGCAGATAACAGAAGTAGTGTTGCCTTTTAGCACCAGGGCGTCGGTTCTCAAATTGCTCTGTTGCGTTTCTCCTGCCCGAAAGGCCCACAGCAGACTGACCTCCTTACTGGCTCTGGCCAGCTCCAGCAAGCTCTCTTTTTTCTGAGTAACTGAGGCTGTCAGTCTGAGTTGTGCTGAACATCCAGAAGGTCTTTAGATAAGGTGATTGAAAACTGGGGGTGTTATGTGAGGCAACGACTCTGTGTTTAACTCCTGTGAAGCTGCCAAGTCCCATAGCAATGCTGATGGGCTCATTTGAACCATGGTTTTCATCTAGAAACGAGAGAGGATTATGTGGGCTTTTGGCTTACTTCTGGAAAACCAGTGACCTCTATTCTTTATTCCCTGCTAGCAATATTCCCCACAGTAGTATCACTGTATTTATACCTAAAGGTATTATTCTTAAGAGAATCTGTGAAAGGTCTTAACTTCATTAGAGGTTCTGTTTGTTTGGCAGGTAAGGATGGAAGTTTTACTGTGTGTGAATCAGCCAGAGCATTGCTTTTAGCTGTAAGAGAAGCTGTAGGTGTGGCTCAAGCGCTTGTGACACCATCATTTGATCTTTCTGCCTGCACATAGTCCTAAGCGAGCACATGCTGGTGTAATTATCCAGGATCCAACGTGTTCAGCCAGGGACAGACTGCCTTGCAGGTGTCCTGTTTGTCCTGCTGTTTTCTCCGATCCACGTTAGTGGCCTCTGTCCGGGATGGATGGCATTGGAAGGGGCTTTGGTGTGACCCAGAGTGGCTCTTACAAGAAGAGCAGCTTTAGCCTTTTCTCTTCTGTGGGATTGCAGTGATTTATACCAGAGCTTGAACATGGATTTTTCTGGCTAACTTCATACATTTCTTGTGCCTTTTCAGAGGAATAAACTGACATTTGTCTGGACGTAATACTGTTAAAAACAACCTTTGTTTTTCTAGGAAGCAGGATTTTTTGTTTCTTAACTTCGGGGGTGGAGGAAAAGCACATTATTCTGCATGTGCAGTACTAGATGCCTGTTTCGATCCAGTGACAGCACTGAAATATCTGTAACAAAGTTAGAGCATATAATGTGCATGTGGCCTTTGTGTTGTGCAGTAACATTGTGCTTCTTTTGCTTTTGTTTCCTGAATAGGGAAGAGGACAAGAACATTTTTGATTACTGCAGAGAAAACAACATTGACTATGTAACTAAAGCCATTCAATCAAAAAAAGTGGATGTGAATGTCACAGATGAGGAGGTATGGAGAAAAGATGAGGACCATCAATCTTTTATCTGTTTTGTGTATTAATTCAGTGCTACTGCTTTTTAAAATTCCCTGGTTAGGATTGTTATAACAACAGTTGGACAAACACTTGGTCATTGAGACAGGGTAATCTATTTGAAAACAGCTTTCCACTGGATTTCTGGTAGTGTGCGTGTCTAACTGTGGGGCTGTAGCATGTCAGATCAGAAATTTAGCTTCTGTGTTATTTTCAGCAATACCAGCAGCCACTTGCAGAGTAAGATCTTCTGAATACCTCCCTTTCCCCACTTTATACACTAAATGTGGTCGAACACAAGTAGGAAGTGAGGGAAGCAGCTTTTTTGACCCATGAAGTCTGTTCATGGTTGAAGGAGGATTTCTGACATGCCACCAGCTTTTCATCATTCTCAGATAGAGGGCAAATGAGTGACACTGGCTTTCCAGCTTCACAAAAACAGTGACGTTGTCCAGTCTTTCTCTGCTCACCACACTCAAAATATCATTTCCCCACAGGGAGGTAATACAGGCATTGCCAGAAACCCCAAGAAAAAACTGTGTGTAAAACTGTGAATTGGCTTCATCCTTTTCTTGGTAAGAGTAAACACCTGTTCATCCTTCAGGAGTTGTGGCCTTAGCAGGTTTGTCGCCTTGGTTTCCCTGCTTGCACACTGCCACCTAGCCCTGCCCCTGGTCCAGCCTGAGCACAGCTCCTTCCAGCACGTTGTGTTTTGGTGAACAGATGAAGTGCTTAGACATTCATAGACTGAGACGCCACAAATTCAGTTGGGTTCTCCTGTAGCTCTAAGCAGATTTCTGCCCTCTGAGCCATGACAGCCCCGGCTGGGGCTCTGAATGCTGATGGCAGGGCCTTTTATTATTAATCAGGAATTCATGTGAATTAATTTTCAGAGGAGAGGAGGGAGGGTGTTCACAATCAGCGTTGGAATTTCACATCATAAATTCAATGAACTGAAACTGTCACGTGCCACACAGTCACTGCAACAGTGCTGTTCCTGAGCTCCGACCTCCTTCTGGTGAGCACGGGTTACAGGAGATGTCCAGGGCAGTCCCGCAGAAAATACAGCTGGAGTCTGTTAATTAATAAAAGCTCATTTTTAGGATCACATGCTTGCAATAAGTGCGTGTTAGCATTGCTTTGTTTCCACTGGCAAGGTGCTCTTTTGTAGTTAGCAGCGTTCAGAAGCTTGTATCTTCCTTTCTGTTCAAGTAACAACTGTGCTTGTTTTCAGCCGAAGAAATACTGTTTAAAAAAAAAATATCAAAATATTTTGTGGAAGCTGAAATATCTGAACTGTGTAAAAAACTACCAGATGACATCCTCTTTGGGAATTATCCATGAGTCCCAGATGCAAAAGAAGTCCTATTTCTAACTAATGGATATTAGCACATGGCTGTTGCAGAGTATGGGATTGCTTCAGCACAGGCAGGAACCAAAAACAGCTGCCTACCTGTGAAGGACTTGTGGGAGGATTCCCACGGGGCAAAATTCTCCCATAGATGAAATTCTCACAGCTTCAACAATTTTGGTTTA
The DNA here is from genome assembly GCA_013397725.1 of Rhagologus leucostigma. NCBI lineage: Eukaryota > Metazoa > Chordata > Aves > Passeriformes > Rhagologus > Rhagologus leucostigma. Next base: position 384,093 of record VZTD01004847.1, read on the forward strand.
CCCCAACAAATGTGCAAATAGGGCAAGTAAGAACTATTTTTTTTTCTTTTTTTTTGGGAAACTGCTTGCTTGCTTCCTTATGCTGAGTCTAACTGGTCCAAAAAGCAAAAAACTAGCATAGCAAAAGGAAAAATCAGAATAAATAGTTTTTTCATGGTATGTTGAGGATCTGAAACCATTACCAGTGTTGTTTGGTACCCAAACATGTTCTTCCCAGTCTAGGAGGTAGCTTATTCTCCAATATCATGCAGCTTGATTGAAGTTTTAGAACCCATTTTAGTCTAGAGGTAACCCAGACTGAGCCTTTCGTGAAGTGTATGCAAGCATAATCTTGTCATTTTTATTAATTATTTTAGTGTTACTGTGTAAATACATCCTGCCAAATCCAAAAGCTCCCTCACCTGGCCTCTGGACATAATTCACGCTGTCAATCCTTTGATTTAAATGGCTATAAATTTAAAATGTCAGCAGGGTACATACGAAGAGTTAGCTTCTTACTAAACAAAATCTACTGAAGCACCAACTAGGCTCGTGCTAAGCTGCAAAGATGCTCAGCTCAGCCTTTCCTTGGACAATAAAGACTTGGCTGGGGTTGTAGGGTGTTTAGAGTTTACTTTTATGTGATATGTTAGTACTAATTGTTAGATCTAATTGTATCCCCCCATTTTGTGCAAACCTGGATAAGTCAGAGAAAGGAGAAAAGAAATCAAGAATAAAAATGTAAAGTGGGGATGAGGCAACTTAGTCAAAGCAAAAGGATTTCAGCAAGGGCAGCAGAAGAGTCTGGGGTTTAGATAGATGCACTGGGAAACTTTCAAAGCATAAGTGGCCTTCTCCCCGTGAGAAGTAAAGCTCTTCATGTGCAGCATTCAAGCCAGCATACCTGCTAACAGTTTGGATATGATAAACTTCAATTTAGAATTAAACAAAGAATCTAATGACAGTAATCATGTCCAAGCTTCCATTTACTGTATCTAAATTGCCCAGGGTTCAACAGAATCGCTTGCATTCACTTATAAGAAGTAGCACGGACTAAAGCAAGCTGTTTTCCTTCTGTATGTCAGCAGGACTAATGGAATAAGAAATGGACTGTGGCTGTGAAGTCACCCCAGGCACATCCTAGGAGTGTGGCTCACTTGCTGCCTTTTTGAATATAGTATTTCTTCAACTTCTAACAAACCAGGAGCTGCTCGAAGGCAGAGATGAGTTGCTTTTGTAATTTGTGCCAAGAGCTGTGGGGGTGGTAGCTAGATAATTCTTTTTTAATTGTTGGAAAAATCCCAGTAAACAAACATGTTACCTGTGTGCAGTGTTTAAGCCCTTGCCAAAGCTTTAATGAACAGCATCTGACAGGATGCTCGCTTAGTCCCGATCCTCGTGCTTTTGAGACAGCAAGTGCCAAACTGGTGCCAGCTTGCCAAGGAGAGGACAGGGGGGAAAATGGATTTGAAGAAGGGTCACTTACTTCTGGATTTACAGGCTTTCTCCCGTTACAAAAACTTCACCAAATGTTTCAGAGCTCTGAAAGTGATTGACTTCCAAGTCAAGTTTACCTGTATAATTGCAACAACCCTTCCATTCGCTGTTTCTGCTGTCACAGGGGGATGCAGCCATTCTGTGGATATCTGTCTTTTCTTAATTACTGCTAATAGAACACTTGCCACAAGTTAGAGTGGCTCATTGCTACCCAGCCATTACAGCTGCAAACATTATGCCTGGAAGTGTGGCTTTATACTGTAGCATATCCATTCGGTTTGGCTTTGTTCTCCCCTTTCTCTGCTCAGGCTAATTGATGTGAAAATCATTCACATCCGTTTGTCTGCCGTCTCGGTGTATGGGAGACAAATCCCTGTCCTGTGCTTTGTTTGTGAACACCCTGTGACTTGGAGCTGAGCAGAATTGATGTGCTGTTGGCTTGAGAAACTGCTGCAGGAGCTGGCCAAGCTGGCAGCGGTTAGCCAAGCAAAGCACAGAAGATTTAAGAGGCAGGGTTAGTGCACTGGGGCTATTTTTATGCTTTTTTTTTTATTAAATACTTCAAAGGTGGGGGGAATGCATCCTCTCAAGTAACTTCTGCAACAACTGTTGTGTTTGAATTGCAGGGAGGGAGTACCTTGATGTTTGATTGCATCTAGTCGAGACCTCACTGCTGCAGGGCTTTCCTACGTGAAATTATTCATGTTGCTTTGAGCCTCTCACTGCTTAATGAAATAGTCATGTGAGAATTGTTTTGGGAAAGCTCAATCTGTGGCCCTTAAGATTTCTGCCACGTTATTTAAACACTCAAACACATGCTGTATGCTGATACAGAGCAGCAGCTGTGCAGACTAAAGAGTTTTTCAGCGTGCGGAGGTGATATCCATGCTCTACAAAGACTGGGACTGTACGTTCAGTTTAAGCTTGTCTTATCACTAAGGTTTATTTTAAGAAAGACATGGGAAACGCGTGGATTTTGTAGCTGTATATCTGCCTAAGTATGTTAGCTAGAGCTGTTGACTGTTGACTTGCCTGATGCTCTGCAAATAGTAGTGAATATTACCTAGTTTCCATAGAGCCACTGAGGTTGAAAAAGACCTCTAAGATCATCGAGTCCAAGCATTTTAAATACCAAATTTTTAGTAATGCTTTTTGTTATGCAGTAAGTAGGCTGAGATTCTTCTGCAGGTGTTTTTCCTTCCACATCTCATAGGGTGCTCTTGCACAGGAGGTCTCCAAGGCCGCTTGCACCCCATGTCGAGGGTGTAGCATGCTGCAGACATTTCTTGGGTGGAACGTGTCAGCTGTTTAATAGTGCACAATTACAATGCAGAGCCATTTAAGGCACTAATTAGAAAATATTGTATCCATTTAGGGTTGCAGAGAAAATATATAGGTAAGCAGAGTGTAATTACCCAAAGTGGAATTGGCCCAAGACTTGAAATCCATACTCCTGCAAATAGCACAAGGAGATTTTTAATGACTATAGATGATCAGGCTTCAGGGTTTTGTCTTGTTCAAAAGGCACCATATGTAGCAGAACCAGCCTTCCAGTGTCATGGGCAGGACCAGTTGCACAGTGCTCTGGTACCCCTGAGCTGTCACAATTAACTGTTGGTTTTCCTTTGTTGGTCTCAGCCAAGTTCAGCACCAATAAAATGAGATTCTCCTTGTTCAGAGACAAATGCAAACTAACATATTTTAGCCACTAATCTGTAGCATGAATTTTGATGTAAAGGATAGTAATGTCTTTATTTTATCATGTAATTGTACAATGAATACATTTGAGTAATTGCCGTATTATTCCTCTACACATACATAAAAACACCAAAATCATCTGTTGAAGTATTTATTGCTGTTGTGCATGTTGCACATGTGCCTCTTTCTTTTGACATAAACATTTGTGGTATGACAGAAGTTGGTACTTGTCCAACTGAAATCCTAAGTCTTAAGTATTTACCAGTCCAGAGATGAGTTAAGGATGTTAAATGTGAATTAAAGATCTCTCCATATTTACCAATTGTTTCAAGTTGTACTCTTTCCCTTTGTAGACTTTGACAGTGGTGTTGAGTGCAAGAACGTGAATCATTAAATGGCCTGTGGATGTCATCAGTGCTTCCATGGAAAGTCACTGTCAGAAAATTCATTCTAATGCAAGGTTAATTAGTGTAACATTAAAATTACATGTTACAAAAATTAATTAGTTGCTGGGTCAAAAAGTGTGCATTTCCTGACTTAAAATCATGCTCTGCCTCTGCTGCCCTGCCCAGGAATATCCAGAAGAAGCAGTGTGAGCTTTGGTCACAGGTGTCTTCTGCCCCTCCTGCTTTCTGGCACCGTGGCCAGGAAATTTGGCTCACGGTTCCCATTAGCAGATAAATGAGTTGCTCACCTTGCTCCCCACTGCTTTGTCAAGAGATTTACAACCAGGCGTGGACTAATTTAAATGATTTCTTTTGTGAGGGTCTGTGACTTTTCCGTGGCATATTGGAAAACACGGATCAGTCTGAGGGTGTCACAGCTTGAGGGGGGTGATTCCTGGTCATCTGCAGGGTCATTTCCAAGGAATCCCCTGCACGTGTGCTGTCCTAAATCAGGAGAGACTGATAAAACATTAAGGCTGCTTTACTAAGTGTACATAGAAGCTTTTCTTCTTTGCTTACTGTCTCAAACTACTTTGAGTTACCTTTCTCAGAGATCCTAAGCTACTTCCCGTGTCCCTGGGCATGCAGGAAGATCTGAACTTCCGTTGCATCCCATCCTGTGGTGGCAGACACCTGTAGAAAGGGGATGGGAAGAAGACTGTGGAGGTTTGGGAGGGGCTGGAGGCACGGATGCAGCAGCCTGCCCAAGAGAGGACTGTCAGAGGTGCCTGCCCAGATGCCCAGTTTCAGTCGTCTCTTGCAACAGAGGCAGGACCTGTGGGTTCAGTGTTTCAGACCTGCCAGAGGAACGAGCTTTTGGGGACGTGGCAACCGGGTGACTTAGGCAGCATTGAATATCCTACCCTTGCTGTGGAAGTCATTGCTCCCAGAAAAGTCAGAGGTGCCAACATCCTAAATCTATATAGGAAAACAAATAATGTCCTGGCTCCTGCGTTTCATACTTTGCTGCTTTTCCCCTCTGAATTTTTTGCTGGCTTGTGGGTTTGGTGCTAAATTAATGAAAAATTAAACTATGTGTCACTTTGACGTTCCTAGCATTATTGTGTAAGTCCAAATCACCAGCAATAGTAAGTGGCATACTAATACTGTTTTGTATTTTTTTCAAAGTCTGTGTTAATTTTGGTGTTGGTGCTCATTACTTAATAGCAAGACTGATTTTCCATGGGGTTTTTTTGCTTGGCTTTGTTAATTTTCTCCTGGCTGTTTCAGGGCCGGGCTCTGCTCCACTGGGCGTGTGACAGAGGGCACAAGGAGCTGGTTTCAGTACTGCTACAGAACGCTGCTGACGTGAACATCCAGGTAAGAAGGAACACAGAGGTAAATTGGATTGATGTGTTATGCAAATGTTTCCATGGAGCTGAATTCTTCCACAACTCTACAGCAAGTTCTCTCAGGGTATTTATCACAGAAAAGCTGCTCCATTCTGGTGAGGCCCCACCTGCAGAGCTGCCTCCAGCTCTGGGGCCCCAGCACAGGAAGGACATGGACCTGTTGGAGCGAGTCCAGAGGAGGCCACAAAGTTGATTAGAGGGATGGAGCAGCTCTTCTCTGAGGCTGAGAGTGTTGGGATTGCTCAGCTTGGAAAAGAGAAGGCTTCGGGGTGACCTAATTTTGCAGCCTTCCAACACCTACAAGAAAGATGGAGAGAGACTGTTTACCAGATCATGTAGTGACAGGGCAAGGGGGCATGACTTCAGCTGAAAGAGAGTAGGTTTAGGTTGGATATTAGGAAGAAAATTCTTCCTTGTGACGGTGGTGAGGCCCTGGCACAGGTTGCCTGGAGAAGCTGTGGCTGCCCCATCCCTGAAGTGTCCAAGGCCAGGTTGGATGGGGCTTGGAACAGCCTGGTCTAGTGAAGGGTGTTGCTGCCCATAGCAGGGGTTTGGAAACTAGATGATCTCTGATGTCCTTTTCAACGCACACCATTCTGGGATTGTCTTACAAGAACATCCAAAAAGGTAATCTGGGAAAAATAAAAGAATTTTGAGCCACTGAGGTTTGCAGCCCACATGTCTGAGCTTAGCTAACACCAGTTTTAGGGTATCAGAATCGACCAGGTTTAGACCTAAACTGGTTCAGCAACCACTTTGCAAATGGTTTCTTCCAGCCAGCCATCCTGGGTCTGCCAGTGCTCCTGAGTCAACACTCCCAGTTCTGTCAGCTTGTTGTAATTAAGGGCTGGCCTGTGTAAATGCGATCGAGTTCAGAAATAATTGTCCCACATATTTCTGTCAGATTAGGATTGACTGCTCTTTACCATTGTGGCACTTACTGGCTCTGCTCTCCTTCCCAGTTTGTACTTAGATACACCTCTGCTGATGAATCTTTGAGCTCTCACTGGTGAGATCTGAGCAGCCTTCAGTAAATGCTTCAGGCATTTGTAAGAGGTGGATCTGAAGCAGAGTTGCAGTCTGAAGGCTTGTCAGCAGAGCTGTAGCACTCACAGGCTACAGACAGTTGGTGTTGGTATTTACACACACATAAAATTGTTGTAAAAAAGTCTGTCTTGCCCTTTCCTGGGCAGAATTGCTGGTGAAATGGGTATGAGAAAGCACAGCTCTGCGGTGGCTGATGAGATGTGTATGTTCATGCTTAGGTCTCCAGGGTTTCAGTTATAGGGGTTTTTCCTTACAGAGAAGAGGGGTAGAGTGAAGCCCGTGCAAATGGGGGGCTTTGCACACCCTGTCCGTCTGCTTTCAGTCAGAGCTGGTGAGCAGTGTGTTGGACACAGGAACAGCTTTGCATTGAAGTTGGGAAGGAGTGGAATCAGGCACCTGCCCACTCCCTTCCCCCTGGCAGCCTGGGAGATGGTTCTGGGTTCTCTCGGAAACATCTCTTCTCTTTGACACTTGTCTCCTTCCTTTGGAGGTAAAGTCTGACTCTTAGAAGAAAAAGCAGAAGGGAGAATCATTGTTTTTTTTTTTCCCCGAGCATTAATTTTCTGTTAAATTCTTTTTTTTTCTTTTTGATGCATTGCACATTTTCTAACCAGATTATTTTTGGCCGGTAACAAAAGGTTAATAATAGCCATAAAAAGAAAAATCAATCTTTGATATGTTTTTCCCCACCAAGGTAATAAAGGAGAATTTTTTATAAAGGTCTCTGTTTGCACGTAGGTGTGTTCCCAGAGAAAGCAGACACATTTTTATTCTCAGCCATATATAAATTGCAATAACATTTCAAGACTTTGTGACTTAATGTTTTGGGTTTTTTTTGACCTTTGCCCTGGAAGAATTCACATCCAAAGCAAAAGCAGGAGAAATTTAAAGAGCAACCAGAAGAAAAAGGGAGAGGGAGAAACTCTTGACTGCCTAACAGGCCATAAACACCACAGCACCTGCTATAACACGTTACCAAAGGCGCTGTCAGTTAATGTGTGGGCTGTAAAGAACAGCGGCTTCAGTGTGAGGGAGTACCTGGTGAATGGGTGATGCTGTTTTTCCGGAGTGGCGTGCTCCCAGCAGAGGTTCCCCTCACACCTCTGTCCAGTCAGCCTCCGTGATTCCCACCTGCCTCTCCAGGTCTTCAGGGGTTCTTCTGTCTTGTTCAGTTTTGCAGCAGCACCTTCATGCAGGCAGCGTAGGACATAAAGAATAAATTAGGGCTTATGAGGGTTATGAGCAGGTAGTGAAAGGGAGGAATGTTACAGACCAATTTTTTTTTTAATTGCCTGTATTTTAGTACGCTTCTAAAAAGTTAGTCAAACAGCATGACAGATTTATGCTCTCTTCCATTACCTTTTTAATAAATGTTCTTCCATCTTGGCTCCTTTGCAGTGTACTAAAGGATTTAGCTGCCCTAAGCAGGCGGTGACGGCGATGCTCTGCTGGGTGACCTGGAGCAAGTCTTACCTGTTCACTGTGCCTGCAGATGTGCCTTAATCTCTTTTTGCTGCCTTATTTTAGTTACCTTTGTACTATCTATTGTCAAAGTACTGCAGTCTCTGGATCAAGAGGGTCTGCAAGAGTCAGCTTATTGCTCTTTGTTGATAAACAGGCAGCTTTAGGAGCAGGAAGAGTGTTCTCCTGGCTCTGCTTATTCCTGTAGCATACTGAAAACCGCTTTAATTCTGGGAATAACCCATGCCCGTGGACTGCAGTGATCCAGCGCCTGTGCTTTGTGTTTTAACAGTGGCGCTGCAGTTTCCAAAGGGTGCTTCACTGATGTCACTGAAAAGCCGCAGCCGCTGAATGCTCTGGTTGTTCATAATTAGCTCTAATAGCACATTTGAAAAGAGGTGGTAAAGCAATTGCCATGGGCGAGGGGATACAGAAAGGCAACAGGCTGCTTTGCTTTGTTGAGAAGGGGCGTTTGTGTAATTGAATTACCTAAATCTTCAGTGCCAGAGGCCATGTCAAAGTGGGTGGTGGGATGGTGTTTTGGAGCTCTGCTGGAAATACCCAGAGCGTGGGGCTCAGTCTGAGAACAGCCTCCTTCACTGGAACTGTTCGCCTAGAACAGCAAGGTAACAGTTGGTAACACAACGTTAAGGTAAAAGGCACTAAGCCTAACACAGTGGTAACATAACAGTTATGAAGGAGCGCAGCAACACGACTATAATATCCATTTCTAGCTTTAAAACATATGAAGACACAAGTTTTCCTTGCAGAGGAAAACCAACAAAGGAAAACCGCTTTCCTGTATGGGGAGAGCACCTCCTGGGTGTGAGATGCTGCTCAAGCAGCTTTCAGAGGAGCTCCTTTAGTATATTTGGGGGATGTAGACCACAGACTTTCCTCCTGGACTTCCTGTGGCTGCATTTTGTTCCTTTTGTGGGTACTCCTTCCTCCAAAATAATAATCCGTGTGTTCATGGCATGCCCTTGGGAGTGTATGGGGAGCTATCCTGGAGTGGTGCTGAGCAACTCAGCTTACTCTCACAGAGCTTTTCAAGCCTACCTGGCCATATGAGCAAGTTTTAACATAAATATTGTGAGTTGTAAAGGGAACTGTATCACTTGACACACAGGATAATTAAGGGCTGTGTACATATCCATGTGGTAGAACGGCTGAGTTTAAACTGTATCTTTTAAACTGCCTCGTTGTGCAATTATCAATGTTATGGTAATAATTTTCTGTGCTGAAATTTTTCTGTAATTATAACTAAAAGGATGAAAAAAGCTGTAACTGATCTTCAGTTTTTCTTTGCTGACTTTTCACTTTCCTGGTAAAGTGCGGATCAGTGCACTGAGACACTAAACCACTGGTCAGCAAGTTCTCAGTGGTCACTCATGGACCCTTCAGGTGTTTGAGAAGGAAACTTGAGACCAAAGCTGAAAACCATCAGGTTAAGAAATCTGTTGCTAGTATATGTGGGGTTTATTTTATTCATTCCTATATAGTAGTAATTTTGGTGAAAAGCATCTGGTGTCTGTGCTGTCTGCAGAGAGCTCTGGTTGATTTTTGGTGCCAGCGTTGGATTTGTATCTTGTACCAATTCATGCAAGGCTGCTCAGTCATATTTATGCACTGAGGTGGTGCTTGTCAGCATATTTTGAGTTAGATCAGGGTCTTTTCCTTTTTTTCTTTTAAGGACATTTAGAGTTATCAGGAGGAGCACGATTGCCTCCCCAAGCTGTCTTTCTCCCAGTTCCTGACTTCCCTCCTCTATTTGCATCCTAGCACTGGTGAGTCAGAGGGCTCCTGGAGACATGGAACGTGGAGCAGCCATCCCCTTGTAATGCCTTCACTGACTGGGAATAAAAAAAAGAAAAAACCTTTTCAAATGAAGACAATACAAACATAATAAATGGCAGGGAGGGTTCATCTCCCTCATGACTCAATCCTTCTCAAACAACATTATTATTGACTGGCCTATTGGTTGCCAAAAAGGAAAATCAATTGTACTAGAAGTAGTTGCTGGGCCACAGATCACGGTACTAACCCAGCAGAGACAGGTTGATTTTTATCAACTATCCAAAGACTAATTTCCACCATTAGCTAAAAATGAAGTAGAAATTATGGATATGTCGAAGATTGCTAAGATTAGTGGTCTGTTGGTTTTGTGTGTTTGTATGGGTTTTCTGTTTTCCTGCCTGACTCTTAAAAGGATTGTGTCTGTATAGGATGAAAAGCAGCAAGGAATAGTCAGGTCTGCTTGCATGCCTGTTTTTTTTTTCTTTTCAGCCTTGTTCATTTGGATTTCACAGTAAGGGTCTTGTATTGGAGGCGTGTAGATATTTAAAAATTAAGCTGGTCTCGGCAAACGCGCATCCCTTCCCTGCCTCCTGCACCGAACATCTGTCATGCCCTCATGATTCTGTGCCTGTAGGGAGATGGAGAAATTGATGTGGATGTTTTGACAGTTGTGACCAAGGACCACAGACCACAGGCTGCATCCACACATCTTTCCCCCTCCCCAGTGAGACTGGGATGCAAACACACTTGTGGGTAGGGTGCCAGCTGCCAAAGTCCTCTGCTGTTATGACCATTCTCTAAACCTGGCTGAGATTAAATAGGAACACGGCAGCCTCGTGTCCTTGCAGTTAATGTCCCTAGGATCAATTTCTCCCTAAATGTACTAAAAGCCTGGCTCATAAAGCCACGAGGGGCCCTGTCCTGGACCTGATACTGCAGCAGAGGCTTTGGCGTAGCTACGCTCACAGCAAGCAAACCATGTCACAGGTACTGCTGAATTGACCATTGCTGTGGGCGGGAGCTACAGTAGGAAGTGCAGGGGGACACTAAACAGAGCTGAAAAGCAAAGCAATGAGAGCAGATTTATTAACCACAGTAGTGTCCTTCTTCCCTTAACCACCCCCATCTCGATCCCTGTGTCAGTATTTCCACGGTCAGTTTCGTCAAGCAGATCTCCAAAGGCTCTGCAGCCTTGTACCCCTTCGGTCTTGACACTGTTGCCAGTGGGTGTGAAAGCCATTAGCCAAGAGAAAGAAGAGATCTGCTTAGTGACAGAGGGTAGCATTCTACATTAAAGCATTGACATGGTGCCAGTCACACAGTTATTACGAGTGGCACAGCTCCACGTCTCTCCTGCGGGTCTCTCTGTGGACTGTAGATTGGCAGCAGGTTGAATGTTAAATGGTCACCACTCAGCAGATGCTGTTTTTACCTACTGGGAGAAAAGTCCCTTTCAGCAGAAACATTTGCAAAATATTTGCACTCTAAATATATGCTGGGAAAGGCAGAGATTTATCCCTGGTTTGCTCCTTAGCTTCTGAAGACAGCTCAGGCCTCATCAACACTAACCATAGGTTGTACAGATGATGAGATGTTTCCTTCTGCTTGTCCAGGCTGGGCTTTTTAGCCTTTTAGTTTCTTCCCATCTTTCACCCTGACATGTCCGGTCTGTTTCTTCTGCTGCCTGTAGACAGATGGATCTTTGCTTCACGGCTGGTGCAGCAGAGCAGTTGGCACCCTTGCTCAGGCAGCCCATGTGCAGCACTGCCTGCAAAGCAGCTCACCAGCCAGGAACTGCTGCAGGCTCCTGTGTCCTGCAAAACCAGTGTTTGCAGTGTTTGAAAAGTGAAATCCAAGAGCTGGTCCTGGAAAAACTCACAGTGGTCTCTGCTGCTTTACGCTCAAAGCCTAAAGCTGCTTTCAGGGTGATCAAAGCACAGGGTGTAAAAAGCCGGGACCGAGGACAGCGGCACATTTTAGTGGCTTGTGGGCATCACCTCGTACTGAGGGCTGTGCGGTGCAGAGGGAGGCGCTTTCCGTGGCCGGTGCTGAGGCAGGAGTGCAGTCTGGCAGAAGGCACACAGTTTTAGCTCAGGGAGCCTTTGGCCCGATGCCATGCCTGCCAGCACAGCTCTTTTGTGGTACACTCTCTGTCAGTGCTCACAGTAGACAGGAGCCAGCAGCAGCAGGGAGCTTTGAGGTCAGTGCAGGTGGCACCGTGGAAGAGAAACAGGTGTCTTACTCCCCACTGTCTTCATGTGTCCCTGCAGAGGCAGGAAAGAGCCTTACCTTGAATGCCTCCCTTCAAGGACGTGGGATGGCCCCATGGCCCTTGGTCTCAGGGTCATCTCTGAAATAAGCATGTGTTAAAACACCTGTAATTCCCGAGGTCATTGTTGGAGATGCTTTAGCCCCTCATTAAGGTGTTTGGTTAACTGCACAAACAGGATACCACTGGCCGCCAAGCTGGTTCTTCAGGTGAACGCATCACCCTAGGAATGGTCTCTAATCACCCTAGGAATGGTCTCTAATCACCCTAGGAATGGTCTCCAGCCTTGCTTCATTTCCTATGGCTTTGGCATCACCCGTCCCTGCCAGAGGAACCAGCAGGCCGTCAGCTGCTCTTTGCTCAGGAGAGATGGTTCCTAGAGCATCTTCTTTTACCAGCAGCTTCTTGGGAAACTTTTCCCTGTTTTGAAGAAGTTCTGCCACTCACCTTCTCCCTGAGGGCTTCTCCATTTGAGAGAGCCTGGCTTTACTTTCCAAATGGAATTTTGTATTCATCTGTTGTCAGCAGTTGTTTCTTCCAGTTTGTTCTAAAAACCTAAACCAAACAAACCCACGCACAACAAAAAACAACAAAAAAACCTCCTCAGTTCTAGGTAAATCATTGGGGCATCTCAAATTTGCAGTCTTCAGTACAAAGTACTTTTGTTAAGTTTTGCTAAATAAGATTGTTCTAATGCTTTAGATGTTGGGGCAGTAACTCTTTAAGCTTATTTTGGTTAGATTTTAAGTAAGATGTTTCCTGATTATAGCTCTGTGGATTGTCAGTTGCAAAACAGCACTGAAAATGGCAAAGCTAATTTAGTAGGTTCCTGTTTCTCAACTTGTACATGTTACTTTTGCATCTGTGAGAACAGTGTCAGTGCAGGAGACTTTCCAGCTCAGAGTCATGTCTCTGGTGGCAGGGAAGAGTGAATGCTTAGGGGACAGAGTAGGGTAAGCATACAGTGATAATTTCATGTATTTTCCCAGAATCTGTGGCTTGGAGGCATCCTGAACCACTGCTACTGTCTTTGCACTTCCAGATTTTTCTTTGATAAATGTCTTTTATCCCTCTTTGGATTCCCAAACTTTATGTTAGTGGGAGTCCTGTAGTTAAACTGTGCATTTGCTTTGCACTTGCCATGATCTTTTCCTGTGAGAGCCCGTCGTTCCTGTGTAATGAGAAACAGTAATTGTTCCCCCAGTTACCTTCTCTGTCCTGCTTTTGACTTTATTGGCCTCCTTGATTCCTTGATCACTTCTTTTTCAGACTGAGGAGTTTTATCTGTTTAATCTCACCCCATCTGGAAGCTGCTCAGTAACTTGGCCACTTGTCATTCTTCGGGTCATTTCTAGTTCTTCCTTACCCCTTTCAGACAAAGGGAGCAGCACTTCTCCCAGTGCCCAAGCTGTAAGTGCCATATGAGATATAATGAAGCAATACAGTGATGTTTTCTTATTTCTTTTTTCCCCCCCCAATGCCTCCTTGTTGTTTGTCTTTTATTAACTACCATCAAATACTGAGCTGGTGTTATAGACCTGTCTGTAATAACTCATGATCTGTCTCCACAGAGGTAATAGCTAGTTCAGAGCCCATTGCTCTGGATTTACACTGAAGATTGTTTTTCCACGTGTGCATTACGTGGTGTTTATTAGAGCTGAATTTCATCTGCAGGCTTTTCACCCCGTCACCTTGAGATCCTTTTGTAGCATTTTACAGGCAGCTCTTGGTTTAAAGGACTTGGATACTTCACTCCCAGCCTGCTTCCCCTGTTCACTTGTGTGGGCTGAACAGCCCAGGCCCTTGCACAGACCCCTCAGAGGCTCCAGCTCTCACCAACAATTGTGCAAGCTGGCTGTTTACTCCTATTTAATCTCTAATTTTGCTATCAGTTCTCAAGCAAAGACCTTCACTCTTGCTCTATGACAGCATCATTTAATAGTCTTTAGTGAGAGGGTGTGTCCAGAGGTGAGAGGGCGTGTCTTTGCTTAGAGGGTGTGTTTGGGAAATCCGTGTGAACAGGCATCCCCGCTGGTGTGGGACAGCAGAAGTCTCAGTGGTGCTGGCTTGCACAGGGAAGCGAAGGCTGGTGCCATCCTCCCTCTTCCTGTCACGGAAAACTACTCAGTTGCTCCCTTTTGTAGCTCAACAAGTAAATCCTATCTTGGAGTAATCTTCTAGTTTATCTAACACACCAATGGACTGTCCCACCTTGGACATTCCATGTTGGAATGAGTCTCCCCTCCTCTTTTAACAATGCTCAGCTTGGCTGGAATAAAAGTTTGTTGTAAAAGGAAGGCCTGAACTCCCACGAAGCTGAGTTGAGGCTGGCTGTGGCGTTCGTTCTGGGACTAGGAGGTGCCTGTCTACAGGCTGGGTACCAGCATTGGAAGAATTGGTGAACTTCCATCATCTAAATCCGTTTCTGCTGTTCCAGCCAATTAAACATTAAAATGAGCATGACAAATAAGTGTTTGTTTATGGGTCAGTAACTCGGGAGCGTGGCTGTGGCGTGGCTGACCGAGACAATCCATTTCAGTGCAGGCCTGGGCAGCCCGACATCCTCGGGTGTGTAATTGCTTTCACAGGGAAAGGGAAGTAATAAGGATAATGCAGCTATCAGGCCCCGACTCACTAGTGCAGAAACTTCCCCTTGCCAGTCAAATTCCTCTGGTATTCAACCAGTTCTAGGCTTGTTCCAAAGGCATTATTGCACTGTCAGAAAATATCCTGATGGATATATGCATTCTCCCCAGTGCTGGATGTTACCTTCTGGAAGATGCTTGGTTTAAATAGAGCCAATAAACTCTCTCTATAGCCAGCCCTCAGTGCACACTTTATGGCAACAGACAGGCCTGTCTTGTCCCTCTCCCTCCCTTTCCCCTCCCCATTATATATATATTTTTTTCAGCACTATTAGATTATTAAATGCTTAATGACTATTCCATTCCTGCTAACTATACTTTTGATGAGCTGCAGTAATAAAACTTTGTAACAGCAAAGCGTGTGTCTGGTTCCTTTATAGGAAGGGCACATTTGGGGAGCTGAAGTAATGGGGGATAAAACTCAATTAATGAATAGAAATAAAAAGAAGTAAATGAGGTAATCAAACTCAGAGAAATTAGTATTGGCAGGTCTTGAATGATGCTCTTGGATGAACAATCTTTCAAAATCCTTCCTTGTATGCCGCTGCTGTCTCTTTATTTATTATTAAAATAACATGATCCATGAGGCGCTCGGGGTGACTCCCAGCCTAGCTAATTCTAATTAATCCAGTCAGGGAGAGCAGCAGGGTAAGTGGAGCAGTCTATCGGATTGAAATTCATAACTTAATTGAGGTCAAAGTCCCGGGTTGGGAGAACAAAAGTCTTTCGCTGGGACCAGGCAGATCAATAGCAATAAATATCTGGCTTGGATGCGAGTAGCTTATAGTGACGGATTATCTGACACTGGCCAGAGGTCTTGGTCTTGTTCAGGGCAAAGTCCCATGGCATGTACAGTGCAGGGTGACTTTTGCCAGGGTTCCCTCCAAAACCCCAAACAACTCTTAAAGGACTCATGGGACCTCAGGAGAAGGATGTCCATACAGAAGTCCACATGAGTCGTGCTGAAATTTGGTTTCTCAAGGTACAGGTGTCACCTCGGTGACAAAAGAGCAAGTGTCATATCAGTGCTGATGGAGGCTGGAAGAAGCTGCTCAGGCTTACAGGAACTTGGAGCTAAATCACATCTCGTACAGAAAAAGACCTTTAGGATCAGGGGAAGCTGAGCCGTGGATTGATGGGCTTTATGCCAAGTCTGTATTTATAGCACGTTTACATAGGAGGAGAGAGGAAGGTTGGAAGAGGGAAGTGTAAATAATCATTAAGGTGAGTTTGTAGTGTGGGAGAAACCATCAGAGGCAGATGTGGTGTTGCCTGTTCCTCAGAAAAGCGTCCAATGTCTGCTGTGACCTCCAAAATGTTCTGTTCCAGGGGTTTGCATATGCTAAGGATGGCTGGTTTCCCAAGCCCTTGCCCAAGCACGGCGCGAGTTTGGGTGTTGCCTGGACTCCTAAACCAGAGAGGAAGCCTGAGGTCCCGGCCTGGGATCTGTGGCCTTGCACTGTGCACACAGCCTTCCCTGGCAGCGGGCACTGAAATATTCGTCAATACCAGCAACTGAAGAAGCTTCTCTGAACTTTGAAAGAAGCAGGTCCTTCGGCTGAAGTTCAGAATTAAAATGCAATCTTCACCTAGGCTGTTATTAATGCGATGTTTATGCAGATTGGACTGCTCTGCTCGTATCCTCTTTGCAGAGGACAAATACTGCTGTGGTCAGCACTCGGTACATCCCAGATGGATGTTGTTCTGCCAATGCACTTCAACGCGGCTTGGAAGAGAGATGGAAACCGCAGCTTGGACGCAGCCGGGGACTTGGTTTGACACACCTGCTCCTCCCATTAACACTGCCTGAGTCTAAAGCATCCGTTCGTGTCCACCTTGCCAGAAATGTTCAGATCTCCTTGGCTCCACAGGTCAGGCTTCGAGGTGCAGGGCAAAGGCCTTGGCTGGTTAGGTGTCAGGGTTTAATGTGATGAGCAACTGTTGGTGTTTCTGGGTGTATAAATGGTACTTCTGTACCCTCACACCCTTTGGAAACTGCCTCTGGAAAACACCTCTTGTTTTCCCCTGCAGGACATTTGCTTTGTGTGGACAGAATGCAGTGAACAAGGCAGCTGTTCAGTACATATATATAAATATATGTATGTATATATATATATATATGATAGATATATATATATGCACATACATTTGCTTTTACTATATATTACTGTTATTATCTGCTGCTTGCTATTCTACTGTATACTACTTTCCTCATCCATGTCCCATCCATGGCACAACCTCCTCCTTCTAAGCTGGTGCTTTCCAGATTCCTTTTGGATTCTTTGTGTGCTCCTGCTTCTTTCCTGCCCAGCCTACAAGAGCAAAAAGTTCCCGAGGCTGTTAAACACTGCAAACAAAACTGCATTGGCAGCTGTCATCAAGGGGAGAAGGGCTTGAGTGATTTATTTTGCTGTAATTAAAAACTAACAGAAAAATCCAAGTACTGAACAATTCATGACTTAACAGCAAGATCTCGTGAGCAACACGTCTTGAATGTACAGAACTTTGATATTGCACTTGAGTTACGGCTCTGCTAAGGTTTAGGAGAAAAATAAATTAAAATGTGAACATTACAATTTTTTCCTCTTCATAGAGCGGCACCTGTGATGCAGGTGAGAGAATTTGCTTTTTTTTTCATCTGAGAGAAATAACAGGATCTGTCCATTCAGAGCTGGGTCTCCACAGGTATATATGTTATTAAAAAACACAGCAGTAGAATATCTGTGGATTCAGTAAAGAAATGCTCTTTATGGCTCTTTTCAGAGTCAAGTTCAGGTGTCTAATTCTCCAGTTTTGTTAGAGAATCCCAGCGTGACCTTGAACAAGTCACTTGATTTCTTTCTGCCGTGGTTTCCCATCTGGGAAATGGTGGGGCAAATAATCATTTTTTATCTCATGGATATAACAAGATTATAAAAATATGGTACTTCTAAGAACCTTAGAAAACTGATGAAATGAAATTAAACAGATCCTGCAGTCTGGATAAAATGAGATGAAACAAGCATGAAACTATTAGTGAAAGAAATGTTTCTTTATCTTCTGCAAATAAAAATGCAAAGTGATTAAGTGGGTCTTTTCTAGCTATTAGCAATAGCAGCTCTAGCCAGCTGACTTCTGCCACCCTTGTAAATTAATTTGTGGGGTACAGTCCTGAATTTGGTATGCTCACGATAAATACCCTTAAAGATGTTGTCACCTTCTGTGATGCACGATGTTACTGCCACGATAGTACTGCCATTAACTTGCCCTGCAGGTAAAAAGTGGCTGCTTTAAATGAGATGCTCTAACACAATGGTTTGCAAATTTCTTTTGATTGATTTTTTTTTTCCACCTCCCTGTGATATTTCCTGCCTTTACTGTATATCCAGCAGTATTTTTGTGAGGCAGGGGAAAGGCATGGGAATAAAATTAAAGGTTATTCTTATCCAGGACTGGTTTGGAGGTCTGGTGGAGCAAACCCCACATGCCCCTGCTGCTGAGCACGGTCAGCGATGAGCTTTTTGTGTGTGCGAGGTGCTGGAAGAGGAGCAAAGCCCCAGCTCAGTCTGTGGGCATTTTCCTTCCCTGCCTTGGTGATTGGATGAGAAAGTCTCTCTCGCAGCACAGCTCTCAAATCCAGGTGGGGATTAATGAACCAAATGGGAAGGAAGGAGTTTGGACTGGTCGACTTTATCTAACACAGAAGGAAGACAAGCAAAGTATTTCAGAAAGCAATAGGCTGGGTGGAACCTGCTACAAAGAAACTTTGACATGTGCTGGGACTCAGCCAGAGGCCAGGTTACCTGTGTTCAGGAAATCCCAATTTACTCTTCTTTTCTTTTCTTTTTGGTTTTTTTTAAACTCAAGTTTTAATCACGTTTGGACTGTGCAGATGAAATCTGAGTGAGAAGCCAGGTCTGTCAAAGCTGCCTGGTTCCCTCTTGTGCCGTCCTATTCCTGCTGCCATTGTGGGGATATTTTCAAGCGGTGCTCACAGATTACATGGTAATTTGGCTTCTGAAGTGGTATGAAATTGAGCATTACACTTTGAATTCCAGTGGTCAGGCTCAGAAGAGGTTTGTGAAGTTACGGCTCAGCAACTGCAAATGATCCATTTTTCACAGCTTAATGACCAAGGGCTTGTTTTTGGAGTGATGGGAAGTGATCACATGCACCCCTACTTCCAGTGGTAATTGCAGACTAAAAGAGGTTAATTTAAACCGTGGAGGCAGTTTTGATCTGGATCTTTCACAGCAGCAGGAAAACTCAGAGCTGTGGTGACTTTAAATCATTCATTTTACTTCTCAGATTGAAGTTAAGCATGGATGTGGTCAGTTTGCTCTCATCAGCTGGGAAGAAACAACTTGCTAAGCCCAGTCAGTTGGGATAAACCACAATGTAAAGGTTGTAAATGTGTACTGAGTGAAAAATAGGAGATTATATAAACTAGCCATTCAGCCACGGTTTAAATCATCTTTTTTTGCCTATCAGTTCAAATGTTCCTCTTGTGCCCATTTAAATTATAAGTCAAGGCATTAAGCAAGAGCAAAGACCATCCCTATCCCAAAGAGATCATCTTGGCATCTGATGCAGTGCCACAGGTAGTGCAAATGGAAAGGCTGAGTGAATGGAAGTCAGAGAACAAAACAGAGATCAGCAGAAAAATGGTGTTCTTGGCTCATGGCTTCCCCAGGCGATGCCAGACAGCGGTGACACGGAGGGTCATGGCAGGAGGAGTCTTACTGAGGATTTAAAGGATGGTGAGGTGTCGTTACTGAGGACTTCTGGCAAAGGATAAACACGTGAATTCCTCGCTTAAGTCAATGGGACTTTTACTGGCATGTATCCTAGGGCTGAATGCATCCCTTGCTGGGATCACTTAAAAACCCCTGCAGTCTATTGGGAGGAAGAATCAGTGATGGAGAAGAAATGGGAGACTTTTCATAGAGAAAAAGAGAAAAATTGCTTCATTTGCATAGGAATGTATCACAGCTGTACCCCATGCAGAAAATGTTTCCTTCTGGGACAGGGTTGTTTAAAAACACGGTCACCCAGCTGCAAAATTGGTTCTGATTCAAGCAGACAATGGCACTCGTTTCTGGATGGATGATGCTTTCAGTCTTGTGCCCAGCTACTGAAAACACCTGGTAGAGTTCTGGTCTCCAGGACATCATCTTCCAGTTAAACATTTGCTGTTTCTAAACAAAGAATTTCTGAGCAGAATTCCCAGATTGGGGAATTGTCCATCTGGAGTTGCCAGCCACAACCCATCTTGTCTGACGTGGCTGCTTGTTGGCTTCAGTGGTAGCATCTCCTGCATCATCAGATAGCACAGAAACTTCTTTTCCATCATCATTTGGTCTTTGAGACACTTGGTTTGTAGCTGGTGCTGCTCTCCAGTGGGCCAGCTGTGTGTCCTGGGAATCTGCAGTGGTAGCAAGTCACGGATGGCCCGAGAGATCAGAAATACAATATTGGGTGTGCCTGGTGTGCTTTTAGCAATGCTCCTCATTTCCCAAATCCAGGCAGATCAGGGGTTCCTTCATCGTGTTGGCTTTCAGTGTGTCAGGCAGGAAAGACTGCTGTGGCCCTGGAGAAGTAACCAGGCACAAAGAAAGGAGGTTTGACCGTGTTTTCTTGGCTTAATAAATTCTCTAGAAAATGTGAATTCTAGTTATTGTTGCTGCCACAAATTTTACATCCTACTCTAACCCTAACCTAAGCTAATATTTAGTTGTGGTGTCCTGGCCAGGCATGGGTTTTCCCATTCCAGCAAGAGCCTTTTTGCTTCTTCTCTTTTCAAAACGCTCAGCCAATTTTCACCTCCATTTCTCTCCCATGTGCCTCGTAGCTGCTGGGCAGCTGACCTACAGGTCTACAGAATGTTAGGTGTCCTCTCTTTGATACCATTTAGGAAAAAGAGTGAAATGCAGGAAATAGCTGATCTTTAGCACTGAGGGTTCTGTTCTGCTGAAAAAAGAAAAAATTTTTAAAAATCCTAAGCAGTGTTTTAGCCTAAGATTCAGAAAGATTCAAAGAGGCGTCAGTTAAACCTGCCTGCCCAGTGAGAGCCAACAAGTGGCTCTTTCAGATGCCTGAGTGTTCCCTGGGGGTTCACATTATTAATATCTGCCGTATGACAAGGTGGCTGTGCTGATGCCAGGCTTTTTTTCCCAGCCGGCATGATTAATTTTTCCTTCCTTTCTTAATATCTCCGAGCCAGATGCTTCTAAATGTCCTCGTAGGGTGTACTCCCGTTCTTAGCTACTCCTCCTTCCCCCCTACCCCTTTCCAACTAATTCATATAATGGCTCTGGAGATGCATTTTGTAGCGTCACGAAAAGCAAAACTTTGAAAGCCTCCTGAGGTGATGGGCTTGACACGTGCAGATCTGGCCTCCCGACGTTCCTGGTGGGCTTGAAAGCTTCGTGCCAGGTAGTCTGTCAATAACATTTCCCAATCCAGAGTGTGCTTATTTGCCTAGCACTTTACAAATTATATCCATGCAGAAGTGCTGAAGTGCAAGTATTCCTGGTGGGGAGGTTGACAGCGGGGTGTTGCGCTGACGTTTTGGAGGCAGGAAATTCTGGCTGAGGCAGGGGAGGAACACTTGCATTATTTATGGGGAGTGCAGTGGATCTTCGAGCACTGATTTATTTTAAGGGCTTCAAAACATTGTGGTACTGAGAAAAGGTCTTTATTCTGCAAATGGAAATTAGTTCTCCTTCACAGGTCTTGCTCCACAGAGCAGCTGCACGGGCCTGAGTGGTACCAGCTAAGAGGGAAGACCTGAGCAAGCTCTACAGCAATCAGCTTGTTCTTTAGGTGCTCCTACTTTTGCCATATCCATCAGTTTCCTCCACATAATAGATTTGTGGGTCTTCTGTCTTTCTCCTCAGCTGTTTTCAGTCATTAGTGCATTCACCTGCATCTCAGGAGATTTTTCCTGGAGGAAGCAAAACCCAGAAAGAGAATAATTTGTGGTAAATTGGGATTTAGTTGCTTAATTTTTGTAAGTGTTAATACTGTCTGTGCTAGGTGGACCAGTGGATTTAATGACGGAAGTCTTAATTTAAGAAGTCTAGAAAATAGCATTTCTTAATTTCTCACAGGACAAGCTGAAATCTCCCATCTATTGTGTTCCACTGTTTGGGGTGGTTTTGCAATATAACAGTGAGAAAAGGTATAATACAAAGCAATTAATTTGCCAGTGCAAATAGAGCTGTAATTAGGGGAATCAAGGCTTCAGTTTTAGTCTGAAGTTCAGGGTTTTTGTGGGAAGATGAGGATACTAAGAATATCCTCACAGTAAGGGTGCTCTCAAGAGCATCCTGAGAGAAGAGCAGAAGGACTGCTACAGCATTCTGTTCCGTGACAGACAGCTGGCCATTTAGCCACGTGTAAGGCAGCCGCAGACAGCCCTTTGGCCCACAGCAGTGTGGGAATTAAGTTAAAATTAACCTGAGTTTGGAAAACAACTAGCACCACTTTATTTGTCCATTTAATTGAATTATATGACGCTGTGTAAGTATGCTGACCCACAGACGTAAATTGCTCCACCCTACCCATTTCCCTCCTTAATTCTTTCATGCTAATGGAGCTGATGGGGATGTTGACTGCAGAGAGAGAGAGAGAGAGAGAGAGGAAACTGGGCTGGAAATAAAAGAGGCTGGAAATAAAAAGGAACTGTTCCAGCCTGGTGCAAACCTTCCCCTTCGGTGAAATGCTCTGAGTGTCACAGCTGCACTAACTGCACTGTGACCTTTGTTGCCATTAAGCTGATTATATCCACAGAAGGATTCATCCAACTAATCCCACAATGCTGCAACCAGTTGCTTTACATTTAAACACAATTTTTATTTTTTTTTTCTAAGAAATGAAAGTCAAGTCGGGCTTCACCAGACTCTCAAAATGGTTCAGGCTCTTACAGGGACCCACTTTTTAAAATGTTTTTTTAATAGAGGAAAATAGGACATATTAGTGGGCCCCATGCATTAGTGGATATGCTTAGTTTGGGAGCCTGTGTGTAATTTGGGGTGGACGTGCTGGGAAGGTGCTGTGTGTCACTGTACCTTTGGCACTGCATCATTTTGTGTTTTGCCTGGGTGGCCACACCATAGAGCATCAGCTCTGCATCCAACAGTGACTCTAATGAGGGGGATTCTGACAGGTTAGATTGATTTAATTGATTTAATAATCAATTTAAATCTAGTTCTTGCTTATTTTTCTAAGGAAAGGTTGATTTTCATTGGTTAGTAGTCATTAAAATATGTTCATTTGCAGCTAAATATAGCCTTTATAGTAAATTTAGCTCTTCGTTTGCTGATCAGGTACACAATGTCTGCCCACGTTTGGTTGATTATGTAGTTCAACTTAATCTGTTAATATTCTTAATTTTTACATTTGAATCAGGATAAAAGACAGCAAATCAAACATCTCTTCTCTGTTAGACTATTAGGTTTTTTGTTTTGTCTTGTGCCCAAGTACATCTGAATGGAATTAGAATTTAATTTTAAAAAGACCTTTACAAGGAAATTTTCAAATGCTTCTTAAAAATAAATTAAAATCACATCATAAATATGGTGGGTTTGGTTTTGAAAGGAAAAACTAAGTAGAATTTTCTTTGTATTTATGAATTACATACTACTTAAAGGAGACTATGTCTGGCACATTCAGGTAGTCAACTTTCCTCCTCAGTTTTTGTTAACAAAAATCAAAGATTTCAGGAGGAAAAGTAAGGAGCAGCTGGAGAAAGGTGAGGACCAAACATAGGCCTTCATTCTGTCACTGAGCATTCAGTGGTGGATAAGGTTTTATCCTCTTTTTTCATGCTGTCTGTTGTCTGCCCTGAGACTTTGGGCTCGGCTTTGGCTGCCTGAGCAGCAACACTTCCCGTGTTCCAGGCCAGCAAGAGTGGACAGAACATCCCGTGCATTCAGCAGCATAAATCACAGAGAAGTGTACCCAGAGCCTTGCCATGATTTTCCTGCAGGGTTCTGCAGGATTCTCCTAATTTCTTGTTGTCTTCTAAAAGCTGTTCCTTCAGATTTAGTCTCTATTCATCGCTCAGATGCTTTAACTTTTTACACTTCTCCCATGCTACAGGCAAGGCTGTTGTTTACAAACGCATATGGTCATTCTTTCCAGTTCCTCAGGAGTTTAAAGCTAGTAGATCTGTTGTCTCATACTTAATTTTTACCCACTAGGAGTCCAAAGCTGGACCTCTAATACCTCAGAAGGATGCTTAGGGTGACTTACCTGTTCAGTAGTTTGACTTGCTTTAGAAAGCAGCTGTCAGATGTCTGCTGCTGGAAAACACACATCCGTTTT
Source organism: Rhagologus leucostigma (assembly GCA_013397725.1). Classification (NCBI taxonomy): domain Eukaryota; kingdom Metazoa; phylum Chordata; class Aves; order Passeriformes; genus Rhagologus; species Rhagologus leucostigma. The sequence goes on from VZTD01004847.1 coordinate 407,593, forward strand.
CATTGAACTGTGGAGATTTTATGGAATTCTATTCTGTTGGGTGACCACTTGGGGTGTCGTAACTTTCAATATATTAGGGAAGTATTTTTTATTTTAGAGGGGCAAAAAAGCATTGAATTTCACCCATCCTAAGCATTGATTGTCACCAACATTCTCTGCTCTCGTGGTATCTTCTAAAAAAGAATTGTTCCATGATTCCAAGTACAACTTCTTATATAAACTTTAGGGTCTCATTAAAAACTGGTGAAACAAATTATATTAATTCCTCTTGGATTTTTGTCTCTAACACTTAATTGTCCAATTGACCAAGAGTGGTTAAGCTGCCTGCAAGTAGAAGAGGAAGAAGACTGAGGATAACCGTGCAAAAGCAGGTGCCAGCCCAGTCGCAGTGGGGCTCTGTAGCAGCTGGGAGAGTCTGAGTTCTCAGCTTGTGGTTTTCAACTTCAGTGTTTCCTTCCCAAATCACAAAGTGAAGGTAAGAGTGTCTGTAAATGTAGACTTAGGTGAAGACAGATCTTAGAAGAGGGAAGAGTTAGTGTGGAGAAGGACAGCGTGTCCTGGCAGTCACAGCGTAGCACTGGGAGCTCAGCATCCCGAAACTAATCCTGGCTGTGGGCTGTTTCCCTCGTTTGACCTTGAGCAAGTCAGACAGTGGGGTTTTTTCATGTGTCTCAGTCTCTGTAACCAACATGGGAATACTGTGTGTATGTCCCTGGGTCTTGCCTAGATTAATAAATCAATATTTGTAAAGGAAGGCTTGATAAATGCTAACTGTATTACCACGTGTACTTGAACCTTGTGCAGAACTTGGGGAATGCGCCTGCACTTCTGCTCTGTGAGGGGATGGGGCTCGTGGGGACTCCGGGCCAGGGTGGTCAGCAGCCACAGAGACAGGTTTGGGTCATTTTCGTCCTCCCAAGGGACTGCTTGTAGCACATATCTGCAAGAAGGTCTTGAATACAACTTTTCCACTTAACATGCTCCCCCGTCACCCACTGTCAGCAATGAGATTAAATTCTGTGCGACTGCAGAGGACGTTGCATGATTAAAATCCTCTTTTAGAAATTAATATGTACCATCTCTCCCCAGTACTGTGCCTCCTCTCAGAGAAGGGTATTGTCTCCTGAGCACTCAAGGTGTGAGAAGCCACCCAGGGAAGCTGTCTATCTTTGAATTTTATGCTGTTGCACAGTTGCTCTGATGAGAGCTACAACTGCATAAAAACCACAGGGACTTGGGGGCTTCTCCCTTCACAGGGTCACGAGACATGGGGGAAGTTTCAAAGAAGAATTATTAGAATAGCAAAAGGAGTGTGGGAACCAGAAGTCCTGGTTACAGGACTTGAAGTTCTGTAGAAAAGGTTTCCTGAGGGAGGGTAGCCAAAGCCAATAATCACCCACTCTCCTTAGGAAACCTTGGGTGTCCTGGGAAGAAAATAAAACAGAACTTCGTTTCCAGATGTTGCCCAGCTTTTCCTGACCTTGCTGCCTGTATCAGCCCAGAGGAATACAGTGATCAGGCCATTGGTAGATCCAAGTTCAGTGTTCGTTAGGCATCAGACATTGAGGCAGCCCACAGAAGGGCCTTACTGGCATAAACTCTTGGTAGATGGGATTATGTGTTCGGGGCTGCTGCACTCAGTACAAACTGAAGCTCTTGGGCCATCATTTCCAGTCTGCCTTAGGTCCTGGGAGGCTTTGTGGTGTGACCAGGATGTGCACTAGGGTGAGTTTTCCTGGACTGAGTGATGGCTTTCTGGTGGAGGTTTTCTGGAATCAGGTGGCAGCTGAATATCCATATTTAACGTGGCCAGGAACCTTCCTGGTGCTTTGAGCAAGGCTGCAGCAGAAGGGACTGACTGCTGAAATCTCTCCCCTTCCACTCCCATCCTTGGTGGCTGCAGTACAAAGCAGCAAATATTTGTCAGTCCCACAGGTGTTGTCTGCTCACAGACACCTCAGTGGGATTCCTGCCCATTTTAAGCCTGCAGTGCTCCGCAGGTACTCTGGATCCTATTTAAGGCTTCAGGTCTCCTCAGTGAGGAGGATGTTGATCTATTCCCCTTTATCACTTGGTTGTGATGCATAAGGAAAACTTTGAGGCTATTTGTTTATTTAAAAAGTAAGGGGGAAAATTCATCTTCTTTAAAGACAGAAGTTGTTTTTATCTGTTAATTTTTTTCCAGCGTATATTCAAGAGTTCACAAAAATATGTATTTCAGAGGGACGAAATCTCATTTAGTGGGATGATTTTTCATTTGAGGGTGTGTAAAACTGGCTTTACCTGCTCTTACTGTTTGCCTGGCATTTGAGTTTAAAATGCTGCTGTTGGAGCACTCCTCCACACTGCCTTCAGACAGCACTTCCACTCCTATTGCCAAGGCTTTCAAAGAAGATTTCCTGTGAAATTAGGTTTCACCAGGTTAGACTTTCACAGCTTTTTCTAACCTAAAAAAATTAAAAGGCAAGAATTTCTGAAAATGTCTTTAGAAAATAGGAAAGTTGCACATGTTTTTCTTCCCTCTGTCAGTAATAATAAGGTTTTTAAATATCGAGCTTTTTCTGGCCTGCTTTCCCTGCCACCTTCCCATTGTGTTTGACTCTTCTTTTCCCTGAGTCGTACCGAGGACCCATAAGGACTCCAGGGACTTCAGATCCATTGGTGTAGCATATTTTTGTGCTTCAAGCATCCTGATCATGTCTCTCACTTTCCTAATTTTCTACAAGACTGCAGGCTGGGAAATGAGGAGGACCCTGGGTCCTTTATCCAGGTCTGGGTCTGAAATGCCTGCTGGAAGGAAGCACTGATGTACTTTTATTTATTCCCTCTTTCTGTCTGATAGGATCTTCAGATTCAAATGCAATTTGGGCATTGTGTATGGTGGCTTTAAGGCATCTCTCTGTTTTTAGACTGTCCTTCTTCAGGTACAGACAATGAAGTTATCCTTAGGAGCTGCACCTGGTGCACAGGAGCTGCTCTCAGCTCATCATTCAGCCCCTCTGGCCTCAGCTCCTGCTCTCCTGACCTACCTGAGAACGAGCTGCTTAGCCTCACTCAAACACACAGCCCTGATCCAGCTGAAATCCCCCTCCAGGAATTTGAGGCACAGGGACAAGTTCCTCAGCTGGAAGGCAGATGGCATGTTCCCCGTTTTATAGGTGGGGAAACTGAGGCGCAGGGTTTGTTGCATTCTCTGTGGCAGAGCTCCTTCTCCCCGTGCTGGGCATTCCGTGTCTCCCTGCAGAAGACAGGCTGGAGCCAAGACTCTGGACACGGATACTCTTGCCACAGGGACTGGATTATGTGGCAGACTGGATTTGTGCTTGCCTGCTTCGTGTTCTGAGTGCGCGTTTCTGCTAAAGCCTTTCCCTGGCTGCTGGCAGGCTCCTGGCTTCCAAGAGCTCAGCTCTATTTTTCCTTCAGAAAACAGAGGATCTGGGGGAATTTATAGGAACGCTAACTCAGAGCAGACACGTGGTTTCCAAAATTGAATCTGGCTTTCCAAGGCTTTTAGCAGAAGGGTTGATTTGGGTCAAAATTAATGCAAACACTTGTGTGGACCATTTAATGTTTCGTTTATGGACCTGTTAAGGCAGCAGGATAATCCCTTTAGATTACCCGTGTAATTCCTAGTGAATATTTATTTTAAAGTGACTGCGGTGCCCTTAGTCATTAGCGAAGGTTAGTAATGCCTCTCACAGCTGCCAGGCTCCATGCAACAGCGTTTGTCAACGGGAGGGCTTCTCCCTTTGTTCCCTGGTTTTTGGTTTGTTTGTTTTTTAACATTTCTCCAACTCTTGCCGGCTTAATCCCGTGGGCTCACCTCTAATCACAGGGAAGCCTCCGAGCCGCCTTTGCCGCGCTGACTTCCACTTGAGCGAGGCTGAGGAGGGAGCCTAATCCTGGGCTTTCCTGCTCTGTGTGGGGTGTGTGGGCTGCCGGGAGGACGGGGAGCTGTCGGGTTCAAGGACGCGCTCCCGCTTTAATGTGCGCAGACATGCTCCCGCTCGCTCCCTGATTGGCAAGGTTAGCTCTGAGAGGCTGCAGCTTTTTAAACTGATTTGATTAGACCCACTGCTTTATCCCATTCCCTCCCCCACCGCTTGGCCCACCACCTCCTGATCCTTTTAACACAGCCCTTGGTCCAATAACCAGCCGGTCTGAGTTTTTTTCTTTTTTTTCCCTACCCCCTTTTTTCAATTTTCGTGCTGGATTTTAACATTTCGTAAAATAGATTATGCGGCCCTACAGGGAAGATCAGGAGGCAGTGTCGTGGTCTCAGGGCTGTGTTTTATTGTGACTGGTTGAGAGGCTGGGATGTGCCTCCCCTTGCTCAGTCTCCTGGGCTCTGCACCTTTCCCGGCTCTCAGTGCAGCTGTGTGAATTCAGGGACAAGAGACTGGAGGCTCACATATCCCAGCTGGGATGCTCATTGCCCTCCAATTCCTCTTTTCTCTGCAAAACCACGCTTGCGGAGAATTACACACTCAGCCCGAAATTATTTGGCATCCCAGGTCCTCTTCCACTGGGGTATGCCATGTTCACTGTCTGCAGAAAGAAACATGGACAGCATGGATGGAAACTCCCTATCCCGTTGGAGCAAAGTAATGGTGTCTTTTAGTAGCAAACGTTACTGGTTGGGATTACTTTGGGAGGTCAGATCACCCATAGCTCCCAGGCTGGCTGACAAGTGGGGTGAGCTCCAAGAGGCCTTGAGAAGCTGCTTTGGCATTAAAGCCCTCAGCCCTTGGGACAGCAAGGTTGGAGTGGGCACCAGCCCAGCCTTCAAAGGCTCTGTGGCCCTGTTGCCATCTTTAGCCAGTGTGCTTTAGTGTGTTGTGTGCTGCCAGTTTGCAGTCCTGGGCTCTGCTTTGATATTGCTCTGTTTGTCATATTAAATATCCCAGGGGAGCGTGGAGCCTTATGTACAAAAGCACCTCTTGCCAATTCTCCCTAGTTCTCCTATAAATAAGTAATAAAGCCTAAAAATTATAGGCTTTCCCAAAACCAGAGGGCCCCAACTCGCAGAACAAAATCACTGGAGAGGGAGCAGCACTGCTGAATTGTTGGTAGTCCCGGACTGGGCCAGGGGAAGCTGCATCTCACCTTGTTTTCACTTGCCTGTTTGTTCAGAAGACCTGATCTGAAGTGGTGTGGGCTGTTTCGGCAGCTCAGTGCTGACAGGGACCAAATCCAGTGACCAGGACCGACCCTATGGAGTCACCCTGGTGAAACAGCACAGGATACAGACAATCCCCTACACACAAGGTATTAAATCTTGACATACTGCATTACTTAAGAGGTCTCAGGGAAAATTAAAACCCTTTTGACTGGGTTTTGCAATGCAGGGAAAATTTTAGTGACATTTAAAAGGTTTCTCTTGTGTTCCTCTAATGGGATAAATAAAAAAAAGGCTTGTTTTAGGCCAGCAAATGGGGGGACAATCCAATTTCCCTGATTCCATCAAGACACTCTTAAAGCATTAGCTTGTGCAGTTTTAAAAAAGCTCACAACAGACTGACCCCTCTGCCTGATGGCTTTGAAAAGTGTCCTGATGTGGAGGTATTTATCCTACACCACATGCTTCATCGAGGCACTCCAGCAGCACTTGGAAATCTACTCCTTTGTTATTAAACTGTTTAGGAGGGCAGCATGCACAGGAGGAAACACAAACACCAGTTTATTATTTACTGCAGCCATCCACGCCGGGGCTGTGCTCAGACTAATGGGCGATGACGTGCTCTTTAAATTTGGTACTTGGAAGGGAAAAAGGGTGGCATTAACTAGGAACGTTTCTGATGGAAGGCTGAAACCTAAGCCTGCCCTTAACTTTACGTTTTTGAGCACAGTTTTGGCTCAATATAAATAAAGATTCCCCTGTGGAATGTTACATTTGCAGTTTGTTTCCATCAGTCAGAAAGATTAATGTATCAACACTTACTCCGGAGGGGGCTCTGGGGATTGATAATGGGAGATGCGGAGCCTTTCACCTCGGGGTCACTGGTTCAGCGCTGCCCCACGTCGGCTGCCACCACCAGCACCTGCCATCTGCTCCGGTGGGCTGGGCCCAGTTCTAGGCCCAGCTGGTCCCAGCGGGCTCCCCGGGCTGCTTTAGTAGGAAATGGGATGGGGCTGCTCAGCCCAGCCCCAGATGTGATGGCAGCCCCAGCCCTCGGCTCAGACCGAGCACCACCGGGGAACTTGACCTTCTGCCACGCTTGTACAACCCCTGAATGGAGAACCTGTTATCCCTGCCCCGCGCAGAATAACTCATCCGAAGAGCAGGACACGCCTGAACATAAATCTGTCTGTTACAAAGTTGGCTGCGGTTTTCCCTGGTTGCCTCCAGTTCCTGCTGAATTTCATTAGGAACACCTCTATTATACAGCACAAGGAGGGAGCAAGTGCTGCCTCTAGACTCTGAAAGAGCCCTTTAAAGGGAAGATCAATTTTGCATCCCACTAAATACCTAATGACAGACCAAACTGCAAGTACTGATTTCAGCTGTATTTTAATAGCACTGTGGCTCCATCGAGAAATTCCAGTTACTGATACAGTTTGATGTCCTCAGGCGGTTTTCTCCAGACATTTTTCCTTTTTTTTTTTTCTTCACTAGTGGCACTTCATTAATAGCTGTTTGGAAACCTGACTGTCTGTGAATAAGCAGTACCAATAAACCTCTTCCCTCGCTATTTATTTCTCCTTTCTTCCATTGGGAAACAGCCCCAGTGATCACAGACTGAGTTTTCAGACGCATAGTTGTACTTGGTGGTGCATGAGCAAATGAAAGAGCAGCTTCGTGCCTTATAGAATAACAAATGGTAAATCAGCTACTAATACAATTCACGGAGGCTGCTAAAAGGCTGCTGGATGTCACAAAAACAGCAACCCTTTGAGGTGATGAGATGGGAGCTTCTTAAGTCAACACATGCAGTTGGCTTCTCCCTGGCAGTGGTCCACTTCGGGGCAGGATCCAGGCTCTGATGCCTTCCCCCTCTGGCAGACGGCTGTGAGTGTGCGAACGTCCTCTCTAATTCCAGATTAGCCACAAAGAGGAGACATCATCCTTAAGAAACAGGCGTGCTTGGGAAGGAAAGGCTGTCTGGAGGCTGCACGGCACAGCACTATCCTCAGGTGCTTGGAAATGTCTGAGCAAGGTTCCCGGCACTGGGCGTTTCTAAAGGAGAAGAGAAAAAAAGTGCCTGTCATGCTAGGGCTGTGGGCCACTGGAACTCAGCTTCTCTGAAAGCCAGGCTTTCTCAAGCTTGGCTTAATAAAATCCAGATCTCATCTAATGAGTTCCTACGTTGCTTCAGAATGTCTCAACATGGAAAGTGCTGATTCTGCACACCAAGCCGAGGAAGGTTTATGGGACCAAACCAGAGTCTTCAAAGTCTTTATCCTCACTGACCTGAAGGAGAAAAAGCTCCCCTGGGCCGTTAGCAGCACCTCTGCTCCTCCTGCAGCACATTGTGACTCGGCTTTTAAAGCAGCTGTGCCTGTCGTCACGATGACACCACAACCTCCCTGACAGTGCTCCAGCTCTGCCCTGGCACTCCTGGGCATTTCAGCTGAGCCTGCCTTTGCCCAGATCGAGGGAATCAAACTCGTGGGTTCGGGACAGGCACTGCTTGAGCCCACACAGGGGTGGTTTCTGTGCTTTCTTTTGGATTTCTTTCTCTCTCATGGTCACTCAGTTGTTGGCTTTAAATGACCGTTTGTGCAAAGAGGACGCCTGGAAAGGCAGAGTGGCAGCTCTGAAGCCTTATAGCTGACAATTAAAAGTGCAGCATCTCTTCCACCACGCAGGGCTTTGTGTCCAAGCCTGCGGAGGAAAAGGGGTTACTTCCAAAGCCCTCAATCCCTTTAAGTAAATATCAGCCAGCATTTGCCTTGCAGTCAGCAAGGGCTGAGGTGAACCGAGCAGTGCCAGCCACGCTCTCGGTTCCCGCTGTCTCCCCTCCAGCCTGCTAAATTTAGCAGCCTAATCAACTTCCTTCTCTCTCTTTAATCAGGTGGAGCAAGTGGCATGTTGACTTGCTGGTGGGCGCTGCCCCGGCGTTCCCAGCCCCTGGGCAGTGCCGGGGCAGCCGTCTCTGGGGGAGCAGCACCGACGGGCCGCCGCGGCCGCGGCCTCCTAATCTCCCTTCTCCCATCCACACGTGCTGTCCTGATATCCGACAGCCGGTCCCACGCGGGCACCGTGCCAGCAGTGACTTTACAGGCTTTGTGGCAGAGATTATTTAAAGGAGATTAACCCTTCTAAACCCCTTAGATTTTAATTATTTCTGTATGTATTTATAAAACCTGCAGTCTGCTGGTTCCAGGGCACAACTGCCCCAGTCCCCATCTTTAACCTGGATTCGTGGATGTACAGCGCACCCGTATTGCAGGACAGGGGCTGGGCTGGACAGAGCTCTTTGGATTTATTTATTTATTGCTGTTCTGGAACAATTCACATCTGGGATGAAAATTAAACATTATGGTTTCAAACTGTAAAGAGAGCTAATAATTTGAATCACTTTAAAATACTAATAGGGCATTAATTGAATTGTTTGAGTCGACGAGGCGTCTCTGGCTAATTATTTTAGGGCAGCTCTGTCATTAGTGCCTCCCCACTGCCCACGTTGTGAGCACCGAGCACCCCCTGTCTGTCTGAAGACAGGACTATCTGTAGGGTTGATGTTCTGGAAGCCAGGAGAGGGAAGGACTGTTTCTTTCATTCAGTCTCCTAGCAAGTTTATTATATGCATAATAAGGTTATGAGACCCTGAAGTCTAGAAAACTGTCATGACTAGCAGGTACTGGTTATAGAAGGGGGAAAAACAGGGTGTGCACTTCCATGCTTTCATGCTTTCTCTCATATTAGTCATGTTAGTGCTGGGCTGATTAGTTTGTTAGAGTGATGGAGGGAGTGTTTCCACTCTGCACATGAGCTGTAAAACCCAGATGAAACTGGAAATACCAGTGCTTTACAGCACAACGTGGCTTATCTTGGGTGATGCACACCTTGCAATCTTCAAAAGTGTGTAGAAACTTAGAATGGTTTGGGTTGGAAGGGACCTTAAAGACCATACAGATCCAGCCCCCTGCTGTGGGCAGGGACACCTCCCACTGTCCCAGGCTGCTCCAAGCCCCATCCAACCCAGCCTTGGACACTTCCAGGGATCCAGGAGCAGCCACAGCTTCTCTGGGCACCCTGTGCCAGGGCCTCCCCACCCGCACAGTAACACCCTCACATACCTGCCTGTTTTGTAAATGCAAGCATAAAAGGTGAGTGTTGGAAGCAAAAAAACCCCACGGCACTGTGGACCCCAGTGATCTGAGAAAAAAATAGGGTCATTTTGAATGAATTCCTTAAAATCAGATGACTTTTATTTATTCTTGTCTCCTGAACAAGGAAATAAACGCAGACAGTGCCAAGGAGTCCATAAATAAATTTTGTTCTTGGAGAATCTCTTTAATATGCACACGGTCCTGCTTCTGTGGTAGTGAACATTTGACCAGTAGCAATTAATTTCTTATCACAGTCTTTCTATGAGGTAAGAAAACATTAGTGTCTCCATTAGGATGTGGAGAACAGGAGCTCTCCAAGAGCAAATGATGTGCCCAGCTTCATTCCCGTGCCCCACAGCTTGCCAAGAGCTGCTGGGGGGAGAGGGCATCGTAGGGATGCCGCTCCTGCAGCATGGCTGGGTGTTCCTCTCCAGGCAGATCCATCCTCCTGATCAAACGATAGACTCGGAAAGCGTTCAATATCTCTGTATTTCAGCATAAGTATCACTGAGCTAATGAATTTTCAGCAGCTTACTGTGAAGCATACAGTATTCCCTGTATTGGCAGGTGGGGAAAGAGAGAAGAAAAAATAGCAAAGGTCCCTGGTATAAATCTCTTCTGTGTGGAAAGGGTGAAAAGAGGGTTTCTTACAGAAAATACCATGTGATCCCATGGCGTATCGATGATTAGGCAAAGTGTCCCAAAGGTTAATACATCTTTTCTCATTCAAATAGGTAGGATCTGCAGCTGAAAGTGCTGGGCCCCCACATCCAGCCCCAGGGAGGGGGCAGCGGGGAAGCAAAGGGTTAAATTTCGGGGCTGTAGAAGCAGATTGTGTTTTCCTTCTATGATGTGGGCTGACAAGACATCAGTATTCTATTCATCTGTTGGGAATTAGGCTGTTAATCCAATCAATGACTCTTGAGCTAGCTGCAGCCTGCCTCCCCACTGGGGAACAATCGGATCAGACGGGAGATTGTTTAAGAGCACAGAGCGGTCCCGGTGTCAGGTGGAATTTCCAAGCGTTCCCTAGTGAATTGGGGATGGGAAAGCTGTCTCAGCCCATTTATCCTGCCCCTTAAATAAGCAGGTATCTGCCTCAGCCATGCTAAAGTGATAAAGCAGTATAGGAGCACTAACTTTTATGCAGGGAGGGGGCAGGGAAGCACCCTGAGAAGAGAGATTTTAACATCCTGCCCTTTGGAATATCATCCTGTCCACGGCTTGGGATGGCATTTGCGTGGTTTGTCGGGGGCTGGCCCAGCCACAGCGCTGTGACACTTGTTACAGCTTCAGGCACTGACTTCGCCAAACACATTTTTGATCCCCGCAGCTTCCTGGCAGCTTTGCTATTGCACCGACACGCTTGTTTGATGACCAGCAAGATGCCTGGTGCTGCAAGTAACAGGCAGTAGCAAACACTGCTTGGATAACCCATAAATATGTCCAAACACACAGCTGGGCACAGACTGCCGGCTGCAGAATGGGATGAAAATGCCCAACAGCAAAGGAGCCCTGAGAGTTTCAGTGTTGCTGCATGAGCTGCTGTGTAGCTTCAGAAATCAGTTTGTTCTGCAATTAATGACAGCCATGTCTGCGGTGGGATATTGAGAGCCTGTATCTGTGCCAGCAGCACTACATGCTGATCATAGTAGATGTGATAAATCCCACTGAAATTGCACTTGGAAATTTAGTTACAGCACCAGTTAGAAACTAGGGCGATGAGGGATTAGCGTAACCCTGGCACACTGAACTCCTCGGGCCGGAGGCGTTTGGGAGCATTAGCAGATGCAGGCTTCGGGAGGGAGCCAGTGGTGGTTCCTGGGCATCCTCTTCTCTCTGAGTTTTCTTAGATCTGCCTTTATCAGCAGCTTTGTGAGCGGAGGCTCCTCCAAATTAGTGCTCCTAAATGAACCACGAGTATGAGCTCCAGCAGTGAATACAAGTAGGGAGGTCCCCAGACAGAAAAATCCCCAGCTCGGAGGCTTGCCTTTAAAGGGCTTCAACATCCCTCTTCCCTTGATCATAATTTTGAATCAAACAAAAGCTAATGCAATTTTCTTTGCCTTTCAGTAGCAGATTGTGCTGTAAGGGTTCATGCCATTAGAAATGTAATAATTGCTTCTCTATGCAGATCTAATTTATCTGTGAGGCACTTAGAAGATAGGCCAAATGATAGCCTGGCAGCAGGCTCTGGAGAAGGGCCCAAGAGGTGATGATAAAAATCTGTCTAGCACCTTCCATCCTCTGGGATATCTGCCTGGCACAGTGCAGGAATCAGCCAGAATGGAAGTGAGCAGAGGAGAGAGCTGAGAGCTCTTGCAGAGGGACAGCTCAGTGAGAGAGAGGTCCCTGCCAAACTTGCACACGTGCAGGGGAGGTGGGAGAGTTAATTGAGGAACCAAACTTAAGAGGATGCCCAAGCCCTGCACTTGTCAGCCTGGGTTATTGGCAGTCCCTAAATAACAGCTGTTCATGACCAGTGCATGGTTTTTGGTTGTGCTTCTAGCAGAGCTTACTCTGTATCCTTTGTCCCGTGGTGCTGGTCCTTGGAGAGTGCCTGAGCTGCCTTGGAGCTGGGACCAAGGATGCACATGGTGATGTCTCCTGCTGAATCCTCTGGTGGAGTTCAGACTGGTTATATCAACCCTCATTGCCTGGTTTTAGTACTGGTGGGGTAAATTCTGGTGTGTTGAGCCATAGCCTTACCCTCAGTCTTCTTGGAGAGAAAATTTCAGAGAGAGAATAAGATGATAATGAGGTTAAAGTAAATTTTTGGGAAGTTGAAGTCTAAAGTAGAAATAAATGAGAAATAAAACCCTTTTTAAAAGTGGAGGGAAGTATTTTCTTGCTATTTTTCATCTCCCTGGCTTGAGTGAGTGTGTGTGGTGAGGCTGCAGAGATTTATATTACGGCTCCTAAGCACCGGTGCTTGTTCAGAGACTGTATTATTCTGGCCCTTTTTATTCACTCACCTTCTAAAGATGTAGTGTAAATATTTATCTTCCCTCTGGCCCATCGTGCTGCCCAGGACCCAGTGCTGTTAAACACTCTTATCACTTCATCGTTCTTATCTCCTGCCAACATTCAGAGTCTGTCAATGGGAACGATCGTGCACCTTAAAAGGTGCCATGAATGAGCAGAAAGAAGAGGTGATATGGGGGGAAAAATACCTTAAAATAAAGAGCACGTGTGCTACCCCCGGAAGAGGCAGGGTTAGTGTAGATGTTTGCTGCTGTGCTTTGCACACTCCTGGTGTCTGTGTTTGGGGAGGTGATTGAAGGCATCGAGGTGAGGTCTCAGTGTGGAGCAGCACTCAAGGAGGTGTGGGGTCCCCTACAGACCCTTGTGCTGGTGTGGAGGGTCCAGCCCCAGCTTCATCAGCGATACAGGGTCAGGCTGGACCAAAGCTCACCCAGGTAACCAGCATGGATTTGTTCCTCCTTTCTCCACTGGTGCTGGACAAAACACTGAGATGAAGGAGGAGGCAGTGTCTCCCTCCCGCTGACAAGTTTCTGCACACAGCCTGGAGGGCGAATGAAGCAGCTCTGGACTGGCAGTGTTTATACAGCACTGGTTTTAAAACTGCCCCATGAGACCACGGCCAGACACTGACCAGTCAGGGTCTGTTTGCAGTGGCAAGGCAGCAGCAGTCGTGTCTTACAGAGTGCACAGCATCTCAGCAGGTTTAGCCAAGCCATTTCTTTGTGTCTGCCCTTCAGTCCAGGACGTGTGTTAGGTTAAGCAGGGAACAGAAATTCCCAAGGAATGAACATGGGATGGCAACACCGATATAATCCTATCACTTATGAGACAGAATTGACGTGCAGCAGCCGTAGTACCACTTAGCAGATAAGACAATTGGTCCATCTGCGCTCGGTCCATCTTCTCTCATTTCTCTCGCTTAAATTTCTCAGGAGCAGAACAAAATCCTGTTATCCAATAAGTTACCCACTGGTAGTTGGATTTTCATTGAGTGACATCTGTTGCAGACCATGGATGTAGGAGGTACCAGTGGTTTTGTAGCATCTTTGTTTTGATGGGTTTGGTAGACGTGGACATTTGGGTTTGTGTCTCCCAGAAAGGCCATGCGGCTCAGCTGTCACTCTGACGTGGCCAGCTGTGCCAGGAGGCTGTAGAAGCCACCAGAGATGGCACATGGCGTTAGGAGGCAAGAGGAAAGCTCGGAATCAGATCTGTTGTTGGTCAGTGTCTTGGGGTGACTCTATCATGTGTATCCCTTACCCTTGGCCAAACCGGCACAGTCAGTTACATGTCTCGAACTGAGCACTCTTACATTTGAGTGTGCCATGGTCTTTCTTTTCTTTCTGGTCATTTTCTGTCTGCGTGTGTGGGTTCCGCCATTTCCACAAGCTCCTCCTTGTTCCAGATGGAGAATTGCTGAAAGGGCTCTGGGACAAGGGCCGACCAGTGTCTTGCAAGCCTTTACAGAAGATGTACTACTGCTTTGAGCCTGGCTTTTCCCCTCTTTTGTGTTGGAGTTCACTGAATCCGAGCAGGTTTCCTCCTTTTCAACTTGTGACAGGGACATTTTTCCAGCTGATACAGAGGCATGAAGGGGCATCTCTCAGAGGCATCCTGGCTCGGTGTTGGCCCAGAGCTGCCCATCTCCTCTTCTGCACTCACCAACATCAGCTTCCCTACTCAGCACCTTCTCTTGGGTCCATTTGCTGAAAGGATGCATCTGATCACCGCTGGCATCTCCGTGTTCCTCCCGGCTGTGGAGGATGCGCTGCAGATGCCCTGCTCCTGGCTGCTGCCAGTGGGGTGAGGACAGAGGCTTGTACCTGCCCGCTCACTGTTTGGGATCATTCATCCCAACAGAGGCACGTCCCGGGAGAAGGACCCTAAGATGCTCAAGGGGCCGCTGCTTTCTGTTGCACATCAGGAAATATCCCTTGCGTCAAGGGCAGCTAGAATTCATCTTGACTCATCTTCTGCACACCGTGTTTGATTGCAAAACAGACATTTCCAGTGCCTGGCAGGCAATATTTGTCTCACGTAATTCCCACAATGGGAGCTGTAATCCTGGCTGTCACAGCCCACCGTTGATTAGTCTCCAGGTGTGACCATTTTGCTCAGAAGGCTCAGCACTGCTGTACCTGGAGCAGCCGGGTGCATCAGGCTGCAATTAGCCACGGTGCTCCAAAAAGCCAAATCAAAGAGGGATTGAGATCAGCAGCTTCCCGAGGGCTTTCAAGGCCTTTAGCGAGGGACCACACTAGAGCTTTTTCCATTTACCTGGATTAAAATTTGTCACAGAGGAAACAGAGGCAAACGGCACGGCATCTGAGAAGTGTAACAAATAGCATTTGGCCATTGGGCAGGCTCAAAGCTGGGGGAAAATCCACAGCGTGAATAAAGTGCAAACCGTGTTTGCATAACACTGGATTAATAGTTCTCTCTAAAAACTGCACTGGGATTAAAGAGACGCATTTCCTGTGCTGGGACCAGTGCTCCCTCCTTAGCCCAGCAGATGCCAGGAAGTACATCTAAGAGAAATAAAAAACCTTGCTAGCCCCAGCCAGCTGCTGAAACAGCAGTGCTTTCTGCAGGCCTTTGGAAGCGGAACAAGTGTCTGTAGGATTCCTGGAGCAGTCCTGTGTGTTTTATAGGGAGTTCTGCAGCAAAGTGTTCCCATGGGAAGGGGTTTCTGCTGCACGGCTCCAGTCCCATTCACCTGTGGGTTTTGTTGGCTGCAGTCTTGGAGGTGGTGATGCAGAGGGGAGCTGGATTCCCATCCCCCAGCCCACATATCTGACATCCCGCCTTTCCAATAACTCACTCAGAGCGCTCCCGCCTCTCCTTCCTCAGCCCCGCTCCGTATTTTGCTGAAGTCAGTGCTTGGCCCCGTCACTCCTCAGAGCAGGCGTGTGCCTAAGGAGCGCTCAGGGGCACTGGTTACCTTGTTAGTGTGGAATAATCAATGGACGCTGTCCCTGATCCCCTCAGTTCTTTGGTTTGTGGTACCATCTAATGACACCCATTTGCACTGCGCTCCCCACAGCTGGGGCAGCAATAGGCTCCTGGAATGAGGCGTCTTCAAACACTGCTGTGAGAGACTTGAGTGGGATGCAGTGGCACGTGGAAAGAAAAATCTGCCCCTCGCACCCCTTTGCTGGGAAAAGCCATGAAATGGATGTTTATGCAGCAAATGCCTGCTATATCTGGCTTTTTGTCCCTGTTGCTGCCATGGTTGTCGTGTTGGTGCAGTGTCCCAGAGCAAAGCATGGCACCTCCCACCCCAAAACACAGGCCGTTCCTGATTCCTCAGCTCAACAGGCTCAGTATCAAACAGAATAACAGACTGGGAAACCAGAAGGCTTCCAGCTATGGGTGGAATTTCTACCTGTTCTCCTGTTCTTTTCCCTTTCGCCTGCTCCAGACTCCACGGCAGACTGTAGAATTTGCACCTTAATCCCAAAGATGATGGTAATTAAAAACTTAAGTCTCCATAGACAGATGCAAATAAATTAAGGAGGCAAAGAACTGAATTAGAGGCTAATCCTGGTTGGGATAGTGAAAGCAAAGGGGCCAGTAATTCTTTCCTTCTGTTATTTCACCTGTTCCGGTGGCAGGACGAGGCTGTGTCGAGGTGAGGTGCCTGGGTTCGCAGTGCTGGGTGTGAAGCACCAACTCTGGCAGAGCCCTGGGGAGGGGACACAGGAGTCTGGGAAGGGGACTCACTTCCCAAAGCGCTGCAGCTGATGCAGTGGCTGAAGTGTTAGCTGGAACAGGGAGCCGTGTGCCAACACCTACAGATCACTCAGTTTGCTTGCCGTTGCACTGCAGGGGTTTCATGAGGATGAGTTTGGCAACTTGCTCTCATCGCTGAGCACTGTGCCCTTTCCTGACTCAACGGAATTTAACCTGGGCATTGGGGTAGACCTAAATTCTGGAAGCAGGAACCTAAGATTTGTTCAGGTGGAAGAAACCGGGATGTTTACCCCTGTGTGCTTCCTTGTGCTGAAGAGCGCAGCGCACTGAGCTGTGTGAGCGTCCCGCTGCTTTACCCTTCTCTGAAGTAGTTGGCCAAAGCTGGGTTTGCACCGAAGCATCTTGCACTAAAGCATCAGGAGTAGTAAGAATCCCAGAGTGAGGCCACAGGACTGAAATCCTTCATTTTTATGGGCTGGAAGTGATAACAGTATGAACTGAATTACACTCACGTCATGACGGGATCCACGCACTCCTACGGGTGGATAGATATTGATTATCCATCAATAGGGAGTGATGGTGGATGATGATTCAAATCCCAGCTGTCAGCTAGCTGGGTGTCCTGGCTGTTTGTCTAGTCAATTAAAACATTGCTGTGATTCAGCTTATTTCTTTAAAACTGGGATTTATTTGTATCACCACAATGTTACCTATACCTCTAAAATCAAGTCTCTCTCTTTTTCAGGACGGGGAAGGCCAGACTGCACTCCATTATGGTAAGCTGCCTCTAAACTTGGCTGTTCCTTCTTAGCAGCATGGATTTGCAGCTGGAGTAAATGCTTTATACACAGAAAGCAAATTTCAGGAGAAGAATGAGCAAGGAAGCTGGATTTGATTAACCAGTGGCTTCCTCCACTAGCAAATCACAGCATGGTAGGAGTAGGAGCCTTGGGAGAAGATTGCTGCCCTCCCTTCATTCTCCTCTGCAAATGTCACCTTAAAGCCTTCCTTTTCCCCCAGATAACGATGCAGAGTTTCCCTGTACACCTCTGTGTCTCCAGGATGTGGTCGGGCCACCGGCAGACCCAGGAGAGGCTCTGGTTAGGGGATGCCAAATCCCTCGGCCTTCAGGGAGGGTCTGTGCCTGACACAGATCAGGGGAAGGGGACAAACAAGGTGGTCTCCACCTTCGTGTGTCCTGGTGACAAACCTGTTTGATCACAGCTGAGAGAGCAGCAGCTTCTCTGCTACCAAAATCAGCAGAGGCAAGTCACAGTTGGTGTCACTCCTACAATTACAGGCTAATTAGATACGTGATTTAATTGAAAGATTGTTCTGTCTCCAAATGAGAAAAGTAGAGACTGAAGTGACACATGCGGTGCTGATGTACAGGGAATAGGAAAAAAGTATCAATTTAATCTGGATCATGATTTTTTTCTCAAGAATTAAGACATAGCCAGTTATTATTTTGTACTCTCTCTTGATTCCTGTCAGTGTAATTAAGAGCATACTTGTCATTCTGAAGTGTTTGTGTCTTTCTCTCTCTTCTTGATCGCTCCACAAGGACATTAGCAGGATGGCAATATTGCTTTGCAGACATCAGTCCAAAGCACAGCATTTGGATCTGGAGCTAAGCTCCCAGATTCCAGGGCCCCTGAGCCGAGACTGTAGTTACAATAATGTGTGATTTCTCCCTGTGGGATCTTTCCTGTGGGATACTCTATTTTTCAAACTCCTGTCACTGTGACTGGAATGGTGAATCTGTTGCTTCACACAGCGTTGTCCACAGGTGGACAGTACTTCAAATGCCACATTGCCTCTTTCTCTGCCTAATCCATTCCCTGTTTGGGGCTTTCTCTCTCCTGGGAAGATGCTTTCCCAGCTCCAGCACTGAGGGGTGCACAGTAGATGGCAATAGGTTGTGCAAAAGCATAGCACATGTGTAAGTTATCCAAGAGCACCTGCTTCAAGCAAGCCCAGTATGTGAAAGGCAAAGGTGGGTGCATCACCTGAGTTTAAATTCCATGCAGGTGGATCCCTCTGGCTGGGGACTGAGGCAGGTTGTTTAACACAAGCGAACATAACTGGTATAATGAACGTTATTTCAGAAATGGTTTCTCTGATCTGCCCCTCCAGCTCAGGTGTTTCAATAATGACAGTTTTCCAGGGTTTTCTTCCTAAATGTTTGCTAAGTGTTAACACTTCTTCTTCCTCTTGGGTATTATCCCCTCTCTCCCCCCTGTACATCATCTTTGGGAAGGCTCTCTGGGTCGCTGGCGCCCAGGTCTGGTGTTCCCGTGGGTGCCCGGCTGTTCCTGGTGGCCATCACTGCTCCCAGGACATCCTCATTCCCTTACCTGCTGATCTGGCCATAAATCACCCCGAGCTTGGAAACAGCTTCTCAGATGAGTGACTGGGTTTGATTCAAGTGGCTGTTGGCCTGAAACTGGAACTCAGTGTCACCTCCCAGTCCCGTTTGGGTCAGCCCTTCACAACCGAGCCGTTAATTGCAGTGGAGAGGCAGGAGAGCTCCTGTGGACACCACCTCTGAGCAGAGCAGTGCCTTCACAAGGCCTTCCCTCTTGCTGGAGGCTGTTCAGGGTATTCAGGGAAGAGTTAAATCCCATCAGCAAGGCAGCCCCTGCTTTTAGGATGTCTGCATCCCTTTTTATGAGCGTGGCCTGACAGCTGTCCTTGTGGTGACAGCTCTGCTGATTACAGCCGGTGTCACACCGCATCCTGCTGCGGGCTATAAATCCTGCTCCTTCCGATCGCCGCTGACCCCGGCTTTAATCGGGGGTTAAGTGGAGGCCAGCAGCAGCGCAGTCCGGCGGCTGCGGCCCCTGCGGGACCCACGGCCGGACCCACGGCCGGACCCCTGCCCCGGGCCGGAGGCAGCGGCCGGGGCTGTGCCCAGGGCTGTGCGCGCGCTGTCCCTGCTGAACGGCCCCTTCCCCTCGGCTCCTCTCCATCCATCCACCCACCCACCCACCGGGAGCACTGAAATCATTGCTGCTGCCTCTCCCAGAGGAAATCAAGGCTTCTAGGAGCAGTGGTGGCCACGTGGCCGTGGAGTGGGCAGGCTCTGTATCCTCCTGGGCGCTCTGGCTTCCCTGCAAAGCACCATCTGTTCGGCTCTGTCTGCGCTGTGGCAGGGCAGTGGGAGGGGACGCTGGAGGGAAAATAAATAATAAAAAAAAATTCATCATCTGAACCCTGAGGATTAATGGAGTCGGGAGGCGAACTGCGCTGAATGGAAATTCATCTTCACCCGTGCCAGTGTCAGGGCTGCCGCTCCGGCCCTTGACAAATCGAGGGTCCCGGGCTGTGATAAATCCAGCAGCTGTGCTCGTCCCCAGGGCTGTCCCCAGCCTGCTCAAGGACACGGGCTGTGCCCACCAGCGGCACCAGACGAGTAAGCCACCTTTCCCTGTGGGGACCAGCTCCCCGTCCCCAGAAGCTGCCACCACAGCTTCCTTGGCACCTCTGGAAGTCTGTTTTCTGCAGGGGGATGTGCTCCCCTTCAGCTCGGCTTTGCCCACACCCCCACCTGCTTCCTCACCAACCTGTTTCCCCTTTTTGCCCCCTTTTTTATCTTTTCATTATGAACTCCAATCACAGATTGAATGTATTTTAAGGAGACGTTACCGCTTGTCCTTTTGGATTAGTAGAAGGCTGCAGAGTGATGCGAAAGACACTCTAATTACTAAAGGAGTCAGTCGGATGCTTTATAAAAACACCCAAAATATGATTAAAACCAATTGCTACCGATGCAAGAGGAAGCTGCCAGCTTCATGGACTTGTAAGGCAGGTTTTGGCTTCACTAGGATCTGAGTTGCACAGTCTTAAGGGAAAATACAGGGTCTGGGACTTCTGCTGATGTCACCCAAGTCCAGCTCTTCAGTGTTAAAGAGTTTTCCTGATTTTCCTGGTTCTTTTTTTTTAGCGTCCTTAGGTTACACTGTTACATCCTAGGACAGAGAAGAGCATAGGTCGAACTTGACTCTATCTTGGCAGAGAAAATCAGGGATGAACAAACAGTTGCTAGTAGAGGTGTGAGGAATAAAAGGTGTGCCATTAACAGCTGTCCCAGCCATGGGCACAGCCGCCCGGAGCTGGTGCTGGGGGAAGTGGTGGCCAGCAGCTATAAACCGTCTGAATTTTGTGCAAAGAGAAGCAATGGACAAAAGCCAGGAGCGAGGCGGTACTGACGATGTCCTGCCTGGGACGTGCTGCCTGCTCCCTGGGAGATTCGGGAGGCAGCTGAGGGACAAGGGCTTACTGATCCATTATAGATGGTGAATGCGTTACAAATTCTGGGTGCAAAAGCAGGCAGGGAATGCTTTCCTTTTGGGGCTCTCTGCAGTGCTGCAGTAGCACTCTGGGGCCCTTCCCAGGGTCAGTGTCCGGTCCTGGCCAAGCTGTGCCCAGGCTCCCTCTGTGTCCCAGGTGATGCCTGCAGCTCCCTCGGCTCCCAGCAGCTCTGACGGGCTCTGGGTGCACCAGTAGCACCCCTCAGGACTTCTGGCTTTGCACTGCTCTCACTCTGTCCTTTCTCCTTCCTTTGCACTATTAAATCCGAAGCAATGCCTTGCGTGCTGCGCGCTGCCCCGAGCAATGCTCTGCTGCCGGGCCGGGTGCTGAGCCGGCGTTTCCTGCCTCCGGCACACGCCAGCTACAGCCACCGCTCCAGAAACGCCCCTCACCGCCACCTCGGGCCAGCATCCCCGGACTTACCCTTCCCTTTCTCCCTCCAGCTGCCACCTGCGAGTTTTTGGACATCGTGGAGCTGCTGCTGCAGTCGGGAGCCGACCCCGGGCTGCGGGACCAGGAGGGCTGCCTGCCCGCGGAGGTGACGGACTCCAAAGCCATCACCTGGGCGCTGCAGCAGCACGGCAGCGGCGAGCCCTGACCCCCGGGGCACAGAGATGCTCTGCAATAACACCCCTTCCCTCCCTCCCCGCCGCCCTCCCCAAACACCTCGGGGGTTCGAGGGGACCTTTTAAAGCACGGGGTCTGGCTGGGCTCTCCAGCACGAGGGCCCAGCGCAGGCCCTGAGCAGGATGGGGTCAGAGTTTGGCCTGCTCTGACGCTTCTCAGTATTTGAGGGGGGCGGGGGGGGGGAGGGCCTGGAGGAGGCCCCAGATATTATTTTAATGTATCAAACACGAGTACTATGTTGGCTGTCTCACCAGAGCAACGAGGGCTGAGCGGTCGGCTCCTCCGTGGGGATGCGGGGCCACTGAGATGCTCATCTCTCCCGTTCAGGTTGAATTTTGGTTTGCTTTTTTTTTTTCCCTGGGTCCAAACAAAATCATATAAATAAAAGCACAGTGTTGGGATCGAGCCTCGGTGTGTTTGTTTGGTTTTGGAGGGCTGACTTGGAAGCCATAAGAATGGGAGGCAGCTCAGCGCAGCCCTTGGGAAGTTCTGCTCGAGCTCTAGTCCTGGGGAGAGAGGGCTGCAAAGACAGCAGGGTCACGCGGGTGACTGTCTGTCCCTCTGGTTCTCACAACACATGTTGCTAATCGGCCTCTCCAAGCTGACAGGACTTTTACCACTTTGCTGAATTCAATGGCTTTAAACCCCACCTCATTCGGGCTCCAGGGCCTCCTGCTGTGTGTCCATCCCTGGAGTGGCTCCTTCGGGGCTGAGGTTTGGCAAGAGCTGGGCACAGATAAACCCGCCCCTGCCCTGTCACCCCTCTGGGCCTGTCTCAGACACTTCACGATCTCCTCAGCTGGCCAAGGACCCAGAAAGTGGGAAAAATGTGCCTCATGGCCATGCCAGAGTGCTGGAGTGGTATGATCATGGGGTTTAATGCTTCCTTCATCAGCATCTCAGCTGGGTCCAGGGAACTGCCAGGGATGGGTTTGTGCTGTGGGAGGGAGGCTGCTGCACTGGGTGGGTGTGTGGCCGGAGGCTTCCCTGCGGGGTATTGCCATGAGTTTGCTTTCCCCAGGCAAGATTTACAGCCTGGGGGAAGCAGAGGAAATCTCCAGCGCTGTGACAGGAAGCCGCTTGCCGTCAGGTTCTGCAGCACATCCAGCCTCGGGAAAATAAATGGGAACGTTCCCTTGGCTGAGGACTGGCTGGGCAGCAGGCACACGAGGGCTTTGGCCCCTCACAGTGTCTGTGGCTCCTGCCAGCGTTGGCTGATGCTGACGAAGTCGCTGCGCTGGCTCCAGCAGCCACCGCACCACCCACGACGCAGGCCAGGCTCTGTGGTGGGGACACAATGGCTTGGGCGAGTTATTTTCCATTAACTTAATATTAAGCAAGGGCCCCCCGATGGCTTCTGCTGCCCCTGCCCAGGGGAGCTGCAGGCTGGCAGTGGCCGGGCTCGTCACAGCCTGGCGCTTTTGCATCCAGACGCAGGTGGAGCAAAGATGCCAACCCCAGTGCTGGGGTCACGCTGGCTTTGTGAGGGAGTCGTGGTGGCACCAAGGCTGGGGACAAGCAAGGCCACCCCTGTGCAGGGCCATAATGCACAGCCGCTGCCTGGCTTGATGGACACGCTGGGTAATAAAAAATCTCTGTGAAAGCCGGGATGAAAAGCAGCAGCCGCGGTGCCGGTGCTTTCAGAGAGCACATTTGGGGCCCGAGCGCTCAGCCCTGGAGATGTTTATAGCACTTTAGGTCTGTTTGTGAGGTTGGAGCCTTTCCAAAAAAAAAGAAAGCGGGGGTGGGGGGGGAGGAGAGAAAGACATATATTATTGTTTATAATCTGCTTTATTCAGCCAAACCTTTCCCCAGCAGCCTTGCGGATTGCTGTTAAATCCCTTGGTGCCTTTAACTACCGATACAGAAAGTGGTTAATGTGCATTCGCCCTAAGCTTGGCATCTACTCCAGGAAATCACTTTAATTGAGAAGCATTAAATGTTAAAATGATTAAAATATAGAAAGCCAACACACCGGTGCCCATGGAGGGGCTTGGATCCCCCCTGCCCCTCCTGCCTGGCATGGCCCTTCCATCTCACCTGTGCCCAGCAAGCGCTGTGGTGGCACAGCCAGGCACCCGCTGTCACGGCTGCGTGGTGACAGGAAAGCTGTGGCACCGTGGGGTGCCGTGTGGCAGCGATGGAGGTTCCCACCCCAAACCCCTCTGTGCCAGCAAAAAGCCAGGGCACAATGACCAGTGTCACTTGTTCCATCATCCGGGGGTGTCAGTTCCACCACCTAGACACAAATCTGACCCCAAACAGCCAACGGTGGCAGAGCAGGCGATGCCAGTGGTGACCACTGCCCTCCCACTGAGGAAGAAAATCCCAAAGACAGCAGCTGCTAAAGAGCATCCCGAGTTTATTTGCCATCGCTTTCCCTCGCGGCGGAGGGGGTGACTGTACACATCTCATGCCAACACACCAGAGGCAGGGTACAAAAGCAACGCCCTGGGCCCGAATTCGGGGGCAATTTGGGGGGATCATTTCTCCCCAAGACATGGCAATAAATAAGGTTTTATTCTTTAAAATTTTTTATTATCATTATTGTTTTTGTTGGGTTTTATTTTTTTTCCTTTTTATTCCCCCAGGAAACAAGACTCTCACTTTCTGGAACTGTACAAAATTTACACAGCGAGGGGAGGAGGCATTTGGCCTTGTCGAAGGGGGATGGAGAGCAGCAGGCACGGCTCTCCCCCGTCCCCCTCCCCGCCAGGGCCGGCAAGGCCGGGAGCTTGGCACAAAGCAGCACCCAAGGCTGGGGAGGGGGGAGGCACATGGATGCAGCTGGGGCAGCTCCTGCAGCACCAACGCACCCAGCTGGGGGGGCAAGGAAGGACAAGGACAGACCAGTGATGTGCTTTCTTGTGTGGCATTTTTTTTTCATTTTTATTCTTTTTTTCCCTTTGCTTCTGGAGCCTCCCCACCTCTGGAAGGAGCCGACTAACTGGATCCACCCCCAGCCCTCCCTGAAGGGCAGCCTGGGATCATCAGCATCACCCCAGAGACAGAGAGGATGGCAGGGACCCCACAGCCGGGCATCCCTGTGGGGCTGGGGCAGAGCTGGGCACCCTGGGCAGAGAGTGTGGAGCTGGATCTTATCCCTGGGGCTGAATGTCTGAGGGTAGGGAGTGGGGCTGTGCTGGGGGAGATGGGCACGTGGGTTTTGAGCAAGGGTTAGTGCTAAGTGGGCCTGGCCAGGAGCAGACCCCATGGGGCCGGAGGCGTGTGCCAAAGCCACCTGGATCCTTCCTGGCTGCCTGCACTCACCCTTCAGTGCCATCAGCCCCACGGCACCAAAGGAGGAGGGTGACCTGTACCAGGAGCATCTCGCACCTCAATCCCCTCCCTTTCCCACCACTCAGGTGCTTCCGCAGCTGACGAAATACCCTTTCCCCTACTTGGGAGGAATTTTTTGCAATACTCTCAGAGCAAACGTTGCCCACCTCTCTCCCCCACCCCTCCAGCGGCTGCTCCGCAGGTGCCAGCCCCAAGCATCCCGGCTGGCCCCGCCATGGCACGGCTTGGCCAGTGGGTATCTCGGGCTGGAGGCAATTTTTTTTTTTAATTCCTCCCCCTCGCATGACCATGGTACAAAGCAGTGATGCTCCTGCGCGCCCAGGGATGAGTCGTGGCCATTGGGCCAGGAGCAGGCAGGATCGCCCGCGGCAGCATCGCCCCCGGGCAGCGGGGCAATGGCCCTGCTCGGACGCGTCCGCGGCAAAATAAACCCTTCTACAATATAGACTTTTTCTGCTGAGGCTCCGGGCAGCGCCGAGTTGCTTTTCAACTCCATATGGAAAAATAACTCTTGAAAATAGCAGCGGTGCTCGGCAGGGGGGTGCGGGGCTGGCGCGGGTGCCGGGATGGACTCTGCCACCCCTGATTGTCCTTCTTTCCGTCCCGCCGGCCACGCCAGGGCCGGGTCCCCGCCGTCCCCGGCGCCGCGCCGGGGTCCTCGCCGCGCGTCCCGTGCGCCGCCACCTCTCTTGTGCTTACACCCAAAGGCATCCGTGCCCCCGCCCGAGCAAAGCCGGCCCCGGCCATCGCCGATGCTGTCCCCCCTCCCTCCAGCCCTCCAGGGCCAATTCCCATGGGAAATCCTGGAAAGGTCAGCCGCCGGCGGGTGCCCTCGGTGCTGCGCTTGCGGGCCGGAGGGAGCGCGGGGGGCCGAGGCGGGGGGCGAGCAGCGCTTAGAAAGGGGGGTGATCCATGTCGTCCAGCCAGGAGGCCGGGCTGGTGGGAAAGTCTGGGTACCCGACGCTGCTCCCCGTGGAGATGTCGGAGGTGGGGCCCCCCCCGGCCATGGCCCGCAGCGTCTGACTCACCCCCTGCGCCCCGTGGGCCACCAGCCCCAGGCTGCCGTCCATGGCGTAGTCCAGCCCGTTGAGCAAGGGCGGGTGGGCCGGCAGCGACGAGATGGAGGACGGCGACTGCGGGAGGCCGTAGGGGCTGCCGTCCCGCAAGTCCTGGTACGTCTGTCCCGTGCCCTCCATGGAGAAGCCGCCGTTCAGCAACTGTCCGCCCGCCACGTCCCCCACGGAGCCGTACACCCTGTTGTTGTGGCCGAGCTCGGAGAGGATCTGGTCTTCTGCCGGGGAGAGGAGGGAGAGCGGAGGCGGGGTGTCAGCGCGGGGGGCAGCCCCGCGGCCCCCCGGCCCCGCTCCGGCGCCGCGCTCACCGCGGAAGCTGAGCTCGCTGTCGCTGACGCCGCAGTCCTCGGCCGAGCTCTCCTTCTCCAGCTTCCCTCCCCCGCGGCTCCGCTTCACGCTCTTGTAGAACTGCCCCCAGCGATGCCGCCCCGCGTCCTTCTTCAGCCGCTTCTCCTTGGCCCGCCGGTTCTGGAACCACACCTGGAGCAGGCGATGGGGACAGCGGTGGCACCACGGCACCGCGCCACCCTGGCAGTCCTGCGTGGCAGCACCCTGCGATCCAGCGCCTCTACAACCCGGCACCCATGAAACCCAGTTCCCCAGCTTCCCGGCACCCCAACATCCCGGCACCTCGACATCTCAGCACCCCGACATCCCAGCATCGCCGCACCCCGACATCCCAGCATCGCCGCAACTCAGCATGCCAACACTGGCACACCGACACCCTGGTATGCCAACACCTACACACCCACACAACCCAGCATGCCCAAACCCCTGCAAACCTGCATGCCAGCACTGCTGCCCCCCAGCTCCCACACCCCCATGCAATCCAGCAACCCATCATCCCTTCAGCCCAGCTTCCAGGCACCCACGTCACCCCAATACCCCTGCCACGCCTGCATCCCCCAAAACCCAGCGCCCAGGCACCCCAGAGGGGACCCCTGCGCCGCCCTCCTCTAGGGGCAGGCTGGAGAGGGGCACCCGCGGCCTCACCTGCACCACCCTCATGTCAAGCCCCGTCTCGGAGGAGAGCTGCTCCCGCACGTGCCGGGCGGGCTTGGGGGAGTTTTTGTAGGCATTCTTGAGCGTTTCCAGCTGCTTGGCTGTGATGGTGGTCCGGGGTCGCTTCGCGCCCGCCTCGGAGTCATCTGCAAGCGAAGGAGCCGGTACCAGCCCCGAGCAGCAGCACGCGCAACTGCAGAATGTCTCCCCAAAAACAGCTGCCCCAGAGCCCGCAGCGACACCTTCCCACGGGTACCCCAGGAACACGGGCCACGGCCACCCCTCCGCGCGTGTGCAGCCCTTTCGGGGTGCCTACCGTTCTGCTTGGCAGTCTCGTAGTCCTCCTTGCAGACCAGCCGCCCGTCCTCCATCAGGTAGAACTCGTCGCCCGTGGCCAGCTGCCGGCTGCAGATGATGCAGGCGAAGCAGTGGAGGTGGTACACGAAGTCCTGGGCTTTGCGGACCACCTGGGTTGGGGGGATGCCCTGCTGGCACGCCGTGCATTTGGTCCCGAAACGCCTGCGAGGAGAAGCGGGCGACCCTGAGCCCCCCGGCAAGGTGGGGTTTGCCGGGACAGGGACCAGGAGACAGGGCAGAGTTTAAACCAGCAATCAACCTTATTATGCATGACACTTCACACGGCGGGGGTTTATCTTCCTCAGAGTGAGAGACCGGCCTAATGGAGCCGAGGAAGGTTTGATTTTAATGATTCTTTTAAGTAATGCTTATAGGCTGCCTGATTTTCCCCTGCAAGGACAGTACATATTTCATCCACATTAATACCAAATAAATTAATTACGCCACCCCGCTGGCATGATGAATCCCAGATTAACGCAGAATGATGGGGCTCTTACACCATAACGACGGCCTGACAGGGGCGTGGGGTGGGCTCGTGTGGGGCACGAGCAAACCCGCCAGCACGGCTGCAGGGAGCGTGCAAGGGACACGAGAGAAGTGTGGCAGCAGCACACAAGGTGAGGCGTGGAAGGAGCATTCAAGAATGGTGCAAGGAGTTTGCAGGGAGTGTGAAAGCAGCATGAGAGAAACGTGCGGGGATGGTACAAGAATGGTGCAAGGAGTGTGGAAGATGCACGTGATGAGTGTGCAAGGAGTGAGCAAGGAAAGCGGAAGAAGCACGCAAGGAACGTGCAAGGATAGTGCAGAACGTGTGCGAGAAGAGAATTCACTGAGTTAGTGGCACAAGGGTGACACGTGCCGTGAGAAGGAAGTCAAAAGTGAGTGGATGTTCCACTGGTGTTTTCGGCAGTGGATGCTGTGGGATTGACCTGGGGCCGATCCCCACCTCCCACTGGCACCACGGCAGCTCTGCGAGGTCTCCCCTGCTCCCCACAGCAGCCCTAAACACCCCAGGACACCACAGAGACACCCTGGTGATGCAGCAGCCCAGGTGACAAAGCTATCGGAATAAACCTGCCCCCATCTGCTTTGAAGGAGGCAGCACAAGAACACCCAACCCCTTTGGCCCCCTGCCCGAAGGCTGCAGGGGCCGGCAGCAGCATGTGGGAGTGCCCTGGGAGTGCAGCCGCTCCAGGCACTTCTCATTGTCCCCGGAGGCCTGAACATCCCCCAGTCGCGCAAAATCACCCCCAAGTCCCATGGCTACCCACCCCCTCCAGAAATCCAGGGCACAGCCAGCAAAGCTGGGTCTCTGAGACCGTCCCTGAGTCACACAGGTGTCACCCAGGGATGGGTGGCAGGCACTGGGCATGAGTGGTGCCAGCACAATTTCGGGGTGTTGGAAGCAGAAGGTGAGAAGGAAAAGCCTGGTTTATCTCATTTTCTGGGCTTTTATCCTAAAGGGAGAGGCCCTGGACATCTGCTGGGGAGACCTCAGCTCTCCTGGAGTCAGCTGGGACAGAAGGTGGGAGAGGAAGGCAGGAAGTGGGAGGGGGTGGATAGGAGATGGACAGGAGAGAGGGAAGGAGGGATGAAGGAATGACAGAATGGAGGATAAAGGGAGGGATGCAGGGAGGGTGGGAACGGAGGGAAGGAGGAAGGCAAGCATGAGGGAGGGATAGGATGGACAGAGGACGCTTTTCTGCTCCCAAGGCTGAGCTGGTGCCCACTCTGCAGCGCCCATCCACTGCCCACCCACCCCCTCTCACAGAACACTATAAAAGCCATTTTAACAACTGTCCCAACACCCCGGGGTGTTTCCACATCATCTGGGGACAGAGGACCCAGGACAGAGCCACCCACAGCCGTGGATTAAGAGCTGCAATTTGGGGGAAGGAAAAAAGAGAACAAAAATCAAAAATCGATCTGATCCTTTCCAAAGCAGCTCCTGCGTTGCCAAGCGCCTCTGAGGTTGGGTTGAAATCCTCACGTCCCCTGCAGGTTCCCCACCCTGAGATCAATGAGCGGTTAAGGAAAGGTGAGGTGCGAGCGCCGAGCTGCTATTGATTGGCACCAAATAATCCAGGCAGGACCTCATCTGAGAAAGTCGCTGATCTTTCAACTCCAATTAACATTGATTACCCGCACCTTTTGGGCAACTATTTAAATGACTTGGAGATTAATAGGCTGGAAAATATCAGAAGTGAAGTGTTATTACCCAGGCTGGAGTGGCCGCTTTGACCGTCTCCGAGAAGGAGAAATCCAAGCTGCAATCTTTGGTGCTGATGCCTGATGAGGCTGATGGGGATCTAGGAGAGCCTGGGGGTGGGAAGGCAGGGCAAGTCCCGTCTAGGGACTAACCGCAATGGCTTTCGGCTGGTGGTGAGGGGTGGGGGAGACAGCCGGTGTGGCTGGCCCTGAGCGGGACAGACGGCATGAGGAGGTGGCTTTAGTCCCCGAGGGACAGCAGCTGCCTTCTGGCTGAGCCCCATCTCCTGCATCCAAGCAGTGAAAGGCACCCACCGGCCAGGATCCAACCCCTCTGCTCCATGGCGATTCACTGCCAGCACCAGATCCAGCAAAAAACCTTCTCCACCCCTTGGGAAAACTCCCAGATTTCACCGGCAGCCAGGGACCAGAGCATCCTCACAGCAAAGTCCATTTCTAATGGGGAACGGGTTGTCCTGTCTCGTGGGAGCAGGGAAGTGCCAAGGCTGGGGTATCGGACAGCTCAGAGGCAGCTGCCAACGCAATCAAATGAGGTTTTCACACTAATGGGAGCAAAAAAAGGATTAAAAAAAAGAAAAAAGAGGTAAAAGGTGAAGGGAGAGAGAAACAGCACCAGCAAATCCCGAGGAGGCGAACGAGGCACTCGGGAGGAACAGGCAGCGTTATCGCTGCCTTGTGCGGGTTTCTCCTGCCCTCTAGCTCCGAGCGGAGCCGGGGCCACCGGAACCGCCGCAGGATGTCACCCCGAGGGCCTGAAGGCCAGCACAGGGGAGGGACAGGAGCATCAGGGAGATTTGGGGCTTTGCGATGGTTAAATCGCGACAACCAGCATCCAGCACTGCAAAGCACCGGCATTCCCTTTATTTCCACAACAACGGCAACAACAAAAAGAAGCTGTAGGAAGATTTTGGAGAAATCAGGCTTAAAAGGAGGCTGTGTGTTTGCTCCGCAGGCAGGGAGATGCTGCTTTTGGGGGGCTGTGCCCCGAGGGGTACTCACTTGAAGAAATCCTCCTTGCAGTAGACGCTGCCGGCCCGGGAGAAGCAGCGGTCGGCCAGCTGCATCTGGCAGTCGGCACACTTGAGGCAGGAGCTGTGCCAGTGCCGGTCCAGGACCTTGAGGATGAACTTGTCCAGGATGTGCTGGTTGCAGCCGGCGCACTGGGGGATCTCTGGCCAGGGGGGAGAGGGATGGAGAGAAGAGCAGCGTCAGCCACCGCAGCCCCCTCGGAGCTCCCAGCCGGCTGGCAAAGCCCTGCCCGGGCACGTCCTGGGGCTGTGTGGGGTGAGCGGCTGCCACCCCTCAGCTCTCCGGTGTCTCGGCACATCTCCCTTCGCAAACGTTTGCCAGAGGCCGCTGGGACAGCCGAGCCCCCGGCCCGCCGGCTCCTCCGGACACACACACACACACGCGCGATGCTTTTCCTCTCTGCACCCCGTTTTCCAGGCCGTGTCCTGCTCGCTGCCGCGCGTTTCCCTGCCTGCCTCTCGCTCCCCGGAACGGCACAACCCCCAACCAGGGGCACAGCGTGTTTCCGCCCAGGGGCCAGGCTGCCGAGGTGACCCAGGGCTTCACCTGTGGGGTCCCAGCTGCGGCCAGGGGTGCAGGGCACCCACACCTCCGCCCCACCCGCAGAGGCTTTTCCAGCACGGGCAAATATCGCTTCCCCTCCGCATCCCGAGGGCCACGAGCCACCCGTGCCGGCCACGCTGGCCCCTCCAGCAGGTGCCCAGTGCCCCTCTCCCTGCAGTGCCAGGCCACCAGGTGCCTTTGCAGGGCCCAACACCCCTTTGGACCCTGGTTTTCCTGCGGCAGGGCCAGCTGGGTGCTGCCTGCTCTCCCTCCCGTCCAGCCAGGGTGCTACAGACTGCTGTCGCTGGACGCGGCTGGAAAACGTGGGCTGAAGCAAGGCCACGGCGGAGCAGAGCAGCAGGAACCGGGAATATCGGGGAATAGCCCCATGGGAACAGCCCCATCCAGCCTGCCCTGCACCCGCCTCTCACACTGCGGGAGGAAGCTTGGAAAAGGCTTTTCCTGCAGCAAGGTCTATCCCCGGCCATCCAGATCCCCACACAGCGTCTGCCTAGAGACGTGCAGCTTCCATGGATCTTCCATGGGTATTCCGCTCTCTCTCTGCCCAGAGCTTGGAATAAATGGGAGGCACGGTAAGAGTCTGCAGGAGCAGATTGCCCGGTAAAAGCCAGGCGCGTAACACTGACTCACACTCACGGAGGCAGATGGATTTAGAGAGGAAAAAAGGAAAAAAGGAAAAAGAGTTAAAAAAGAGAAAATACTGAAAAAAAAAAAAAAAGAAAAAACAAGTCAAAAAAAAAAGGAAATAAAATTTTAAAAGGAAAAAGATTTTTTTAAAAGAAAAATATAAAAAAGGAAAAATATAAAAAAGGAAAAATACTAAAAAGGAAAAAGATTAGGAAAAAGGAAAAATATTTTTTAAAAAGGAAAAAGGTTTTTAAAAAGAAAAAAGGTAAGAAATAGATAAAAATGAAGAATATAAAAAAGGAAAAAAGATTTTTAAAAGGAAAAAATATTTTAGGAGAAAAAAATTTACAAGAAGAAAAACACATTTAAAAAAGGAAAAGACAGGAAAGATTCAAAAAGGAAACAGGAAAAAGGAAAAAAAAAAGCAGAAACAAAAAAAAAGAAAAACAAAAAAAAGAGAAAAAAGTGAGAGGAGAGGAAAAGAATAGAATGGTACAAGGGAGGAAAAGAGAAAAAAAGGGGGGGAGGGAGGAAAAGGGGAAAGCGAAAGGGAGAGAAAGAAGGGAAATAGAAAAGAAGGGCGGGGGGAAGAGGAACGAACGGGCAAAGGAGGAAATAAAGGGGGGGAAGGAGGAAAAGAGCACAGGAAAATCTCATATTGTTACAGACTCGAACAACGTTGTTTCAAAATCCTTTGGGGTCCTGCCGCGTACCTCACGTGAAGGCAGCTTATTCCATCATCCCCCAGGTTAGACAGCTACAATCCCAGCGCCCTTCAGACCACAGCTATTGCTGGCATTCAAGCCTCTGTCGCATCAACAGTACAATAAAATTTAAAAAAAATAATTCTACAGCTTCTATAGGTCCCTCTCTCCCTCCTTGTTTCGGGAACACCTGGCTGCTTCCCTCCCCTCCCTGCACCACCGTGGCTGCAGGTCGGCACCAGCCACCTTCTCCACACTGGATTTGTTAAACCCGTTTGAGAGCAACGCGAACGCCGCTGGCACCGGCGGTGGCACCAGCACGGCACCAGCCCCAGGAAATCCTTCTCGGTTATTTCACGAACCCGTGTGCACCTTCAGGAAAGACGTTTTATCTCTAAATGATTATTGATGTAAACACGTGTGTGTTTATAGGCACCCATCCTGCACGTAAACCCACTCTCGCAAGCCAACGAACAGCCTTCCCCTTCCTGAAAGCAGCAACACGGCTCAATTTCAGCGAGCAAACAACTGCAGCCGAGAATACAACATCTCCCTTCCAATTTCCAAAGAAAACTAGTTTTTTTAAAAGAAGAGACCGATTTTCCTTCCAGTTTCGCTTTAGATGTAGGGCACCAACCCCAGGCACAGGTGTCTGTGTGTGCAGTGATGCCCGTGCGCACACAGGGATGATAATAATAATAATAATAACAACAATAACAACAATAACAACAATAACAATAAGGGGAACTGCCAGGGGAACCAGGAGACGTCCCTCTGGTTTGCAGAGGGGAAATATCTAAAATTCAAGCCCTGCACCCTGCTCTGCGCTTTGCCAGAGGCAGCTGCCTCCCTGCCTCGCGTTTATCGCGCTCGTTTTAACTGAATTATTTCACAGAACGGGAACAAAGTTAATGGATACAATCGGCACATCAGGAACGAGGCGCTCCCTCGCTGTCTTTGCCCACCAGCATCCCCCGGCTCTGCGCAGAGGATGCTTTGTTACACTGCTCCGGGGGGGACACAGCCGCGGGGTCACCCCTCTCCACCCGGGGACCACCCCGGCGATGCAGCGGCCCCAGTGGAAACCTCTCCCCGGGGGATGTTTGGGGGTCACGCCGGCCCGGGGCGATGTGCTCGGGAGGGGACCGCACCTGCGCATCCCTGCCGCCCGCCGGGCGGGATTGGGCCGTACCCCACTAGAGCCCGTGGGCAGATCCGCAATCCCCCGCCTCCCCACGGACCCTCCCACGCACGGGGACCCGAGCGATGGCCGGGCAGGGCCGCACGCGCCCGCCGCCACCGTGATTTATTAGCGGCGGGTCCGTCTTCCCAGCCCCACCCCTCCTCCGACGGGAAAAATTAAAGAAATAACGATTGAAACGAAACAAACTCTCCGGCGGCCTCGGTAATCCCTCGGACCGCAAAACCCCCTCTGAAACCGAGCGGGGGGAGACGCGGGGGCAGCGCCGGGGGGATGCGCGCCCCGCCGCGCCCCCAGCCCGGCCCCGCCGAGCACCGCGGGGCCCCAACACCCCCTGCCTTGGGGCCGCGTTCTGCTCCTTTCGGGGGAAGGGATGGGGCCCGCGGGTGCTGCGGAATGGGGGTCCGGGAATGCGGGTGGAAAACCGGAGCACAAAGGCGGCTCGGTCCGCCGGTACCGGAGCCGGCACGGAACTCAAGCACCGGTCCGGGGATTCCTTAAAAAGTCCTTCTGCGGGGAAGAAACCTCATTCCTTCACATGCAAAACCCTTCCAACTCAATTCTCTGCTGCGGGCAAACGACTTTCTCGGCGGCGATTAATCACTCCCCCCGCTCCAGCCCCTTGGCCAGAGCCTGCCGGCACCCGGGCACTGTTCCCACAGGCTTTGGCACAAGTTTTGACTTCGGTGAGATTTGCAAAACAATATTCATAAATAATATTCGGATTTTTATTTTTAACAATCCCGTCTGCAAGGCTAAGCAAGGTCTGTCGGGGGCGGGGGGAGGCAGCTCGGCTCCCCAAAATCCTGCAGAAGAAGATGCTGTAGGACACAGCCTCTGCTAAAATAGAGGCTGGTGGCTAAACAGAGAGGAAAAACTGTGATTTAATAGTGATTAAAAATTAAAATGTCACGGATTTTCCTCGCACACACGATGAAATATCGAGGTGCTGCTGGGGCCTGGGAGGACACCCTGGCTCCTTCTTGGGAAGCGGTCCCCTGCCCAGGAGCAATTTCCTTTGGCTCGGAGGGGGCTGTGTACTGTGTCACTGAAGCAGGATCAGGCCCCAGATCTGTCACGACATGAAAGCAGGTGGCTGGGAGCTGGCAGCGGCCGCAGGGCTCGGGCTGGGGCAGCGGGAATACCACAGAAGGATGGTTTTCAGCAGCCCAGCCTCATCTATTTTCTTTCTGCAGATTTTTTTGCTCATAAATTATTATTATTATTAATAATAATAACAACAATAACAATAGGAATAATAGTGATACGAATAGCAATAGTAGTAATAATAATAGTAACAATAATAGTAGTAACGGTAATAATAATAGTAATAATAATAGTAATAAAAAAATAATATTATTATTATTATCTCGTTGGATTCTCTCCTTCTAATTCCTGACATCCATCAGTCAGTCCAGGAATGACAATGCCATGGGCAAGGGAGTTTGGTGGCCCCGAGAAGGGCCAGACCAGGGAGCTGTGCTGGGGCGATGCTGCTCCAGGTGATTTAGGCACCTCATTTTTTCCTAAATCAAGGGATTTCGAGGCCATAGAAGCGACCCAGTGGCCTGGAACCGGCGCCGTGACTCGGGACACGGCCGTGGGACAGACCGTGGCTGTGGCCGTCCCTGTCCCTGCACCGGCGCCGGCTCTGTGCTCCTGCTGCGGTGGAAGAGGTTAAACGGGCCCGCCTGCCCCCCTCCCGAGGCTCGGCAAGGGGACCGAAACGGGGGATAACGCGGACAGGCCCCCCGAAGAGCCGCGGGCAGAGACACCACCGAAAAACCCACGGAAAACGAATTCCAGCCGCTCGGGGGGCCGGGGCCGTGCGAGGGACGGAACGGCGCGGGGGCTCCGCGGGGCAGCGGCCAGAGGTGGGGGAAACCTGTCCCGGAGCGGACACCTCCGTGCCCCCCCGTGTCCCCCGAAGTGCGGCCGGACCCCGGCCGGGCTGTCCCGCGGCTCGGGCCCGTCTCGCCCCTCCTCAGCCCGGGATCCCTCCCCTCAACTTTCTCGGTGCCGCTGTGGGGGCCCGAGCATGGCCCTGTCGCCCCCGGCGGAGTGCCCCCACTCCGGGCCCGCAGGGACGCCCCGGGTCTCGGGAACCGTTTGCAAACGGAGAGAAATAACAATAATAAAAACAACAATAACAGAAATAACAACAACAACAAGGACAGCAATGCCCGCGCAGGTGGCTGCCCGCGGAGGCCCCTCCGCCCTCCCGCGCAGCCCCGGGGCGCACCGGGGCACGGCCGTCCCCCGTTATCCATAGGGGCCATCCAGAGCGGTGCGCCTGCCCACGGGATGCCCCCGCGTGGGGCTCGGCCCTGTAGGAACGGCGGGGCTGACGGCCCCTGTGGCTCACACAGAGCTGTGGTCCGTCGCCCCGCGTGGGGCCCGTGTGCGCACCCCCCAAGCCGTGCCCGTGCGCAGCCCCACGGACACGCTACCTGTAGCTGCAGGGCAGCTGCGTGCCCATACAGACACACAGGTGATTTTTGGATAGACACGGACGCGGCGGCATCGCTCCAGGAGCCGCGCGGCGCCCAGCCGGGCTCGCCATCCCGGTAACACGAACGCACGGCCCTCGGTCCCTTCCCAGCGCCGCCGTTCCCCGCCTGTCGCGATAAACGATAGGAGCGGGGTGTCGTGCGCTGCGGGCCGGGGGTGCGCGGGGCGGGCGGGGGCCGTGGCCGTACACACACGCACACAGACACGCACACACACACGCACACTCACACACGAATTCACGCTCACACACTCACATTCACACACGCGCTTGCACACGTACAGCCGGAGCCGCGCCGTCCTCCCCGTCGGGGCCGGGCCCGCATCGCTCCGCACGCCTCCCGCGCCGCTGCCCGCCCGGCCCAGAGCACCGCTCTCCCTTCCGCACGCTCCGCATTTTCACGTCCATGAACGGTGCTACACGCTGGGAAAAATAAACGGAAAGTGCAGAACCGGGAGCGACCGGGAGCGGAGGCACCTGCCCACCCGCAGGGCGCTGCCCCGCCGGCCCGGGGCCGCCTTTGCGGCAGGGAGCGAAGGAGGGAGAAGAGAAAAGCGTCCTTACGTTGCACCGGCACACCGAGGATCTCGGGAAGCCCCTTGACAGCCCCTTCGGCAGCGAGAGCGGAGCTTTGCATCATTTTATTGGCCCGGGGGGCGGCGGAGGGGAGAGAAGAGGGGCGGGAGAGCCGCGGGCCGGGCCGGCGGAGCCCGGCGGCGGGAGGT
>VZTD01004847.1:443859-537506 GCA_013397725.1 Rhagologus leucostigma
CGGGGCCGGGCCGTGTCCGGCGGTGCCGCTGGGGACAGAGAGGGAAGAGCCCAAGGCCGCGGTCGCGCTCCGCTCTCGGGGCTCGAGGACCTTCTCCCGCTCCATGGAAGGTGTTGGCGAGTCCCCACTTCGGGCGCACAGCCCCTGCCCCATCCCTCCTGCCGCGGGGAATGGAGGCTTAGCCAAGGGGCACTTCCCTGGCTCCGGCGGACACCGGCACATCACCATCCCGCGCCAGCATGAGCTACTGCCCAGCGGCTGTCACCCTGCCATGGCAAGCTCTGCTTCCACAGGGCGCTGTAACACATCCCCGGGGCCTATCCCAGTGGTGCCTCCCCAGGGACACATCTGGGCGTGGAAAGAGCCAGCCCATCTCCGCGCTGCTGCAGTGTGCCCAGCCCGACAGCCCGCTGGCCGTGGTGGCACAAGGGTGGCAATGCCAAAGACACAGGGCAAAGGGCTCGGCGAGGCTACGGCTTCCATGAGGATCCCCACGGGGCTCTGCTGAGGGAAGACCCTGGGACAGCCCGGCCTGCAGCACCAGAGGGAAACTGGTGTGGTGGTGCCTGGCAGCCAAGGGCTGAGCGAGGAAACTCACTGAAATGGAGCTGCAGTTCGTGGGCGCCTCGAGCGTCGCCCTTCCTGATGCTCACCGTGTCACCAGCTCGGGGACAACGGTGCCAAACAGCCCCGATGTGCTGGGCCATCTCGCTCTGCCTAGAGCACCAAGCAGGGTGAGACCCCCGAGGCGGCACACGGTGTCTGGCAGGGGAGGGAGGATGCTCACCCAGCCAAGAGCACAGCCACCCTCAGCTCAGGTGTGCCCATGCCAAGCCTTCGTTTCCACACTGAAATGCAAGTTAGGAAGAGGCTTTTCCCACCTGAAAAAACCTGAAACCCTCCCCCGTCAGGAAAAGTGGAGGTGGGACAAGCCAGCAACTGGGAAAAAAAGTTTAAAAATAAAAGTAATAAAAGCTAATAAATGTATTAAGCCTGATGGTTCGTTAGGAAAAAATTGAAGTTTTTCTATGAGATGCCGGGGTTTGACCCCCAAAGCTTCATTTTTACCAGCAAAACCTCGTCCACCTCATCTCGCACCTCTGTGCAGAGACCAGTGTGCACTCATTGCACGAGTGAGCTCACCCTGCAGTTCAGCGAACGCCAAAATCTGCTTCCCACCACACGGAGATGAATCCCATCCCATCCCATCCCATCCCATCCCATCCCATCCCATCCCATCCCCTTCTCCCCTAAATCACGCCCAGCCCTTAAGTGCATTAAGCACAGCCAGACCCTCGCCGGCCCCGGCCACCTGCGCTCCGCAGCCCCTCGGGGCAGGGGCCACCGTCCCCCCCGAGTCCCCAGCCAGCCAGAGCGTGGCTCCCAACACGCAGGAAGGCGGGTCCCTAAGGCAGATTTGCGGGAGAAGTTTAGCCGGACGCGCGGACAGACGGACGGACGGACAGACGGACACTGCCCCATCGCCTCCCTGTCCTGCTGCTTTGCATTTCCAACCTATTTCCCTAATTATTCCACGGCTGCTGGGAGTCATCGCGGTCTCCCAGCTCTCTGGCACGCTCTGATTTATCTCTCAGGCGGGATAACAGCTCCCCCCACCCCCTTCTCCTCGGGGAATTCAATTTTCGTTCATTTTTCTGCTTTGCCAGATTGATCCAGCCCCCTCTGCCCTGCTCTGGATCACTCATGGAAGTGGTGAGCGGGCACAGGGAGCCACACAGCACCGAGTCTTCACCTTGGGGAAGCATCGTGCTGCCGGGGGGGGGGCTGCCACCCCCAAAAAAAGCACCCCACCAGCATCTTCCCCGTGCTGGCTCACACATCTTCTCAGCGCAGCCTTCAGCCCTTCCTCTCCCGGTAACATTGCTTTGTTCCCCTCCATCCTTCCTGCTGTCCATCTGTTCCTTATGTTGGTGGGGTTTTTTCGGTCTCTTTAGGGGTTTTTTAGATCACTTTGGGCTTCTTGGTCTCTTCTGAGTTTGCTTTTCCCATCTCGCAGGAAGGAGAGGGTGGTTGAGACGGGCATGAGCTGCTTGCCCAGCAACCCCCTCTGTGCCACCTGAAATGCTGCTGGGTCCTGGCGGTGCCCAGGGAGGGGGGTTATATGTGGTGGGTGTGAAATGCCCCCCTCCAGGCTTTCTCCGCCTCCCAGAGCTCAATCAGAGCTAAGGCTCGGCAGCGACCAGCCCGCAGAAGGGTGAATGTCGCGATTTTCATCAGGCTGCGTTTCTGGGGCAGTTTTGGGGGGCTCCGGCCCCGCACAGATGCCCTGCTCCCTCCGTGGCGCTGCCTGAAGCCCTCTGGCCCTGCAGCCAGACGAAGACACGAGCAGCACGGGGCGAGGATGCAAAGCCCACAGACGAGCAGGGACGGTGCTCCCACACCTTCCCTGCTGGGACTGAT
Organism: Rhagologus leucostigma; assembly: GCA_013397725.1. Taxonomy (NCBI): domain Eukaryota; kingdom Metazoa; phylum Chordata; class Aves; order Passeriformes; genus Rhagologus; species Rhagologus leucostigma. Next base: position 446,281 of record VZTD01004847.1, read on the forward strand.
GGTCAATAAAATGCAGGTAAACCCCAAAGCCTGTGACAAGACACAGACCCAGCCTCCCCTTGTGTGCCCCAGCCCTGGGCACATTGGAGTTAGGGCTCGGACACTGTGTCACCGACGGGGACATCAGTTCCCTGGTGCAACAGGGGGCTTTCAAGGCAGAATTGGGGAAAATATAAAGGAATATAAGGAAATACAAGGAAAACCACTCCTGATTCATGCCTGGGGGGTGCGAGGGCAGCTCTGTCCCAGTCAGCAAACCCCAAGCGGGTTTGGAGGTGCCAGGGAGCTGAGGCTTTGTGCCACCCACGCAGCGAGTTTGCCAGGTGTCAGCCCAGCTCCCAGAGTCCCCTCGTGTGACAAAACCAGCCCCCCCAGACCAAGGGGGGAACATCCTTGCAGGTCCAAAGCTGCCACAGCCACCTTCTGGCACGAAGCCACCTCCCTTCTGGGCAGCATCGGCCATAGCACCCCGAGCCCCCACCGCTCCCCACCTCTGAATTATCCCAGTAATTACCCCCTCCCACATCCATCCCTATCGCCAGGGCTGGTCTGGAGAGACGACAAGTGCATCGAGACCCGGGTACTCACCAGCAGCCAGGGAAAGCCTCTCCCCTCGCAGGCAGGGGGATTGCTAATTGTAATTGAAAATTAATCGGCGCTCAGCGAACCCCCGGTGATTTTATGGCTGGAGAGCGGGCGGAGAGGGGATGCCGGCGGAGAAAGGCTCTTCCCTGTGCCGAGGACGGAAAGGGAAGAGGGGCAAGGCTGGAAGGAGAGAGAGCTGAAGGGGTGGGAAGGTGGCTGGGTGTGCGGGGGGCTGGCCACCGGCCTCGCGGAAAATTAAATTGCACTTGAGGGTAAATTGTATTAGGGAATAGCGGCCGCCTCGCGCCAGCCTGCGGCCATTTGGGTAATTGGCCCCAGGGACCCCCGGGCTCGTGGCACTGCCGGGAAGGGGTAACCCCAGCAGGGAGGGCACCTCGGGGGCTTGGAGTGGGGCCCCCCAGGACAGCCCGTCCCACCTGCGGGTGTGGCCACAGCAGTTTGGTGCTCCCGCTGCGCAGGGCTGGGGTGGGGGCCTGTCCCCAAGCCATCCTGAGAGGGGGACAGCGTGCGAGGGACACTCCGAGCCCTGCAGCAGCCTGGCCCCTTTGTGCCCTGCACCGGGGCTCCCCAGGTGCTGGAGGGGGACACCCCGGTGCCACAGCCCGGGAGAGCCGGGGCCGGGAGGATTGGGACTGCACCAAACAGGATTACGGAAAGTCTATTTACCAGACTCTCTTTTTCCTGCGTGCACAGCCGCTTTAGGCTGCGGGCCTGTCGGGGCTGCTAATCTGGGCATCCCGCTAACCCCCTTCCGGCAGCGCCCACCTCCCCAGCCCTAATCCCCCTCACCCACCTGCTGCACCCCCTGCCCACCCCACCGAGATATTTTGGGGCTGAGGTACCCGCGGGCAGCCCCACCTCGCAATCCCTCGGTCCCACACACGGGAGCAGCTGGCGGGGAAGGGGGTGCACGGGGGGTTATTGATGTTGTGGGCGAACCCCCCCAGGGAAATCAAGGAGAAGGAGGCAGCAGGGCTGCAGCGATGAGCCCTTCCCCATCCATCACCCGCCGGCGGCAGGGCCGGCCCCCGGCCGGGGGGACCCAGCCCCGCTCCGCGCTGGGACGAGGCCACCGAGCACCCGCTCGAGGGACACGGCCAAAGCCGAGTGGGCCAGAGGTGGCAGGACAGGGGTGCCAGCCCCACAACGCCTGGAGGCGTGACCGCGCACAAACATTAAAGAAAAGATAGAGAGAGAAAATTTATTTCACGGGCAGGTGAGGGAGGAAGGGCCGGAGGAGCCAGAGCTCCCTGCGCCCGGGCAGCAGCGGAGCCGGGCACCCTCCTCCCCGTCCTGCCAGCCCTCACCTCCCACCTGGGCAAAGTGAAGATATCAAGAAAAAGGCTCCAAATCGGATTGACACCCCCCCTCCCCCTTAATAAAGTTTATTATCGGCCGGGCTCTAATCCTTTTAAATCCCCCACGCGGGGGGATGGGCCAGGATTAGGGGAGGGCAGCGTAATCCCAATGAATTTGTTACAGGGGGATTTAGGCAGCGCTGGGAGAGCAGATGGCCCCGGCCCCGGCTCTGGAAAACAACCATTTTCCTTAATGATTCCTAACAAGGATAAAAGGGCAGAGAGAATCGGGGACAGGCGCAGGGGGCCCACACCCACCGAAGTCCTGGGCCCCAGGGATGCTGCCGTGTGTGTCTCCCTGCTCCGGACCACAGGCACGGTCAGCACCGAACTGCAGCTCCACACCTCCTGCCAACTTTTTTCCAGCAGCTTCCTGGCCCCCACGTACCTCCTCTCCCTCCCCCTGCTCGAGGAGGAACCGTGAGCCATCCCAGCCCTGGGGATGTCCCAGCTGTCCAGAGGGGCAGCGGGCCAGAGGTGCAGCATCGCGAAGGAAAAGGCAGGAGAAAACATACAATAATAATTAAAAATATCGAAAGGGTTTTTAAACCAAGTGCTCTTCCCGGGGTGGGGGGAGGCGGGAGCAGGGACAGCGGGAATGGGGGGGCAGTAGTCCCGCATGCCCACGTGGCAGGGACCAGCCGACACAGCAGGGCAGGCGTCGGCAAAAATAATTTATTCCACTAAGACAAGCAGAGAACGAACAGCAGCGTGGGGAGGGGGCGAGGAAAGGTGGGAAGGCCCCGGGCCACATCTCAAAGAGGGGACACACAAAACGCATCTGAACCCTTGACTGCTGCCCCCCCATCAGCGTCTGCTTTTTGGGGGCTAAAGCTCCACCCTCCTGGCCCCGCTAGTGGTCGGACCCCAATGGGCTGCGGTCCAGCACAGGACTGGCCTTCCCAGTCTGAAACCAGCCCAGTGCCAGGCAGCTTCCGAGGGCAGCTGGGTGCCAACACACAAACCACCGTTCACGGCCCAGCTCCCACACGCCCAAAAACATGGCACTACGACCTGAGAGGGGGATGCTCTGACACCTCCTTCCTCCCAAAAAGAGCCCTCTACCCCGGGTGAGGCAACTGCCTTGAGCAGGGCAGCTCCCGAGGGGGATGTGCCAGACCCCTCCCCACTGTGGGACAAACCGCTGTCCCAGGGGTGTCCTGACTCAGCAGCCCACCCACCCTGGGAAAACCCCCGCGCCCCCAGACCCCTGTCAGGCCACGGGGAAGCCGGGGCGGCCTTTCCGGGCGCGGGTGCGGAGGCGGAAGAAGGTGTACATGCCCAGGAGGCACATGGAGGAGAGCAGGTAGAGGGCCACGCAGAGGCTGATGTCCAGGCGCGAGAAGCCCAAGCCGAGCACCCGCAGCCAGGGGCTCCTCCGCAGGCCCTCCCCAGCATCCTCCTCCTCCCGCAGCAGGACGCCGGGGGCGCGCCGGCGCTCCCTGCCCGCCGCGGCCCCGCGGGCCAGGGCGAGCGTGTCCCGCTTGCTGATGCGCCGGCGCCGGCCCGCGGCCGCTCGCAGCGCCTGGCTCTTGAAGAGCTGCTCGCTGAAGGAATCCAGATCCACGATGTCCTCGCCCCCCTCCCGCAGCTTGGGGTTCAGCCGCACGATGCTGGGGCGCCGCGGCTCGGGGGAGTCCGGGCGCCCCGGGACTCTCGCCTCTGCCTCCGTCTCCTTTTCCTCCTCGTCTCCTCTGACCCGCTCCGCTCGCGGGCCCTCCGTGCCCAGCCTGGCGCCGGCCCCCTCCCCGGCCGCGGGGATGGGGTCGGGCTCGGCATAGTCCATGTAGATGTTGGCCGGGGAGAAGTGTGCCTTGAGGAACGTGACCACGGCCGGCTGCTCCCAGGCATGGACCCCCCGCTCCTCCTTGTGGCACTGGGGACACATGTCCGGCGGAGGCCACTGCAGCTTGGGGAACATGGGGTCCTCCGTGTCACCTCCTGCAGGGATCGGAGCCAGCGAGGGGGTTAGAGGGGACATGCGATGCACCCTCCCCCTGTATAAACACCCCGGAGAGTCCAGCAGCTGGGGATGGGGACGTTGGGAGGAGCCACCTCGGGAGGAGGGGTCCTCCGAGGGCAAACAGCAGCTTTGGGAAGCTCCCTGTAAGGAGCATGTAAGATCCAGCTGCATCTCCGGGGCAGTCTGACGCTGCGTGACCAGCTGCTGTCCCCTGGGATGGGGGACGATGACAGTGGGATGTCCCCACTGCTGCACCCTGCAGCCATTTCCCAGATCCGTCCAGGAGGAGAGATGTTCCTCCACCTCACCTCCCCTTCTCCCTCGTGAAGCTGCTCTGACTGCCCTTGTGGCAGCCTCCCTTACCTGCCAGGCGAGCATTGACCTCGTTGTGGTGGGACCAGAGCCAGAGGACGGCCTCCTCCCTGCTGGCCACCTTGTCCATGGACTTGGCCGCCATGGCCTCGAAGTGCTCGGCGCACTCCTGGCAGCCGAAGAAGTGCCGGACGTAGCAGCGCATGGTGCTCAGCACCTCCAGGGGTAACTCTGGGGGAGGCAGAGCACGGGGGTGAGGCTGGACCCCCCAAGTGCCACCACCACAGTCCCAAGGCTGAGGTAGCAACCCCACACCCCAACTCTGTCTCTTGTCCCCCACAGAAACCGCCCCTGATTGAAGGAGGGTTGAAGAAGGGGGGAAACAAGCCTTTGTCCACACGCAGCATCCCTACCCACGCCAGAGCCCACCTGGACACTCCCCTCCCTGAGCCCCAGATGCCCCCAAGGACACCAATACCTTTGTCAGGGCCGTTCTGGGCAGCCTGGACAGTCAGCAGGTGGAAGATGGTCCAGAGCCCACAGGGGTAGCCACGGAAGTGGCGTTCACTGCCCTGGCAGCCCACCCAGGTCACGTTGGTGGGGAGCACGGAGGGGTGGGAGGCCTGGTGGACAGATGGACATGGCGTGATGGGGCTGGCAATGCCAGCTGGGGCGCAAGGGGCAGGGGTAAGGAGAGCAGGGGCTGGGGGTGCCCGTGGGCATCTTACATCTCTGTTATTCTTCATGGCCTCCTTCAAAACGGTGCGGGGCAGCTCAGGCTCTGTCCAGTTCCTCAGCCAGGCATCCAGGGTCTGCAGGTAGGTCTGCACACAGGGGCGCCCCGGGAAGTACTGCAGAGGGGGGAGAGGGGTGAGAAAACATAGACTGCATCCTGGCAGCAGCAGGGCAGCCCACAGGCACCCCCGGCTCACCAGGACAGGCACTGGGCAGCTCCAGCATCCTCTGTGCTGGAGGGCACCGTGGTCCTGGCAAGGTTTGGGTGCCTGTCTCCGAGGCGCTGGGGGCTGCAGCTTGCCCCTTCCCCCCTGGGTGGCAAGTCCCCTGTGTGCATGTTCAGGCTCCAAACCCCAGCCCCAACTGAGGGAGGCAAAAAGCCACTCTGTCCGTAAGTCTGGCAAAGCCGATTAGCAGCTGCACTTTAAAACCACTCCAGGGAGAGGAGCAGCCTGGCAGCCCGTGCCACCGACAGACAGACGGACAGAAGGACCGACCTGCGGGCAGGAGGAGACACCAGCACACAGAAGAAGTGATGGAGAAGCAAAAGGAAAGAGGAGTTTGCTAAGTCTGAGCTGTTCTTCCTCCCAGGCCTGTGGGGAATCACATGGAAAGACCCAAACTGCAGGGGAATTACGTGTGACCTGACAGTTCTGCTGCAAACAGTGTCCCCCGACTCCCTGGACAGGAGGCTTTGCCGTGCAATCCCCTGCCTCCAGGAACCACTTACTTCCACGTTAGGACTTTTCCCCCCTCTCCCTTCCTTTAATATCTCTTGGGAACACAAGAGTTAAGGCTGGGACCTGCTGGCTGAGCTCCCCCAGGCTGAGCCCTGGGCTGGCAATCCTGGGGACGCTGCTCCGTCCTGTGGATGAGCAGGGCAATGGCAGCGCGGCCTCAGCATCCTCGGGGAAGCACCGGCACCCACGACCCGCTGCCCCAGCTCATCGAGGGGAAGGTTTGCAGGGAGAATTGAAAATGGATCTAATAAAACCACTGCTGCTCCCCACCCCAGCACACTTGTACCCACGGGCAGGGAGCTGGTGCCATGAGGATTTATTTCCCTATCTCTGTAGTTCACATTAAAGGGAGAAAGAGCGAGGGCAATGGTTGGGGGCAAGCAGAGCAGCCACACAAAGGTCTGAGGCACGTGTTTGGAGCTCTTTCCTGGGACAGAGCAGATGGGCGCGGGAGCAAGGGGTGCCTTGCACATCAGCGAGGGCTATGCAAGGTCCAAACTGAGCGTGAGACCCTGGGTGACAGAGGAGGGAGCAAAGAAGGAGGGCACGGCCCCAGGCTGCCAAGCAGCCTGGGCTGTGGCAGGGATTGGGATGGAGACAGGGCTCCTGCAGGCCCGGCAGAGGAAACAGCCAAAGGCAGCAGGACTCCATCGCAGCAGGAAATTAAACTGCCCTGCTTGTGCTGGCTCGCGGCTCTCACTCACTTCAGCTCTGCCAGGCCCAACATAGAAGGAAAAAGGAGACCTTAAATTAGGCTTGTCTGGAGCTTGACTCAGAGTGGCAGTTCCTTTCCTAGACTATTATCAAAGGAGCCTGCAGAGATTGGCTCCCTGAGCCGAGCATCCAGATCAGAGCGACAAACCCCTCTGACCATCTCTGACACCGCAGCAGGTGACAGCCTCTCTTCTGAAAAGGCCTCATGCCTCGACACCTCCTGCAAGTGCTGATCCCACTGCCACCAAAGCCGGCAGCACACATCTTGTTTGAAACACTCCAGCACCCCCTCTTAGCTCCCACTGGGACTGTGGGCTGAGTTTGGAGATCCACAGGGATGGGGACAGCCTGACAGCAGCCATGGGATACACAGCACCGGGACACAGGGCCCAGGCCTGGGACTGCCACGCTTCACTGCCCGTGAGCACTGGGGCATGGTGGCCCGCACCGTGCATTTGCATTTCATAAACAGACAAGGAGGCACGGACAGTTCCTCTCCCGACACGCAGAGCTCCTCACCTTCACCAGCGTGGCCACGTAGCACTTGAAGGCGGCCAGCTGGGCTCCGGCCAGCGCGGAGGCACGGGCAGCCTCCACCCGCAGCGAGTAGTGCAGCGCGGACTCCAGGTCGGCCATGTACAGCTTGGAGCTGGGGAGGGCAGTGCAACACGAGGCTCCATCAGCCCCTTAATCCACACCAGGGCTTTTCCCAGGGAAAGGAATGGTCCCAGCCCCTCGCCCCCCGTGGCCATGGCACCCCCCAGCCCCAGCGTCCCCAGCAGGGTGAGGGCTCTGACCGGTCGGCTCGCAGCGGCTGGGACACACGGTCGGTGTCGTTGGAGGTGCTGGCCGTGGCGTTCAGCTTGTAGGAGCCGCGGGTGATGCCCGCCAGCGTGCGCAGGTAGTAGGTGTAGAAGGAGCGCGCCTCTATGTGCCTGCGGGAAGGAGAAGCCCTGAGTCCCTCTCCCCTCCCAAACCTGACCCCAAGGAAGGAAGCAAAGGAGATGGAGGCTCAGCCGAGTGGGTAGTTCAGGCTTGGGGGGGGAATGCAGGGTGGTCCGTACTCGCCACCTGCCCCGGCAGTGGGTATCCTTACATACATCCTGGAGCAGAGCTGAGCTGAGCCCCAGGCAGCCGTATCATGCCACCTCCAGGCAGGTGTGGCAAGGGGATGGCTCAGTCACAAGGATTTTCCCTTCTGCCAGCTCCGGCCAGGGCTGGCAGTGCAGTTCAGTGCCCACCAGCAACTGCCCGCCAGCCTGCCCTACCCAGCCGTGTCTCCTTCCTAAAGCACCTTCCCACAATTACAAAGGGGCACAGAGAGATGGGCACAAGGCTGGCACCCCACCAGCACCCCAGAGCCACCCCGCCGTGTCCCACACTCACACGGGCAGGCGGGAGAAGGAGCCGTTGCGGAGGAGCAGGTATCCCGAGGGGAAGGTGGTGACCCTGAACTTCTCCACGAGCTCCTCCTCGCTGCTCAGCACCCTCCTCACCGCAATGTTCTCATACTGCAGCATGTCCAGGGCCACCTGCAAGCCGGGGAGTCAGATGGGGGGGCAGAGGGATCCCCCAGCCCCACCAGGGATGCAGCAGAGCTGCTCAGTGCCCTGTGTAACATTTGGCACTGGCTAAGCTGTGTGCGAGCTGGGCAGGGAGGCTGCCTGGAGAGAGCTGCCCCACTGCCATGGGTTAGCACCCAGGAGTTATCAGGCACCAGGGACACAGGTGCTAAGAGAAATGGGGGATAAATGTAGCTGTACCCACCTCTCTGCCCACAAAGGAGTCGCTCTTCTCGAAGATGAGTGCCAAGTACTGGTCCTTGTTCCTCTGGAAGAAGGTGCGGACCTCCTCGGCGCTGCAAGAGAGAGCAGGACGGCAGCAGGTGCCTCGGCATCAGCAGGACGCTCTGCCCTCCCCCTCACAGGGAGCTCGACCCTCGCTCGCTGGGATCTGGCAGGGAACGCTGGGGCAGGTTCAGCCTCGCCGAGCAGGCAATTCCTCCTGCTGCAGTTTCCAGCCTCGTTTTCTGCTCTGGTTCGCAGGCTTTGAGAAAACCCACTGGGCTTGGCCAAGGAAGTAGAAAACAAAGCACAGGCAGGGCAGGGCAGGAGGGAGCTGCACACTCACCCAGGGGAAAAAACAGCAATGAACTTGAACCAGGGCTGGGTTTTTTTTGGCTAAGACACAGAGGCACCAGAGCACCTGAGGCATGTGCCTGGCTCGACCATTGCTTTGGGAAATCCAAAGGCTCCTTCTCAGGACAATGCAGCAACTGCTTGCATCCAGCAAGGACAACTCAGATACCAACAAAATCGTACAGTATCAAAAAGACCCTTTTTCAGGACAGGAAAAAGCTTCTAATGCAGCCTCACTCAGCATGGCACGACACTGCCACGTCCCAAAGAATTTGGGGGCCCAGGAATTGTTTGCTCTAAGTAAGGCTGATGAGCAGGTTCCTTAGGAGATGCAACAATGTGGCCCATCTCATCCTGGCCACAGAAATGGCTCTGCCCTGGCCAGGTCATCTGTGTCTCCCTGGGACGTGGGTGATGCTCCTTGCTCATTTTGGGTTCAGGATTTCCCCAGAAACCTGCCCCCCATGGGACAGAGGCCATCCCGGCCTCCTGCTGCCCCTACCTTGCTGGCTCCAGCGGAGGACAGGCAGGTGGCCAGGCATCCTGGCTCTGCTCGAGGTTGGTGATGATGGCATGGCGCAGGTCCTCAACGGTGGCACTGGGATCTGCACGGGGACAGGACACCAAGGGGTCGGTCCTGGGGAAGCTGATCCCAGGGGCTGAGCCAAGGGAAGCTGCTCGGAGCTGCGCCCTCAGCGCTCCCTGATACTGCAGCATGTGGGAGGTGTGGGCAGCAGGGCCGTTCACTCCCAGGGTAAAAAACTCCTCAGCTCTGAATACTCACTGGTAATCCTTATCCCATCCTCTGGCTTCTTGCTAAAAGCTCTGAAGAACTGGGAGGGAAAAAAAACACAAGGGGAAACTGGAGTGAGTGTGTGGAGTGGGACAGGAGGCAGCGCAACCCAGCAGGCTGAGGCTCCGTGCAGACCAGCTCTGCCTCAGTTTCCCCACAACACTGCAGCATGCCAACTGACATCGGCCAGCACAGAGGGAGCTCCCAGCCATGTCCCCATCTTCTGGGGTATCCCTGGAGAGGAGGGGTGCAGGCACGGGCTGGAAGCCACGTCCAGCCAAGGGCTGAGCACTGGCAGGCAGTGGAGCAGGTGTCTACAGGGCTCCCAGGGAGGCAGCTGGAACCTTCCCAGACCTGCAAACCAGTCTCCCTGCTCCAGAGCTCTGGCAAAGCAGGAAAAAGGGGGTTTTCCCACTCCTGGCCTCCCAAAGTGGCTCCAGTAGCCAGGGTAGAGCCAGAGCAGCAACACCAGGTTGCATCAGCCAGGTGTTTGCTTTGCAGGCTGGGCTGGGAGCTGGAGCTGTTTGCAAAAGGTGCTTGGCAGTGACACAGGATGTGAAGCAAGTGACTTCTTGGCACGGCCACATCAGCACAGCTCCCTGCCCCAGGAGATGCTTCCATCAGTGTCCCAGGACAGTGGGCGCTTGGTGAGACCCCAGGGCAGAGCTGAGGCCAAGCCAACCTGCCTGGAATACCCCAAATCTGACCCCACCTGGAGCTGAGCCTGTAAGCTGGGACTGAGGGCACATCCGATAAAACCCTTATCCCTACCCATTCCATCTCAAGGCAATCCTGGTTTTTTTTAACTCCCGTCTGTAGCACCTGGAGTGCCTTGGCTTCACTGCTGGTGTTGGAGCAGGGCTCCGTTTGCAGCGGGAAGTTCTGCAGAGCGGTGTTGACACAGCCAAAGGGCTGGGCACAGGCCCAGCAGGAGGGATGGCTCCTTGCCAGCCACTGCAGGAGGCTCCCAGGAGATGCAACCTCCCGCAGCATCCCTGTGCCCTCCTCCAAAACCTGTGCCTGCAACCTCTCTCTGCCCTCAAACAGCCTTTCCCGAGTGTTTCCAACTCAGGATTCAGACTCTCTCTCAACCTAGCAGAGATCCAGCCTCTGTGTTTCGCCACAAAACAGCATTTTGGTTTTCCCCCTCCTTGTTGCTCCATTGCCCAGCAGTTGCACCGGGTGCAGCCGGGACACAGCACTGTTTTGGGGAAGGGTGAAACAGCTCCGGCCTGCAAAGCCCCAAGGGGAGTATTTTGGTGCAATAGCCCTGTCAGTCTGATTGAGCAAGAGAGGGACAGGCCAAAAGGCAAAGCACAGTGAAACCCAGCAAGCACCCGGCACAAGCAGTCTCACCTTCATGGTGGGGAAGCCGGTTATCCCGAAATCGGAGCACACTTGCTGGTTGTCCTCGTCGGCACAGTCGATGGCTGCCAGGATCACTGCAGGCCTCCACTCTGCGGGGACAGGGGATGAGGTCAGCACAGCTCAGCACCCCTGCGGCCCCAAAAACCGCCTTCCTCCCCTCAGCTGCTTGTGGAGACAGGAGGGATCTCCTGCTGTTCCAGAGGCAGAGATCCTCCCATCCCAAAACCACTGCTTGCCCCTCGCAGGGCAGCGACCGATGGTTTCCAAGCCCGAGTACCCAGGGCTGCGGTCCGTCCTGGTGTGCGGTGCCCTACTTTCCGGGCGGCAGGAGCACAGGGAAAGCCGTGCGAGGCGGGAGCCGGCTTTGCACGCCCTGCCCTGCCAGCGCCGGAGCACAGGCAGCTCTGCCCAACGCTGCCTGCCTGGCTGGTTCTGCCTGTCCAGCCTCTGCCCCAGGTCCCGGGAAGAGGACACCAGGAGAAGGGGAGGGATGGCTAACCGCAGCTCGGGGAGAGCAAGGAACATGGGCTCCAGTTTGTCTCACTCCAGACCAAGGGCACAGCTGATAACCAAGAGGGAACAACCCAAAACCAGCAGCCAGGCCAGGGCACAGCAGCAGAGCCTGCCCAGGTTCTGAGCACCCGCTCTCCATCTGTGACTCTCCACCACCTGCCCAGTGAAGAGCAACAGGTCCCTGGGGTAAAACAGATGAACAAAAGGGGGCATGGAGGCATTTTAAACAGCAGGCCCTGAAAACCAGCAGGAAAACGGAGAATAAAGCTCTGAAATGGCTTCTTTTTAGTGTAAAGGACACAAGCCGGAGAATGCCCAGCCTGTCCCTAGAGTGGGACAGGGAGGGAGGTGGCACTGGCACGCAGATGGAGCCCGTGCTGTCCTAGGCGGGAGCATGCTGGAGGCAGGGACACACCGCCCCGTGTCTCAGGCGGCGGGACAGGTGAGCTGCTTGCCACTGCCCTGGCACTCGTGGCACAGGAGGGCTGGTGACAAGCCGTGCTGCAGGGAGCCAGGCACGTTCCTGGACTCATCTGCACGTGGTGCCCGCGGGTCACCCTGGCATCCTCCCCGTCCAGCCCACTCCTACGAAAACCCAGCCGTGGGAATGGCAGCGAGGATGCTGAGCAGCACGGGGGCGGCTTCCCCACCCTGCCTCCACGGGCACACCATCCACGGCCCGGCCTCCGGAGCGGGGAGCCCTGGGGGAGCCCTCTCTTCTGGAGAGGGGCCAGGAGAGCCGGCATTCCCCCGCGGGGCCCGGGCACACGCACCCCATTCCTCACATCCTGCCCGTCGGGGAGCTCTGACGGCATCCCCAGGGAGGGACGGCATCCCCTCGGAGGGACGGACGGGATGCCCGCCCGGCCGGCCCCTGACTCATCCGGCACCACCGCGCTGTATCAATTAGTGCAATAACAGGGAGAAGCGCCCCGGGATGCCGGGGGAGGCAGGATGAGTCCCGGCAGGACGAGGGGCCCAGCAGCGGGGAGTGCGGGTCCCCAGGCGGGGCTGGCACCAGCCGGGCCAGGCATCAAGGTCACAGCCGGGAACAAACCAGCTGGGATCAGGGCCCAGCAACCTGCCGTCCCCACCCCTGCAGGCACCGGGCGGAGCGGGGCTGAGGGCAGCTCTGGCGGGCAGCGGGACCCCGCATGTCTGGGGCAGGCTCAGCCTGAGCTTCTCCCTGCCAAAGCGGGTCCAGGGATGCTGCTAAGCCAGGCTTGGATATCGGGGGGGAAAACCCGGCCACCGGGAGGGAGCTGGGCCTTCCCAGCAGGCTGACGTTCCAGGGAGGCTGGAGATGGGCCGCAGGGGGGGTTTGGGGAGCTGATGGAGGGTAGGGCAGAGCGGACTGAGGGACGGTGGTGGGAAGGGCAGAGAGGATGCAGGGATGCTGACGCGGACGAGGATGCAGGGCCCGGGATGCAGGGAGGATTTAGGAGTGCAGACGGAGAGCAGGAGGACGACGGGGCAGGGACGCAGGAGGGATTCCAGGATGCTCCTGGTCTTGGGGGAAGCGGGACTTACCCTGCGCAGGGGCACAGGGAGGAGGATTTAGGGGTGCTGACCGGTGAACAGACAGATGCAAGGGGAATTTAAGGGTGCAGGGACAGAGACACGGGGATTAAACGGGGTGCTGACGGAAGAGGACAGAGACACGGGTAAGGGGTGGCGGGTAACAAGGTCAAGGGCACAGGGAGGGATCGGGGCTCCGTGGGGCGGGCAGGCGGGGGATGAGGAGAAGGGGGCCCAGCGGGACAGCGGGGCCGGGGACTCACCGCGGATGTCGTGGGCCAGGGCCCGCCATGTGGGCGCGAAGTGGATGCAGTGCCCGCACCAGGAGGCGAAGAACTCGACGGCCCAGGCGCTGCTGGAGCCCAGCAGCCGCCCCTCCGCCCCCGGCCCCAGCAGCTCCAGGGGGTCAGAGGCCGAGTAGAGGCGGCCGGGCCGCGCCGCGAGCACCCGGAGCAGCAGGNACAGCCCCCGCCCACCGCGGCACAGCGCCCGAGGGCCCCCGCTCCCCCTTATCGTGAGGGGGATCCCCGGTACTCCCCTTCCCCCCGCCTTTGCTGCAGTGTTACCCTTCCGTGAGGGGAAAAACGGCACAAAATTATGCAATTCTGATAAAGCGAGGAGTGCCCAGGGAGGTGGCGGAGTCACCGTCCCTGGAGGTGTTTAAGGAAAGAGTGGACGTGGCACTGAGTGCCGTGGCCTGGTTGACAAGGTGGTGTTGGGTCACAGGCCGGGCTTGATGATCGCAGAGGTCTTTTCCAACCTAAATGAACCTGTGATTCTGCAATGGCGAAGGCAGCTGATTCAGCCCCAAAACGCGTGTTGCCACCATCATGGGCACCCCAAGGGCAGCGCCCTGGTCAGATGCCCTGACATCAGCCAGCGTCACTGGGCACCACCTGGACACCCTGTGGAATGGGGACCCTGGAGACATCCCTGCCCTCTTCCCAACCCTGCCAGGAACGCCCAGCGAGGATATGCAGTGACACCCACAAAATCCAGCTCTACATCTAAAAAAAGCAGCTTTCCATCCCCAGTGGCCCCTTCAATGGAATGTCTTCAAACTGAGACTCAGATTAGATATTAGGAAAAACAATCTTCCCTGTGAGGGTGGTGGGACCCTGGCCCAGGTTGCCCAGAGAAGCTGTGGATGCTCCATCCCTGGAAACGTTCAGGGCCAGCCTGGATGAGACTTGGAGCAACCTGGCCTAGCGGAAGGGTTGGCAGGATGACGGAACTAGATGTCCTTTAAGGTTCTTTCCAACCCAGACCATTCCAGGATTCTGTGATTCCATCCTCCCGGCCAGGCCCAGCCGTGCCTTTGCTCACGCACACACCCACGTCACCGGCTCCCAGACGGAAGGTGCCCGTTGCTCAGTGCCCCGGGGCAGAGCCAGGCACTGCCAGGGTGGACACAGCCCCGAAATCCAGCCCTCCACTCCCTCCCCGGCCCCTGAGGCCAGGGAACCTTTGGCACTGGGGGTGCCCATGGCTGCTGAGGGCTTGTTGCTGGCTCTGTCCCCAGGAAGGCCATTATCCGTGCTGGGCCCCACCTAGGCATTTCAGGCGGACTCGCCGTGCTAGAAAAACAAGCCTGCCAGAGCCCAGGCTTGCCAGGACAGTGGAGGGCAGGGGCTCCACACGGGGCACGGCTCCGGGACACCACAGGGCTCCCCGACACAGCCGGGCCTGGGGGGACACAGCATGCTGGACACAGCCCGCGGGATCGCTCCCACCCACCTTCTGTGGGTCCAGGCTGATGGGAACGGGGCAGAAGATGGTCTGTGCCAGCCCTGCCAGCTGTAATTAAGTCCTTAAGGGATTATCACACCTCGTTGTCTAACCAGGAGACAGAGAGACACAGCCCAGCCTGTGCAGAGCTGCTCTGAAAGGTAGTCCCTCACTACTGACAGAGACTTGTCCTCATCCAGCGGGTGATTAAAACACAAAAATCCCCATGTGCAGGGAGATCACCACCGTTATCTCACCTTGGGTTAAAGCCTTATTTTAAGGGCTCGTCATCTTGATTAGGTTATCAAGGCAAAGGAGAGGTGCTCAGCGCCAGCGTAATTGCCAGCATCCTCCCCATCCGGCTCACCCCTTCCTCCCAGGCAGCCCAAATTCCTTGAATCCTTTTTTAGATGCAAAAGCAGCATCTAACAACAAGGCGGAGGGGCAAGAGCCCACACCCCAGGGCTCCGGCTCCTTTGGAGGTGAGCCATGCCATTGCTCATCCCCCGGAGCCCTGGGGTGGGGATGCTCCTGCTTCCTGCTGCCCCGGAACAGCCGGGGTGCTGCCGACGACCCTACTGCCCAGCTGGCACGTCCCATCCCCAGGGCTCCCCAGGTAATAGCCTCCTTCAGCGGCAGGGTGTGGAGTTTTCCAGGCACAGACTTGCCCCAAAATCCATTTTTTTCCTTTGAATGCTGCTGCAAAGCAAGAGATGAGGCTTTTCTTCCACCTCAGACTGGGAAGAGACATATTTTCATTGCAGAACACCCTGAGACAGGGCATGGGAAGCCGAAGATGGAGCAGCAGCTTTGAAACAACCCTTTTAAAGTTGGATTTGAAAGTGACTAAGATGAATTAATAGCAATCGAGAAGCAGTAGAAGTCTGGGGAGGTTTTAGAAATGCCCTCCCAGCACTCTCTGCCTTTTTGTCTTCTCTGGCTGCCAATGGAACCTGCAGACAGCAAAACCAGGGGACAGGTGCTGGGTGACCCTGGAGGCCCGGCCGCTGAGCCCCAGCCAGCCCTAAAGCTCAGCTTTAGGCTCCCACGGCACATTTAGGAACCTGCTTGGTTTTCACAGCAAAGCCTTCAGCGCCCAACTGGGCGTCGTTAACTTTGGGGAGGGTTGTGCTTCACTCCGTAGCACGGCCGTGCGCTAAGGATGACCACAGAGATTCCTGTGCTGCACCTTCTCTGTGCAGCAGCTGAGCAGTGGCTTCAGTTCATTAAGCTCATCAGCTCTGAAATCTCCTTTCCCAGACTAACACCCAGCAGGAATCTCCTTGAAGTCACTGAGGCGTGGGCAACATCAACAGGCTGAGAACCTCAAAGGCGGCCACAATCTCACCAAAATCATTTAAGCCCTGCAGAACTTGTTTTGTGCGCCCAAAATGGATCATTTTCAGACAGAAAGCTACTCACATCACCTCTGTGCTGGGTTAGAGAGGAGACAAGGAAAGAGTGGTCGGATTTCATGTGTTCAGCCCTTGAAGTGATGGAAAGGACTACATTTCCGAAAGTGGAGAGAGGCTTTTACTGTCTATTTTTAAAAGCATGAATCTGTCTATAAAATGTTCAAAATGGCCAGGCAAGCAGACCCAGGACCTTCTCACTTCCCTTTGGTTGTGTAGGTTCAGGGCCAAGGAGATCCTGAAATGGACTTTCTTCCTTGAAAATTAAAGAACACGTTCCTACCTAATTGTGTGATTCCAGGAACTGACTCCAAGGAAAACACGCAACCAGTGCAAGACTCATGATACAATCATGGCAACCCCGTCACTGGCATTTCGGAGGCCGTTCCGAGAGGTTTGCGTCCAACTCCCCTGCGAGCGCCTTGGAAATACCAGCTGCAGAGGAGGCTCAACAGTTTTCCTTTCTCCAGACTTCACAAGATGATGAACTCAAGGAAGCGTTCCTTGACCTGCAGCACAGCACTGCCTAATGCATGTGAATTAAAGAAAAAGCCTCACTTCCCTCAGAGAGCGTGTGAAAATTGTGCCACCCGCCACCTCCCCGACATTCCGATCCAGGTGGCACTTCTTCCTTGGCGGCACAAGTCACACCTCAGCTGAGACATGGCTTCAGACAAGACCTTTGGCAGCATCTGTGCCACAAACCTGCCAGCTTTGCCGAGATGGAGTAACACCCGGAGTGGATGTGAATCCCAGCTGCTTCCCACACTCTGCATTGGCTCTGCCAGGCTGACACCTGTGAAGACCAGGACAGCCCCTGGAAGCCCCCACTGGCAGCTGGGAGTTGCTGACTCCACGAGACAGGCTTGGTCGGAAATCGTTGATTTCTAGCTTTCAAGCCCAACCAGCCTGTAATAACAAGAGGCACAAAAGCAAATCCGGGGTGCATTCTCAGGATGTGATGAATGTGTTCACGTAGTTTGCGCCTGCAGAGAGAATACAGCAGTACCAAGCTCCTGCTATTCACCCTCTGCTGATTCATCCCTGCTCCGAAGGACGGCAGCCTCGCTGCCCCTGCTCTTTTCAGAGGAACCCAGGGAGACCAGGAGGAACTGGCCCTGTCATTGGCATGTCTGGGTAGGAAACGTTTTACCTGCAAATTTCAGATCTACTAACCGTCATAAATGATTGCCATGACCCAGGTTGCAGAGAGCAGATGTTTTCCAGTCCAGCTCATGTTCCCAGCTCTAAGGAGCAGATCGGGGGAGGCCACACCGCCCAGATTTGCCACATCATTATTTGGCAGGTGGTTTAATTGCAGCGCATGAAACTGAGAATACCACAGGGATGACAACGGAGCACTCCTCTCTTGCTGTGACAGTAGTCCTGCAACGTAAGCAAGGTCTCACCTACCAAGGACTGCTGTGCCCGATCACAGGTTCACTGAGCAGCACTGGCCCCATCAGTCCACAGAGCAACGCAGCTGGACACAGACGCTGGACCAGGCTCCTTGCTGAGCTTCTCAAGCCCAGCCACGTGAACAGTGGGATCTCCTGCAGCCTCCTTTATTTCACTGGAATGGAATCAAATCAAATCAAATCTGAGGCACCCCCCAGAACTGGTGTTAATTCCACCTCCAGCAAATTCTCAGACAAAATCTGAGTTTGAGTCAGTCTAGACTTCATGCAAGAGGAGGCCACTGGAAACACACATCAGGGAGGGAACACAGCCCAAGGGACACAGGAGGTCTTGTACAGGTGGAACAAAGGGCTGGAAAACTGGGGCCAAGAGAAACATTCAGAACAGGAAGTAACCACCTGCTCCAGGCCATCCTCACACAGCACACTTGGCAGGCAAAAGAAGGCATCTGTGCTTCAAGAACCTGCCCAACCATCACCCTCCTGAATAGAGCTACTCTATTCTCCTCCTTTTCCCCAAATTTCTGCAGGATCTTATTCAGGAGGAGGCAGGAAGGCGCAGGGCTGGGGCTATGGGGTTTGTTTGCTCCAGTTTCCAGGTCTCACAGGGTGCCTTTCCCTCCCCCACAGAACCGGCATCCCAGAGAGTGCCCTACGCTTTCAAACTCCATTACATCTCATCTGCATTCCTGCCAGGCAATGGCCCATGCTCCGGGCTGGGTGCCAGCGGCTGGGCAGCCCCCCTCCTCTCCTTCCTGCACTCTGAAGAGCTGCTGGCGTTCAGCAGCTCCCCACCAGCTCCTTTTCTTCTGAGGGCTGTGTTAATGAGAGCTCGGACATTGCAGAAGCCCTTGTGCTAGGCAGGGCACAGGACGTCTGGAGCAGAGTCAACATTTCAAGTGCTCCAGCACTCTGCCAGGCATTTTAGGACGTGGAATGGCTGCAGCTGGCACCACGTATCCCCAGGGAGGCACCTGGGAGTGAGCTGTACCTGGGAAGGGAGGCACCAAACAGTCCCACTCAATCCAGCGTGCCATCGGAAAGGCGGCTGCCTGCCACTGCCCAGCCCAGGAGTTTCACCAGGTCCACAGGTGAAATGTCTGTCAGAGGCAATCCTGCTCCGAGGGTTCTGGGAAGAGTTGCACAAACACCACCGGTAGAAAGTCCGTGACAAAGTGAAGCAATGTAGACTTGCACATGAGGAAATGAGAGCCTTCATCACGCTGATTGCTGGGCATCCTGGGCAAGGACAGCAGGAGCAATGCAGCAGTTTGCTGCGTCACCCGCCGGAGCGCCTTGGCAGCATTCCCACCGCTCCAGCCGTTTTTAAAGGAAGCCTCTTCTTCAGCCAGAGAAGCACAGATCAATTTTTTTTTCAATGTGAAATGTACTCTAAGCCCCTTCCAGGGATGGATGCAAGTAGACGATTGTCCAAAAACGCAGGACTCGTGGAGTAAGATCGCTGCGGGGCGAGGAGAGGCACGACACGACACGACACGACACGACATGGATGCTCTCCTGCTGCTCACTAATGAGCACACAGAGGCTGCAGCACCACTCAGCCTCGGCCCTTTGCACATCCAAGGACCCACCGTGGCATTTGGCTGGCTCAACCACCGAGCCCAGAGGGCTGTGACGTCCTCCTGTGTGTCTGAGGGCTGCGGATGGTGCTCCCAGCACGCTCCGCTGAGGACCAGTCCTACTGTGCACTGGCACTCAGGGGTCTGTACTGGGACCAGCTCTGTTTAATATTTTTATTGATGACATGGACGAGGGTATTGAATCTTTCATTAGTAAATTTGCAGATGACACTAAGCTGGGAGCATGTGTCGATCTGTTGGAGGGTAGGAGGGCTCTGCAGAGAGACCTGGAATGGTTGGATAGATGGGCTGAGTCCAATAGGATGAAGTTTAACCAGTCCAAGTGCCGAGTCCTGCATTTTGGCCGCAATAACCCCCTGCAACGCTATAGGCTGGGAACAGAGTGGCTGGGGAGCGCCCAGGCAGAAAGAGACTTGGGGGTACTGGTCGACAGCCGACTCAACATGAGTCAGCAGTGTGCCCAGGTGGCCAAAAAGGCCAGTGGTATCCTGGCCTGTATCAGGAATAGTGTGGCCAGCAGGAGCAGGGAAGTCATCCTTCCCCTATACTCAGCACTGGTGAGGCCGCACCTTGAGTACTGTGTCCAGTTCTGGGCCCCTCAGTTCAGGAAGGACGTGGAGACACTTGAGCGTGTCCAGAGGAGGGCAACAAGGCTGGTGAGGGGCTTGGAACACAAGCCCTATGAGGAACGGCTGAGGGAGCTGGGGTTGTTTAGCCTGGAGAAAAGGAGACTCAGAGGTGACCCTATCACTCTCTACAACTTCCTGAAAGGTGGTTGTAGTGAGGTGGGGGTTGGTCTCTTTTTCCGGGCAACAACTGACAGAACAAGAGGACACAGTCTTAAGTTGCGCCAAGGGAAATATAGGTTAGATATTAGGAGAAACTTTTTTACAGAAAGAGTGATAAAATATTGGAATGGTCTACCTGGGGAGGTGGTGGAATCACCATCCCTGGACGTGTTTAAAAAGAGATTGGATGTGGCACTCAGTGCCATGGTTTAGTTTAGTTGAGGTGTTAGGACAGAGGTTGGACTCGATGATCTTAAAGGTCTCTTCCAACCTGGTAATTCTGTGATTCTGTGATTCTGTGACTGCAGCAGAGCTGCTTCCGCAATGGAAGCCGGGATGCAGCAAGTCCTCCTCCAGGATGGGGTACTCTGCTGAGGAAAAGCCAAGAACAGGTAACTGCAATGGTTTGGTTCACACAGGGCCCCCCCATTTAATGCAAACACACCTCCCAGCAGGTGAGGAGTTGACTGTCACACAGTGTCCTCCAAGCTGGAAAGACCAGTGCTGGGTTTTGTCCAGGGTCTGCAGTAAATGGAAAGCAAAGCCTTTTCTGCTGGGCTGTACGTTAATAAAAGGCACCAAAACACAGCAGCGTACCGGAGCAGGAGGGGCCACAGGAACCGAGGAGGCTCAATAAACACCTGCGCTCCCCGGCTCACACCTTCACGCTGCCACTCCATCACCACGTGCCCACTCCCGTGGTTTGGCACTGCAAGGGCTCGGCCGTCCTCTTACAGAGCTCCAGGACCTTTCATGTGGTAAAGTGATTCGGGTTTTTTGTGCTGGAAAGGAAACAGCAAAGATTTAGAAAAGTTCCACCAATACATAAAGTTTCCAGGGAGCAATGTTTGCCCCTTGGTGAGGAAGGGATTGGTGCTGCTAACAGCAGCTCTATAGAGCTGTACCAATTTAGGAGACTAATTGAGGGATATAAAACAAGACTGAGGCTCTGAAGAATTTAATTCCAAAACTGTTGTTTACCATAAAACTGTTTTAAAAGACGAGTTTTTAAAACGTATTTTAAATAAACATGTGCAAGGAGTAGTTCTTCCCCCACAGTGAACTCCTGCAATGATTGCTCAATGCTATTTTCTGGTTTTATCAACAGCCAGCTTTAACAATAAGGAAATTCTAATAAGGTTATGATTATAATTAAGGCAACTCTAATGGGATTTTGTAGACTGTGATTGGCATCCCAAGTACAGCATCAGACAGAAAGGGGAACGTACAAGGGACAAATCTCCAGGACACCTTCAGAATTAGCAGCTGCTTGGGTAATTATAAAGCTCCATTTTATAAAAACCAGGAAACAAGATTAATTTATAAATCAGTTTATTTACAGATTTTTTTTGTTCTCTTAAAGTACATTTCAGTTACCAAAGATATTTACACTGGTGTACATAGGGATCACCCTGGTTATTTTACAGTTCTTAATTACAAAAAAACTCCCCAACCCCTCCACATCCTTGGGTCTGTCTACTGTGCAAAGCTGCTGTGGATGTGAACACGAGCTGAAACTGGCCCAAACCCCATGTTACCAGGTTATTTAC
This sequence comes from Rhagologus leucostigma, assembly GCA_013397725.1. Classification (NCBI taxonomy): domain Eukaryota; kingdom Metazoa; phylum Chordata; class Aves; order Passeriformes; genus Rhagologus; species Rhagologus leucostigma. The sequence goes on from VZTD01004847.1 coordinate 467,536, forward strand.
ACATACACAGTAAACGGGTTTCTTTTCAGCATCTCCACAACACAGTACACGGGGAGACCGAGCCTCCCAAAAGGCGGCTTTGCAAATGTGTATCAAAAGGCTCTGCAAAATCAAGGAAAAAAACCTAGTAAATGCAGGTTAATTACAGTATTCCTTTTCCATCTGTATATAATTTTGCATTTAACGCTTAAATTACAAATAAATTCAACAGTTTGCTTTTCTCCATTTTAGTTGGTTTGTAAACACTTCAGATGCACTAAATACCTTATAAGATTCAACTGCTCGTCTGCTGGAAAGTACTTTGTTTTCCTAATATTCTTAAGGTAGCAAAGAGATATGAAAGTGGGAACTGCACGCAGTTCCTCGCAGAATAGTCACTTAAAAGGTCTCTGTCGCTGTGCTACTGAAGGTCTTCTGCAGGTACACACTTATTCAAGTATTGCAAAAAGCTAAGGCCACTTTTTCAAGAAAGGAAAGGGAACAAGATGGGATTTTTCAATCCCTCATTCCACCGTGTGAGCAACAAGCCTTTTCTGAAAGGCAGACGTACTGATATTCCAGGGCTCGGCTCACAGAGCGTCCTGCTGCTAGAGAGGTACTCGCACTCCATGTTCCCACATGCCTGGGCTTTCCCACCTGGCTCTGAGATCCTTCCAAAGATGGAACAGCATGTCCCCAGGGATCACAGCCGCTGCCCCAAACAGCTCATGGGTCTCAGCAAAATGTCCCAGCCTTGAATCTTCTTATGTGGTTACACCGAGATGCAGGACACGGAAATATCATCTTGTTCTTACAAAGGGAAGGTTGGGGGGAGAAGCAGAGAATTCAGCCTGTTTGTGGGACCCCAGGCTGCCCCATATCTCCTCACTACCAGCCCGACCCAGCCTGACCCTTGCTTCATCGCAGTAATCATCAGTCCACAAGTACTCAACCCACTCGAGGTTTTGAACATACACTCAACTTGAAGCAACTCAACACACGTGAGGTATTGAGAAGGTAATTCACGTACGTTCAAGTCATTTTAGGGTTGCTCCTAGCAAGGATTGCTACCAAAAAAAATCAGTGATGTCTGCAAAGGAACAAAGCCATTACTTAGACACAGCTTCCTTCTGTCCAAACAGCTGTTAAAAATAGTTAGTGCTTCTGTGGAGGGTGCTACAGCCAGAAGACAACAGGCACATGATCTCCAGTGCACCCCGATACCTTGTCAGGCCCGACTGCACAACCTCCTCCCTGCTGCTGGACAGACCAGAAACACCCCATGAGCCCCTCAGAACACCAAAAAGCCACGGGGATGCAGGACAACCTTCTCAACACTGGCCACGGTATCTACAGAACAGAACCTAACCTGATGCTCCAGGTACAAACCTACTCTGCAGGTGTCTGTCTTCTTGCCATAACTGCTACCTATAAAATTAGCAATCCTTGCTACTGAAAGAGGTACACCCAGGAAAGGGAATCTGAGGTGGTGACCCAATCAGTGACACCATGCTGGTTAAATCTAGCAGCTTTAGTTTGCTTCTCTCTTAAGCATCCAAGGGTTTCCTGGTTCAGCATCATGACATTTTACATGAACAAATTAATCACTTGAGAAAAAAAGCTGAGCAATGCTCCACCATTTGACTTCCAGCCAGCCAGAAGGGCCACTACTGCGGGACAGACACGCACATGCCCACTGGAGGTGTCCCTATCCACCATTACCTCCTCCTTGTTCTTCCACTCAGAGCTCCCATGGATATGGCTCACCACTAACTCACAAGTGAGGTGCTGGCAACACTACATCTGAGAATCGGCACGGACCTCTGGCAAATCCAACATTTCCCAGTACTGTCCCTGAAGAATTACCAGCTGTGTGCAAAATGCAAATATTCTAATGATAGCTTTCAAAAAATCCCGGGCAATAAACAAACCAACCAAAAAAAAAAAAAAAAAGGCGGAAAAGAGAAACCAAACTGGAGCAATAGCAGAGGTAAACACAGCAGGAAGCCCAAGAACCAAGCAGATGAATGAAACAGTTGAGATCTCCCCGCCACGCCTGTTGTGGGCTGCAGCACCTTTGGGGCACCTCTGAGGGCTTCTAAGTGTCTGCCTACACTCCAGTGCCTGGAGAATCTGACTTTCCTCTGGGTCCTGTCCCAGGTTAGCAAACAGGGACACCCACTGTTAAGGCATCAACGTTTGACCCCAGATTGTCCGTGTTCCTCCAAGAAGAACACAAGAACAGGAGGAACAGGTCAGGAATCAGCACTCGGCAGAACAACACTGCAGATGAATCCAGCACCAAATCAACCACATAACATGGTGTAGAAGTTCTGGGAAAGGAAGGGAACAGAAAGAGCTGGGAATTTTCACGCAATTTTTCAGCTCAGCCCCATCAGCTCTCCATCGTCTCCAAACCAGGTGCTTTGGTTTTCAAGCTCCACTCCTAGTCCTGTCTTTGCATCCCACCCTTGGTCATTGAGGTTTGGTTCTTACTACCTTCACTCCCCTCGTATCTGCCTCACGAAGCTGGAGGTTTTGTGCAAAGAATATGGGGCTCTGGAAGTTCCCAAACCAGATGCTCTCTCAAGTTCGTCTGTCTCAAAACACAAGACAGTGCAGATGACTGCACAGGACGCTCTCCTGTAATCCACTTAATAAATTATCTGAAAATAAATAAAAAACCCACAAGCACAAAACATGCAGACAGTCAAGCACCAGACACCGCTTTCTTTGGTGAATACACTCTGCTCTCTAAATTGTTCAAGTAACAGCTTCTCCAATTCTTTAGGTGACAGTAAGGGAGAAAGCTGAGGGATTGAAGGCCAAATTTTTGTGAGGAAATATTTTCCACTCCTGCATGTCTCGTGCCTGAGAAAATCCTGAGTATCCATTATCTGGGAGCAGCTGGTGCTCCGGGAAGAGAAGTGCTACACGGTAGGAGGAAAGTTGTCCATGGGCTCATCTTTCACGCTTGACATTAGGAGGGCTTTGTCTTGCTCTGCCTCGGAGCTAAGCAGCAAGAATTCTTTACTTGTAGGCAGGAAACAACATCATCTAATTTCCCTGGACTGGGCTGGCACCATGCTTGGTACCACATCACAGAAGAAAGATGAAAACCAGCTTCACGGAGAAGTGAATTAAATGGGCTCTGAAGCAGAAGATGCACATTGTTAGGGCTGCAGGAGAAGAGGTGTTAACATTATAACACTGTTCAGTATGGTAAGTCTCTGTTTATGACCAAAACCTGACCAAACTGTCGCTTCTCCAAATTACTCACATTTCTAAAGACAAGTTGAGGACTGATGGCTGATCACCATTCCAGCAAAACAGCCAATATCCCAACTTTAACCAACCCTTCCAGGGAACAAGCTGAACATGTCAGAGCCCCAGGCCGGGGCCCCAGGCAGCTGCTGACAGTTATGTGACATAACTGCATTGGCACATGAACAGTCTTGAGCACTCCTCAAAGCAGCCTCAAGCAAGGGATCGGCTTGTTCCAAACAGTAAATCCGGTGCGAGGTCTCAGCAGCCAGTTCAGGTTCTTTTCATCCCATCTGAACCGCCTGGGAACCCCACGCGTGGAAGTCCAGCCGCAGCACGTGCAGGGAGGAGAGCAGCTCAGGAGTCAGAGAGGCCCGTGACTCCGTGGTTGGCACCTCTGAGCTCACTTCAGCACTGTCAGACAAGCAGCAGCCTCCGCTGTTTCTCATTTATCTGGTTCAGTACATCAACAGTGTCTCTGATTAAGGCCTCGAAGATCCCGTCTGCCAACTGCATCTTTACACACAGCTCATCCTCGTCGTAGTTCACCCACTGCGCTTCTTCCTCGTGGAGTTCCTGCACCTTGGAGGGTAGAAAGGCAATACAAACATTACAGTTCTGTTGCTTTAAAATAATATTGCCTGCAAAGTTCCAGAAAGAGTCCAAAGCAGAGTGTATCTGCCAACAACATATCTGTCTTTGTAAGAGATTACAGGAAACGCTTGGAATAGCAAAACAAACACAGACCTGTTTGAACCAGACTATTTCACTGTATGAATGAATGTTTTCTACTTTGCACTGTAGCATCCATTTTAAAGGCTTTCATATTCCTGCACAAGTTTTTCACTTGAAAGGACTCAGCTAATGGGATATTCTTGGCCAACAGCAGAAGCTCTATTAATTAATTAGTCCCTAATTATGTATTTGCAAGAAGCTGATTCCATGAGGCTTAAACTGGTAAGAAATAATGCAAAGGCCTTGAACAGAGGAGGGAGAAAAAGAAAATATTTCACTGCAGTTCAGTTTATAACAATAAGAAAACTTTAAGGAAACAACTAACTTCCAATTCTTCTGCACAGGAAGACAAAATGCTTGCATGTGTTATAAGACAGCATTACAACTCATTTGCACAGAATACTCCACGCTTCGTTGGATTTGACAGCACTACCACAAATGGAATTTTGTACCAGTACATTCGAAGAGTACTTATTTCCTTCTATTACTAAATTGTTGACAAAGAAAATCCTCTTTTACTGCTCACTGACAAATAGGTGGTTTAGTATCACACTGAAATATATAATTTCATTCCGCAAATCAAGTCTTATTGAGAGTATCTCCAAACTGGATGTCTTCAATTAAACTTATTAACAATTTGTCTTACAGACCATTTCAGTATTAGACAAACCTTAACACAGCTCAAACTTTTTAGGAAAGGAATGAGTGCAAGCATCACTCGTTTTTAAAATGACAAAGAAAACCTGTTGAAAGCTCTGTCTCTGCTCAGCTTCAGCAGAAACCTCCTATGCCCATAAATCTTACACTCTGAACTCGAAATACATTTACACTGTACAAGTGGGGCAGACACCTACACACTGCCAAACTAAGGTTAAACATACTGAAAAATCCACTAACCCAGGATCAGTGTGTAATGGCGTTGTTTCCTGAGACAGGACATGAACTATAGCCCCAACATACTCTCTTCCTTTTGCCTGAAGCTAAACCTCCCAGAAACTGGTCTGTTTTGAAGCTGACAGCTGCTGTGGCACAGTGATGATTCAATAACCCCAGCACAGTGTGAAGCCCAAGAAGAGGCTGCTATGGGAACCCCAGGGAACCGGCACTGCTGCAGGGTTTGCAGCCATTCATAAAGCCCCAGTTAGACATGGGGCTTCAGGCTGACAGCTCCTTTCTCCCTCTCTTAAGAGAGCTTGGGGAGAGGGGCAGGGATCTCATCCTGCAAACAGCTTTGGAAGAGTCACGCTGCCTGCTTACAAATGTGTGCTACCACAGGCAGCGCCTCTTTCCCACACCGCTGTCAGGGACGAGGCATTAATGGCTTCATTAGGCTTGTTACTAATAAGGAAGAAACAACACTATTTGCAATCAAACTTTGAAGGAGCATTGTAGGTGAAAAACCATTTAAATGGAAGTCTAACAAGTGGTAGATAATTGGGTGGGGGTTTGTGTGGGGGTGAATGTCTGAAAGAGACTCCTGAACCCTCACACAGAAATGTGCTGCCTGCAACCTGTACGTGCTGGTTGTAAATTCTGATAAAGTAAACAGCAGCATGTCCCAAGTCCTCCCATCAATAAAGAGGCATAAGATAGAAGCAGCAATTTGCAGACTGATCATGTGTTGTATGTCTGCTTCATAGACTATTTAGATAAGGAAAAGAAAGAGACAGGGATCATGAAAAGAAGAGGTGATGCTGAAAAAGGACTCCCTAAAAGCAGAAGGGGTTTGGGACAAAAACAGGGGGCCCAAAGGGAGAAGGTGAAGATGGCTGCTGCAGGAAAGAGCCTGGAAATGGGGGAAGATCCTGAAGATGAAGGGCGGGGTGGAGGCAAATGCCAGGGGATGCCCAGGGACCTTGACCGATGACATCCAAGGCTGGTAACCTGGAGCAGCTGCACGATAGCGACTGACACGATTTTCTGCCCCACCCTCCCAGGCCAGCAGCGACTCCACTGCTGAGAAGTGAAGTCAAGACTTAGTGAAGGTAACACTGGGGGTGGGGGGAAGCAAGTGAGTAAAATAATCAAGCAGGTTAAGAGCTCTGATCTCACTGGCCTTGAACAAACCCAAATGTCCAGATCCACGCTAAGGTGCTGTTTATTCTGTCTCCATGCAACTGTGTGATGAGACAATTTCTTTACTGTGCTCTGGGAGGGAAAAGAGATACATGGGATAAAGGAAACAAGAGAGGAGAAGGTACTTGATCCAGGCAGAGAAAGGCTAGATGTTTAATAGCACCAGAAAGAAAAACAGTATCAATGATTAATTTTCTCTTGCCTGTATCACTCCCCCCCCTCTCAAAGGCAGAGTGCACAATTTCCTTTGGCATTAGGAGGACTTCCTCGAGCATGCTTTTGGAAATCTGCGAGAATGTACAATTTGCAGCTGCAGGCAAGTCTTGTTTATACTGTATTCAGAACACGTGTGGAAACTGCCGTGCTGCTTTGCAGCCCTGGCTGCACCATCTGAGCCAAGGCAGTTGTGACGCCTTTGTCTGGGAAAGGTTTGATCCATTTGTTGTGCTACCACGAACTGCTCCTAAGCAATTGAGACAGTTTCTTTAATATTTGACAGCTCTCATGGCTTGCATGGAAATGGGCTTTGTCTCGTCTACAGTACTTTGCACTTTCTCATGACAAAAGTAAAACTTCACATATTTGATACCAGGAAGCAAGATCTCTATACCAGAAAGAAACTGCACTTGGGTAAAGTCAGGAAAACTACAGTTTTAATGAAACTGAATTTCATCCTCCAGGAAAAGATAATAGTGATGCACTGCAGAAGGCTGTGTGGTACTCTTTTCTGTGTGCCTTTTTTTTTTGTATGCACACTTTTTATTTAAAAAAAAAATGTGTAAAGAAGGGGGGCATGCACACAAAAGAAAAATCAGGAGGTAACATGGTCACATGATCCTGCTGGCCACCTAGTAAATGTCACAGTAGCTAAAAAAACCCACATAAAGTAATATAATCAGAAGGAACTTTAGAGAATGAGTTAGCATGTTTCCATTTCTGGAGATTCCTGTTCAAAACCATGAATATCTCTAAAATAAACTACATTTAAGGAGTCAGTAGACTATTTGGGAGACTGAAAAGAATAAGCATCCAGATGCAAAGTAGTGTCTAGGAAGAAGGCCAGCAGGAGGAAGGCAGTCAGGTGCATTGTCACAGCCCTTTGCTCTCAGAGTGCCTGGAAACCTTAAGACACAACTTAGCATACAAGCAGGCTTTGAGTTTCTTCTTACTGAGCACTCCTCTTGGGTTTAGATCTAGGGTGCTGCAGCAGTGGCACCTCGAGCTTTGCAATTAAACCAGCTTGGTAGGAACAGCCCTGCTTTGTTGCAGAGTTTCTGCACGGAGAGAAACATTCTGGCTGTTAAGTCAACAGGTCAGAAGATCAAGCACTTTTCAGCACTCTGCTGGCAGGCGCCTCAGGTGTGAAATCCAAACACATAGGTTTGGCAGTATCATGTGAGCTCTGCTTTCTCAAGCTCCAGATAAAAGAGAAGGGGGGCTGGCAGGGAAAGCAATGGCAGAGTTTGTTCTAGCCCCGTGCAAACAGATCAGCACAGGGAGTTCTGGCTGAAGACCCAAGTGGAAAAAACAAAGGAGTGGAAACAACCTATTGTCAGCACCTGAACTCAAGTAAGGAGATATGAGGGTTCTTGCTGTAGTTTAAGAACAGGTTTTGAAAGATGCTGGCAGCCCTGATGTACGGAAATGTACATTTGACAGTCTCCAAAAAGCACAGACAGCACACATGTGATAAAGGAACACACGAAGGGACAAGAGGGGAAGAAAGCAAACACTTAGACATTCATTCAACTTGATTTTAAACAAAGCAGCTTTTCAGAAATGTGAATCTCCTGTACTTGTTTACTGAAAGCCAAGATTTGCTGTAAATATTAGTAACTGGAGCAAATACCCAGCAGATCAGAGCAGTCCCTGAAGAATCCCAATACAGATGCTTTCTGAGGACAGAGAAGCCTGATCAAAGACAAAACGAGTGCTGCAAAAAGGAGAAAAGGAAGATGTTCTTTTGTCACTGGCACTAAAACATGACTCACCACATTGGTGTCAATGCTGGGAAAGTGCAGACCAAAGTGAAAATGCAGCTAAAGATGCAGCAACTGGAGGAAGCAGCAGAGTTCAAGGCAGAGCAAGGAGGCAAAGGATTAATCCATCCTGTTCCCCCCTTAGTTCCCAGCAGGTGTGACAGCCAACCCACAGGTCTCAGTGTCGCAGAGATCACCAGTGCAGCACAGGCTGCTTCTCCTGCTGTGCCCCTTCCCCACAGGGATGCACCTTCCAGTGGGAATTGAGTTTTCTATGATAAACCCAGAACGACACATCCAGGCGTAATCAGGGAGAGAACAAGTTCAGTAAAATAGACTGGCATTTGTTTCTGTGCCTACAGAAGAAATAGAAGTCACGCCCAGCTCCTGGGTCAGACAGTATTGGACAGTCAGGTGTGTTCAATCCTCTCAATATCACTAAAATAAACAGCTGCCTCAACAGAAAACTGTGACGGGATGTTTTCTTTTTAAGGTTAATTTGACTTAAAATGGAAATAAAGAAACTGGGAAGAAACTGTGCTCTAAGTTTAAATGCAAATAACAGAAGCCTAAGAATGTTCATCTCTGCTTTAAAAAGATCATGTTTACTTTTCACAGTCATTGTTTTTACAAGCGTCAAAAGAATGTGGAGAATCAATCAGCTCATGTATGTATTCACAAGACATCCCCTACTCATTGCAGTGGTGTATACTGGCTACATCTTCACAAAAACTGGAACTAAGTATTTTGAATCGTGATTTTCAAAGAGGATTCTACAGCACCTAAACCTACAAAACTAGTACCATTTTCCCTTTCAGGAAATTGCTCTCTTGTAGTACTTGAATACACGTTCATCAAAATGTGGGGAATCCTAAAACAGGCCTTGCAGTTTAGGGCTACTCCCTGAGCTACTGGGGATAGGCAGCAGGTCTTGCACCTGTATATCCACTTCTGGCCTTGGATCTGTGTTACCAGAGAACTCATGGCCCTAAGCTGGGGCTGACTAGGAGACAGAGAAAGCTGTCCAGATACTTCATGTTTCACAGAGATTTTAATAGAATAAGGCAAGATAAATGAACACTATCCCCTTAAGTTTCCAGTTAGAAGTTCCCCACATGCAATGATAGTGCCTCACATTACAGTATAAATTTGTAAGCAATGCTCCTGAGAGTGCCTTATTCCTAAAGCATGGCATGCTGCAACCTTCAGAGAGTTCACAGTCTTCAGCTGAAGTTTTATTACCATATTCTTGTGAGAACAAAATAAAATTAAACACATTATTTATTAAGCCAAACTTGTCAGAGCTCCATTAATCTTTGATGTCTGGGTCTGCATGTAAATCACAGACTGGATTGTCTGAACTTCAAACTTCACCTGAAGCACTTTGGATGCCTTCAACTAGAACAAATTTTTCCAGTCAGGAATCTTTCTTTCTAGCTATGTTGCAAAAAAATTAGGAAGTTGGTACACATGCATAAGAGCTGTAATATTAGTTCCCTTGGGGATCTAAACATAGAACTTTTCTGTGCACGCTTTAACAACCTCTGTATCCCAGAATCAAGTGTATCAGGATGTATGTGGACCTATAAATAGATATTCTATTTACATACAATTAAACCCCTGTGTTGGAAACCCTCCAGTGATGGGCAATTAAAAGACCACACGACCCATGACTCCAAATTATTTATATGTGCTTGTTGTGTGGAATCAATTCCAGGTGTAATTAAGTGAAGCACAGTGTTAATGATGACTCATATTCCCAAGCAGAACCTTCACTATCATTATAGCCAATAAAGATATTAATCATCCTGGCAATACAAGCCAACAAAATAACTTTCAAAAACTATACACAGCCAGATATGCTCCATCTTAGGCAGTTTTAACACTGAACTGTCTCTGCCCCAGTGGCAGTTGCATTCACTAGTTTAATTACATTCTCTGTATCACTGTCTCAAATCAAATAATATTACTTCAAAATAAAAACATTTTAAATTAAAGTAAGAGGAAAAACATATTCCCTTCTCAAAGAAAAAGTTTACTCTCTGTCAAATATTTGAGCATTTCCTTCTAAAAATTTGTGCTTTGAACTTTTTGGGAGTGAGCGAATTTATACTCCAGTCAAATCAGTAGGCAGAATTAACTCAAGTCACCTTCTCTCACTGTCACTGGACTTCTGTTCTTGCCAATAGAGTGCTCTCTAAAATTAAACACCTTCTCTAACACCTCATGCACACTTTGTGTTCTTTAAACAGCATGACTGAATACTGAAAATACACTCACGTGCCATACTTCAGTCTGGTGGACAGGATCCGACACGATTGCTTATTTTCCTCCACTTACCAGTATGTGATCCACTCGGTCTCGTTTCTTCCGCCCAAATTTCATCATCTTCTGCCAGTCTGTTTTGTGATTAGGCTCTTTCCTCAGGCTGAACAACTTCAGTACTTCAGCTGCAATGAAGTTCTACAGAACAGTAAAGGTGAGATTTATCACATTTGAGCTAAGAAACTAAAGGTATGCACAAAGCAGCTCCTCTAAAAAGTCACACTGTAGAATTCACATCAGCTTTCAGTTTAGCTCAGAGACATACCGTGTATGCAGCAAAGGTACACTGAAAGTCTCTCAAGCACCATTACACAGGCAGGACAATTATTAAACCCAGAAGGGGGGCGGGGGAAGACACCCACTGCTGTAGCAACCTTGAGAACAGACACTTTCAACACTACACAAACAGAAGATTCTGACAATTCATTTTATGGGAAAATATTAAAGAAAAGCAGAGTGGGAATTTGGTGTCCTTGTCCTGTGCCCCTGCTGTCCCCAGACAATTTTGGAAGTCTTCTCAACTAACAGAGTGATTTAGGTACTATTTCTTTTTTTCTTTGCTTTTCTGGACAGTTAACACGCTGTATCTTCAGCAGGTTAATCAAAATTTAGTCAATCCCCTTCAATTTCAGAAGGAACAGTGCAGGTGAAAGTCTTTGTTCATGTCCTAATGAGCCGTATGGAAGGTTCTTTGTGGAGTGCTTTAAGGGAGATAGGTTTTTTCCCAGTGTCCAGCCCTGCAGGTTTAACCCAGGTCCAGTCAGGCTCTAGTTTGTCCCCCAGGCTCTGGGCTTTTGTCCTTCCTTGAGCGCTACCACCAATAACATGGAGGCCTTCTCTGGCTTGTCAAATACAACAATGCCCTCACTAGTCAAATTTTGGGTTCCTCTGGGCATCTCCTGCTGTCCTCAGAGAGGCTGGCACAGGTGTGTGTGTCTGAGTGAAAAATCTAGCTCATCCCATTTGGCCCAACCCGGCCACTGGATCCATTCCAGTTTAGCCATACAGAGTTCCACAGAAAGCTGCTAAAGCAGCAGCCTGTCAGCATACCGATTTTATAAGACCAAGGTCATCCTGGTAGTTCTGCACAGAGGACTGAGGTTTAAAAACAACCAGTAGCAGCCCTAAGGACAGGGAGGCCAATCTGTTGAGTAAAAATGGACCATTTTGACATATTTCCTTTCAGGTTTGTAATCTCCTTTCTCTTCTCAACTCATCTCTTGCTGGATATACCTCTTATGATCTTCTAACACTCAGGTAAATGCCAGTTCAGTGTTTCTCGTCTCACTTTCCGTGCACAACCAAGATTTCTTCCTACCTTGATTTCATCCAGATCATTTGGATCTTTGACTCGGCGAAAATAAGCAGATGCGATCCTACACGGTTTCATCCAAATGGGCTGATTCAGATTAGGATCCTCAGCGAAGATTTCCCCGAAGATCTCTCTTGTTAAATCAAATACCACCTGAACAAAGGAAGAAGTAAAAGTTATGGCTTCTTTTGTCCATGATAAACTTTCAAAGGGCAAGACCAAAATGTCTGAAGACTGTACCTTTCTATAAACCTGCTTGTTTATGGTGTCTGTGTCCTGCTCTTGGAGGGTACCACTAAGATCTGTTTTAAGGCTGCAGCTCTGAAGATCGTGACCCAGCTCTTTCAGTTTCCAGAGCTCCTCAGCTGCTGCGTGCACCATTCCTTCCACCTCCACCGCAGTGTGAGGCACCGCCAGGGGCTCCTCGCTCGGCTTTGGCGGCACTTTCTGCGGCTCTGCCTGGGGCAGCACTGCTGGTTCCTCAGCTTGCTTCTGCTGCAGCTTACGGGAGCTCAGGCCATAGTCCTCATCAAACCAGTCTTGATCATCTCCCAGCACACTCAGGAACTCCCGGTTGAGCTCCAGCTCTGCCAGTCTCTTGGCAAGCTCTTCTTGGCCACTGGCACCAAACACGGGACTCTCCTGCGAATTAAGAGGCACAGAGAGAATGTGAAAGCGGTGTCACACCACTGTCTACTCAGCTTACATTTCTAAATGCTTTACTGAGGTAGCTGGCATTACACGACTACCAAAACAAGCCATGCAGTGGGATACACAAAAACACATGAGACACATACAGAACATACAGGCAATCTCCACATCTTCCAACAGAACTTGGGAAAAAAACTGGTGCCACAACATATTCCTCAGATTCAATCATCCCCAGTCAAAGGCACAATCAACTCTTTAAATCAGTGCAAGATGTCTGCTACTCACTGGTCTGGGACACATGTCTGGAGAGGAAAGCTCTTCTCTGTCATCTTCCAAATCAGAACTTAGGAAGAAGTTATTCAGTCCGTCTGGAATCTGCTTTTCAACCTGCTGGAGTGGGGTACTGGCTTCCTCCTTCACATCACAGAGCTCCTGGTTGCTGAGCTGGATTTTCTCATTCTTGATCTTCTTTATTTGCTGTAACTGACTGACTGTGTCTTTCACAAAATCTCTAAGTAGACTGTCTGTCAGCAAACTGACCTTTTCCAATTGGTCTTTTGACTTTTCTTCCTCTCTAAGAGGCAGGCTGAGCTGTGCTTCTAACTGGTTCTTTTCTTTTGTCAGCAAATCCAGCAGTGGAGTTGCAGGCTTCTCGATGACACCAGGAGAGAGATCATCTAACTTTTCAGCACATTCTTCTCCCAGTGTCTTCTGCCTCTCCAGTTTTTCAGAAAGGAAATCTGACACATCATCCAACTGAACAGTAGAAATCTCATCCACAACACTAGAACTGAGAGGAGTGTGGCCGGCCTCCTCTTTTACAGCATCCTTCAGGTAATCCACCACTGACCGTTCTTGGGCAAATGAACCAGTAGCTACAGAAATCTCCCTTATACTGTTTGCTTTAGATGACAACTCCTCATCAACCCTTTTCTCAGCTGAGGCTTCTGAAACAGCTGTGTCCACAGGAGCTTTATCCTGGGAATAGTTCTCTGTTGCATTTCTGCTCTGGCTTTCAGCTTCTTTGCCCACTTTGGAGCTTTCTCTATCTTTCTGCTCAGCTTTGTGTTGTTTCTCCAGTCTATCATCAAAGAATGAGTCTTCATCATCCTTATTTGTGTCCAAATGGCTATTGCTACTTTCTGTAATGTGAGAGATTTTTTGAGGAGGAGCAAAAATACCATGCTTTTCTCTGCAATCAAAATATTTAACATCATCATAAGTTCCATTATTGTTCCCTTCAGGTTCATCCAACTCCACGCCAGCCCAAAACCCTTTGGCAAATTTAGTCAGCCCTTTGAACCGCAGTGTTCCAGGCTGGACTTTACTCACAAGTACTCTATCTCCAATGTTGAAATTGGACAAACTATCTGTTTCTTCTGTGATTGAAGCTGAGGCCCACAGTGGTGAGTAAGCAGGAGCCTGTTCTTGCTCTGCGTCTCTGCGTTCAGTATTTTTCATAAATTCTGTTGGGGACTTAAGTTCCAGCAGCCTCTCTGAGTGCATGCTGCCAGAGAGAGACCTGTCACTGAGGCACTCACTGATTTCGCCATCGCTGCCCAGGCTGGTGGATCTGCTCCGGCTGGCCTGGCTGTGCTGGGACTGCTCCCTCAGGGACTCCCCATTAGCAGAGAGCAGGGATCCTTCAAAGTCATCTTTGTAGCGTTCCTCAGGAAGCGTTTCTTCAGCTGAAGCTTGTTTTCTGGAAGAGGATCCTTCAAAGTCTTCAAGGTACGATGGCTCTTTTTGACTGAAGAGCTGTTCTGAAAGCAGATCACCTTTTCCCTCTGCAGACTTGCTGAGTTTGTGAGAAGTCTCCTCTACGCTTGGGCCACTTACGGCATCTTTATCTGACCATCTCTGTTCTAAGATTTCTTCTGTATCATGAAGACTTTCCACAGCCACATCAAACAGTTCCTTCTGAGAGTGTTTGTTTTCAGAGCAGAGATCCAGTGAACTCTCCTGTCCTTTCTCTAACGTCAGCAAGACATCAGAACTCTCCAAAGGCTTAACATAAGAACCTCCGCTCTCATATTCCTCTGACTTTATGTATTCCAGGTCTTCTGTAATCTCAGATTTATGACTAATGGTAGGACCAACACTGGATGCATTTACCACTTTGTTCACTGACTCAAGGGATATCCTGCTAATGTCTTTCATGTCTTTGAGAAGAGCTGAAGAGGGGACACTGTCTGAGGAATCACCAGATCCTGCTCTGGAACTCTTTGGTAACACTAAAACCAAGGAAGCTGTTCCAGAAGGTTCTCCTGCATGAACAGCTGTCACAGCTGTCACCTTCTTGGTGTGCACAGACACAGATCTCTCAGTTCTGGATGACACAGCATCTTGAAGGAAAATAAAAAGTGAATTTCAGCAGATTGCATAACCCACATTGTTTTACGGCAAACTGCAATCACAGGCAACTAAATTAATATTGAAGTTTCTATGTTAAAAGAAGATACAAACTGGTGCCTTGGAAACATATACTTCTGGCTGTCTTATAAACATGAGCAACTTCCATTCAGTTCCAGGGTTATAAAGCTTTCTTTCTGCTTCTGTTCCTTTAACCAGTATCCCAAGGTAAGGACTCAGTTATTTGTTTGCAAGCCACAGTAACAACGAAGATTAGAATGGGAGATAATGAAGAGATAATCATCAACAGCAAAACAGTGAAAAGTATCTGAACTCAAGTGGTAAAGGAACAAGAAACAAAAGAAAGTAAAAAGGTTGTCAATTATGGTTTCATATAAACCTCAGAAAGAGTAAACTAAATACTGAATACACAGGGTATTCTGCAAAAGCAGAATCCTGCTATATAAAACTGCAAAAAAATACAGCTCCACCACTGTAGTTTTATGAAGTCTGCATCCTCTCTTAAAACCTCTTAATGAATCAAGAAGGAAAAGGTTAAAGAATTTTAAAACAGTCAGTCTTCAAGATCTTAGTCTGTAGTATGGATTTGTCCAGTTACATACCTGCATGTTCTGAAATGGATTCCAAAGATGCTCTGGATCTCTCTGATTCAGTCAGTGACTTCCAGTTTTTAGCTGTCTCAGGCCTAAATTGGAAAAATCAAATTGCATGAATTACAGTTACACCAGGGTGTTGTTTGTTTGGGTTGTTTTTAATAGATAAAAATGGAACTAAAAGCACGTATAATTATAACACCACACCAATGTGGCATTGTAATTATAACATAAGTAGTTCGCTTTGTCAACATACTGTGACCTTAGAAAATAAGAATGGGGACAGTGAGGAGAGTCTAGAGAGTCCTGGAAAGTGATATTTTAAAAGACTAATCAAACTTCATCTCTTTCCAGAAAAAGAATAGAAAAAAAAAAGGAGAGAAAAAAAGTTGGGTTGTTTCTGTGCTTTTTAAAATTTGAATATGCTAAAATTGCACCATCTGCTGGAGAAAATGAAACGCTTAAAAATACAGTAGGAGGTGCAGAAAATCAGTTGAATTCTCTAGCCTTTAAAACCTAAGATCTAAACCAGATTTAAGTCGCAAAGATGAATGGTTTGCCTCAGACAGTGCAATGGACATAATGAGTGATCAAAATGGAAAAAAAAAGCCTTCAGGCTGATAATCCATTCAAAGCATTTGGCAGAATTCTTGCACAACAGAAAATTATTATTTAAAAAATTTGAAAATAGAGCCTGAAAGGCTGGGCAGGACAAAAATGAGATGCATATGATTACAGACACAGTAAATCTTATCTGTTTTGGGTCTGGTGAGAGCAGCAAATAGGTCAATAGGATACTGCCACTGTCCAGTGTTCTACGGCAGAGCAGTTACCAGCTTTCCTTGTATCCATGGTTCTGGCTAAAACAGCAATCACCACAGTTCCAGAATAATCTCAAAAAGAAGGAGAAATCCCAGTTACCTATGGAGTGGTGGTGCCTTGATCTTAGGTTTTTCAGCAGCAGCTGAGGATGGAGTTTTAATCTGAGGTTTGGCTGATGGTGATGCCTCCAGATCTCGGCTCAACTCTGCTTCAGTCTTCTTGATAAACTCATCATACGACTGCATATGGAAAACAATTCCAGCTGTTAATACACTAAACCACAACTACAATTCAACAATCAAAACCTATTAAGCGAATAAAGAATACACTTGGTTTCTCTGTAAACCAATCTATTTAACTTTCCCAAGGTCTACAGCTGCAAATCCCAGAAATTTCAATACTTTACTTCCAAAAACAAATTACATGAGCACTAATCTTTCATCCCAGCTAGGCTACTAATGTGTATAAATGTACATAACCCCCAGAACGCTGCCAGTAACCCGTTACAGATAGACATTTTAAAAGGGAATGGCATTTTTGCCTCAAGGCTCTGGCTCATGATTGGAAATGGTTGAATAGCCAGGTTGGATGCGGCTTTGAGCAACCTGGTCTAGTGGAACGTGTCCCTGCTCATGGAAGAGGGGTTGGAATGAGAGGATTTTCAAGGTCCTTTCCAACTCAAACCATTCTGTGATTCTGTATAATAGTCACACTTCTGTCACAACAACGTGTCTTTCACAGCTGTTGATACAACATTCTGCCAAAAACATCCATACGATAAAGATTTATCCAAGGCTAACAATCTGTTAGTTTGCCCCTCTTTCTACTGTTCCTAACCTCCAGCTGTTTGATCAAACTGGCTTCCTGGGCCTTCAGTCTCTCCTTCTGTCTCTTTTTCTGCTCCTTTTTCAACTGGTAAACCACAGATTTCCTTTTCCGTAGTTCATCCTTCAGGGCCCTGATGCGTCCTTCAATGTCACTTTGATCAGAGGTGGTTTCTGAAAAAGTTTAGTTTTAGTCTTTATAAACTTGCCCCTCACAAAACAATTCTAAGCAAAGCAATAAACAATCATTCAGTAATTACAACATATAGCCCAAGAAAAATGTCGAAGAATTTAACGTCAAGATGTTATTTAACACGGTAAGACTCTTAAAGTGGGATTTCAGGTTCTAAACACTACTATGTGTGTAAGATATGAAAAGGTGTTGCATCTTACTTAATTTACAGGAGATAGGCTCTGATACACACAGTAACTTGTTACCAAGTTTATTCACACCAACCACACAAGTTCATGCTCTTCATCATTAACTGCTTGTCATGTTGGGTATTGCAGAAATAAATTTTCTGACGTATTTAAAAATGCAACTCCAAGCTGCACACCAAAAATACATCTGAAACATAGGCTTACAATTGTAATACTGAGTTTCAACCTACAGAGTACACTTCATTGATGAGAATGTCACTTGGAACAGTCAACTCCAAACCAAGTATAAGTTTCTGGCCCATACAGATTTTCTGTCATCTAGACTAAATACATCTCTGAAACACAGAGCTGACTGGCCAACAGCTGGAAGGGAAGTCAATCTGAACAATACAGAGATTGTCACTGTCCCCAGATACTCAGATCTAGTCTCTGCACGATAACCCTATTCTACCAATAACTCTGCTGATTTTCTTATTTCTACTGTATTTCTACTTCCTAGTTTCTTCTACCTATTTCTACCTTCCTTATTTCCTTATTTCCTCTTAGTCTCTCAGACTCTACAGAGAGATTGCCTCAGTCTCCCATTAGCTGTTTTTTTCCACCCACCTATGTGCACTTGTTTCTTGTTTTAATTGTATACCAACATAGTGCAAAACAAGATCCTTGTCCCAGATTGGTGCTACCACAGTTAACTATCAAAAACTCTTCAAAGTATTTACCTGACATAGCCTTACTGGAGCTCCTCCCTGAGCTGATGTGCCCCTTCCTCTCCTATAGCTGCAGCTCCTAAGAGAAGGATTTTGGCTGGTTTGTTTTTTTAATGCTCAGTATCACCTGTAATGTTTTCTGGATGGTCATAAATGCCAATTTTTACTTAATAGTTTAGAAAGTCGGTTACCAATATGCTTTGGTCAGCTAGCAGGAACAGCTGGACATTTCCCTAATCCATTTCATTTCTGGACATAACAAATCACCATAATGAAGGATTCCATCCTTAACGACAGCCAGTAAATGCAATCAAACTACTGTATTCTTTTTGCATTAACAACTGTTGTGAAGCATTTAAAGAATTAAAAAAAACCCAAACCCCAAACTCAAAGAATGGAATCTCACTTGCTAATCAGGAGCACTTTGTGATGCCCTGTAATTAACAGCTCCTCCCTAACAGTAAGTGACCACTATGTAATTACAGCATTTCTTGATCAACTCATAAGGGGAAGATCTGCGCATGCTTTCATCTTTGACGATCTTGTCTACGCATGCATCAGACTGACAGGGCAATGACTTCACTGCTACTCAGCAGGCCAGAACACTTGTCTCTTTACAATGGAATGATTTATTGTGAAACCAGCACCGTCCTGATCGACTTCCCACCTCTTATACCTTTCTTTGGAATTTGAAATCAGACTGTCAATATTTTATTTTACACAAGTTTATTTTCACGATCACTGCTGCCTGCTCTACATTTCATAATGGCTTCCTTATATGACTGCTGAGTCAGAGCTTGAAAATAACTTTATCAAGGTGCTGAAGGCTTCACTGTGTTGGAAACTGCTCTCCAGACAGAATCCCAACACAAATTACTCAGTGCAAATACCTAGGTGGTTCTCACAGTAAGTTACCAACCACCACAGACAACAGCCAGTACACACAAGAGAACCTTCTAATTCTTTTTCCACTAAAGACTTAGCATTTTCCTCCTTGTTTTTTTTTTTTTTAATGATACCTCATTTGCTAAGAAGTATTTTGTGGTGCTCTATCAATTGCACTGTGGAAAACAAGATGTTCTAGAGACTTAAAGCATGGAAAGAGTCAAAACAGACTTCCCAGATGAACAGAGTGGACAATGGTGACCCACAGGATGGTGGCTCAGGAACCCCTGCAATCCACATGTCTGAGAACACAGCAGGGAAAGGGCTGCTCTGTACCACTTCACTTCCAGTATTCCTCCCCTCAGAATTTACTGGCAGCCAGCTTGAGTACTGGATAAAGGGTACAATGAGTCTGTATAGTAGATCTTGTATTTTATACCTCAAAATACCACCTTAGGCCCTGCACAGACCAAACCCTCCTCCAAAAATAAACCCCTATGTGCTGAAGCATCCACTGATTCTACACATGGAAGAGCAGGCCCAAGGGTCTCCCCCATATGCCATGTAACAGAGCTGTACTGCTTCTGGAGCCACGATGGGTGCGGAAGGAGGGATTTTTAAATCCAAGGACCACCTTAACTATTGACTCTTATCTTCTTCATACGTGTTTGCAGAACCTGCACCACTTTCTACAAGAAGAGATAATGTATAAAAACTTCAGCTGAAGAGATCAAATTACATAACAGGAAAATACTCCCACCAACCCCAAGCCTTGGCAATTTCCAGGAATTTGTCCACCTCCCTCTATCTATGTCTGTATTTCAAGTTTGTTAAAAGCAAAAGCTTTGAAAAAGCAATTTAAACCCCAGTGGATATTACACTTACCTGACTGTGTCATAGATAAAGATTCATCAGACCAGTTGTGAGATGTCTGATGAGACTTCACAGGCGAACGTAGCTGTCCTCCAGTTCTGTGGCTGCCTTTGCTGGAGTCGTGCTTTGATACAGATATGCTGCTTTTGGGAGGAGACTAAGAGAAGAAAAGGACAAATAAGTAATTGAAGTTTGAAAGTAGAAGATCACTGTCATCAGGAGCCAGTTACAAGGAAAGAACAGCATGACAAGAGAACATCTCAAACAGTGGTACCTATACAACAATCTTAAGAAGAATTTAATCTTTGCTAGACAATAAAACAAAGATACCAAGAGCAGCAAAAACTGACTGCTTACTTTGAGCCTAGGTTTCAATAAACCTGCTTAGACTACTCTACTACCACCTAAGTGAACTGACACACACGGCTCTGACTCACAGGTGTTCAATACATTTGTGTCATCTTATTTGGTTACATCTGCAGCAATAGGAACTCCTAGTAAATAAACTAATAAAATCAAGCACTTCATGTAAGGGGTGCAAGATGACATTCTGAATCAGTGAAACTACAGAGCACTATTTTTCTGAAGCCAGACAAAAATTCAAAGAGCAAATGTTCTTCCAAAATGCTGCTTAATGCTTCAACATTATCCTACAAACCTTTAACACACCTTGGACATAACCTTTGGCATACATTAGACATTTTATTATTATCTCCTCAGCAAATCTGCCAAGAAAGTATTTGTAGTAAGTCTAGATAAGCAGTTCTTTTACCCCACAGACACTGCATTTTCTGTCTTATTGAGCACAGGACAAAATTAGGATGAAACTCATCAAAATTATCATCCAACTAGAAATAGCAATTGGAATAGAACAATAAGGCAGAATTAAGCAGCAAGCAGACATAATCTGAAACACAAAGGACTGTGCATGAGGTTACAGGTCTGCTTCTTCATCCCATACCTACACTTTGGGATACATTACTTGCAAACACGGCAAAGTGGAAAAACAGAGCACAGTTTCCATGGCCTCCAAGAATGCGTACAATGGCAACAAGCTAGCCTACAGCTAATTCACACTGGTAAACTGGGTCAGTGTTCCACCACTTAGCACTGCATACCTACGTGACATCTGCAAAACGCTTTGCAAGACTACCCACAAGTTTAGAAACATCTAAACTCTGTGCGGAAACAATATTTCCTCAAGACTTCAAAGCACACATCTGATCACAATGATTACTCACAGTAATATGAAGTGGTATCACAAACACAGAAAACAGATTTAGTTAATAGTTTAATCTCTACTTTGACAACTGGGGTGGCTATACTTGCTACCTCTCTGATAGTGTGTAAGAGTACATACAGCAGAACAGCTCACTCACCAGTTTGCCAGGCGAGGTAGAGGATTTGAACTCTTCCGAATAAGCCATTTCTTCATTAATTGTACTCTGATCTGGGCTTTCTGGCTGTCCGTGGCCCATGGGCTCTGATGGGACAGACTCAGCAGCCAGACTGCCAAGATCTTCTGGGATAGAGCTTTCACTATTCAGATGAGAGCAAGAAGGCACTGGAGACTCTTCCTCACTAGCTGTTTCTGAGATTCAACGAGAGAAAACACAAGGCACATCAGAACTTGCACCATCTTACATGCAGAGGCTGAAGGCATGTAAGGCTGAAGGCCTAAGGCTGAAGGCAAACTTTCTCTGCTGTCTGCATATAAAGTAGTAACTGCTACCAGGACATGTCAAACAAGCATTATTGCACTCACATAGACACCGATGGTGAAATATTTAGCAAGAACAAGCCTGTTTTCCAGAGAAGTATGATTTAAAGCCATGATTTGTGTTCAAGAAACAACTGGACGTGGCACTTAGTGCCCTGGTCTAATTGACAGGGTGGTATCAGTAAGAGGCTGGACTTCATGATCTCACGAGGCCTTTTCCAACCCAAATGATTCTGTGCATCTGTGAAAACTGCCCAACATTCTTAGTGATTGGTGAATATCTAAAATAAAGAGGTTTTCAGGATATTCCAACATTTTCCAGACAACACACTCCAAAAAGATTATTAGGGAAACCTGTCCTTCCAGTTGACCATAAGAAGCAAGCGTCACTATTAGTCTGAAGAAGTCATGGAGGAGCATATAATCTGCAGGCCAGATCTTGAATTTAGAATTGATTGCTTCCTTTACAGTAGTTGCAGAAAACATTTTAATGTTATGATTTCATCATGAGTCTCTCAAATAGCAACAAACAAAATAATAAGTTGGGTTTTCAATATTCCTGTTTACTAAATTCCGCAGGAGTCACGGCATTACTGAGGCAGCCATGGAGAACTATTCAGTGTCTGAGCAAAGGCTGGGGAGAGGGACTTTTCCTCCTGAAGCAGGGCTGTGCTCCAGTGCTTACTGGTAGATACAATCAGCAGAAAGCAAGGCTATTTCCTCACTTATTGATGAGAATTCAGCATTTGTGCTGAATTTCTCTTCATTGGAACTTACTGACTCATACACATATCATCATTAAAATGTCTTACAGTGTCTAAAATCCGCATGGCTGCTTTCAGCAGCAAGTGTAATAGGGCATTATTCTTAATTCCCTTTGCACATTCAAAGGATGTGTTGCCTACTTTCAGCAAAACGGGGAAAAAAGGAAAACAGGTATGTTTTTAGAACAATCCCTGAAATTATTTTCTCTCACTGCAATTCAACCCCTGTGCTTCTGCACGGTCCACTTAACACTGAACTGTAAAGCTGTAGCTTCCAACATCTGGGAATTCAATTTTTCCTCACAATAGCATCATTTATACTAATTAGATCCTAGCGTACTTTACTACAGCTACACATTTCAAACAGGTTGAATTAACAACGGAGGGAAGAAAAAAATTGTTTCAATTTTTGGAAAACACAGACAATGGCAAAGCAGCCCCTGATAGGAGCCATCCTCACGAACAGTACTAAAGCTAACAGGAAGAGACACTTTACTCACTACTGGGGAAAATGGTTTTATCAGAGTAAGTTCAGAAGACTACCAGCAAAAGATCATGCCATACTGCAATATTTCTCTTTGAAAGACAGAAATATAGTTTAAAAATTGTATGTAGAAGTGACCGATGGGCTTATGCTGCACTGTTCACTTGAGAGGAGAGACAGCAAAGGAGAAATACACATTTAACTATGGTGTAAAACAGGTGACAGAATGCCAAAATTGAGATTCTAAGAGCGTCCAGAAAAAACCCAAAATATCAGAAAAGGAAACAACTGCAAACCTAAGCAATCCCCGTGTCAAATTATGCTTCACTCTTGTCATATGTGTCACTTCCCCCCATTTCCCATTACCTTTGGGCTCAGGTCTCTGATCTCCCAGCTCTTTCTTGGCTGTTTTGGTTTTGAGCAGCTCTTTGTCCCAGGCAGCCAGAGCCTGCTTTTCCATCCGCCGTATTTCTGCTTCCTCTGCATCCAGGCGGCGTTTCCACTCCAGCAGCTCTTCCGCGTGCTGCCGGCGCTGCATCAGCTTCTGCTCCCGCTTAGTGAGGAACCTGGCAGGCAGAGCAGAGGACAATGGCAAAGCAGCCAGCCACGCTCTGAGACCCCAACACCCAGATGCTCGACTGCCACCATTCCCAGAACCGCAGGTGTTCAGTTTGTTTTCTAAGATAATATCCACAATAACCTACTATCTCCCAGACTTCTGATGTGCTGCTGAAAAAACCCCACAAGTAGACACGGGTTCTTTTCCCTGCAGGAAGTAATGTCTACATCATACTGTAAACAGGCTGTTTACATTTTTAAAATCTTCAAAATCATTACAAGTGCTACAATCTAAGCACTAAAACTGAACAGAAAAAGTTCCCAATTTCAGGACATGGAAAGTACCTGTGGTATTAAACTGGAACCTTCTAGAAAGCTGTGATCATTTGAAAAATGAACTTTTCTTTTTTGCCAATCCCAATGACAGAAAAATTGTAACCTCAGTTGCCCCACAGTTTTTTCCAAATATGTAATTATAAGAGAAGGTGATTCTATATTAATAGTCCTCCTGGAGCTTTAATCCTTCTTCCTTTAAGCATCATCTCTAAGGATTGCCACACTTGGAATGTTAATTGTGAGCTGACAGCATCAAGGGAACAACGATGCCAGATTGTTTCTTCCCAGCTACTAACATATCTGGCTGGTAGTTTAAGAAGAAATAAAAATGAAAGCTCATGCTGAAAATTACCAGATATTTTCTTTCTGAAAAATAGCTCTTAAGTGATCCATCGAACCTTAGAATTGACAAAACTCTCACAGGATTTCGTAGGTATGAATAGGTTTGTGTGCACACACTTGTTCTCTTTGCCAGCCCTTGCCTCATTTCTGAGCATTCAAGTAACCAAGATCACAGCACTTAACCTTTCAGACAGTAAACTGGAAGCAAGTTCAATATCAATTGCACGCATTTCCTCTGGCATGCCAAGTCTAGAGAAGAGTGTCTATCAATCCATTCATCTCCTACGCTGAAAGCTTCAAGATGTCATAGAACCACTCTGCAGAAAGTACATGGTTTGCCAGCGAGAGAGAGTTTGTCTGTCATTGGTACAGAAGTTGTGGTGCTGTGAAAGGCAGACTTCAAAGACTTGTGATGCTTTGTTTTTGCAAATGTCTTTATAATTTTCAAGCCATCCCAAGCACTTAGCATCAAACCAGATAATAATCTCATTTGTGCTTTTTAATCTCTCATGTTTCAAAACCCCCTTTTATTTACAGAGAATGGAATGGCCAAGTGACTAATGTGCAGGTCTTGCCTGCTAAGAGACATTTCTTGTTTGCTCACTTAGTGTTTGTTCTGTTCCCTGGAAAAGTCAGCTGGCAGTGGATCAGAAAGGTTAAGATTCAGATAAGTCCTTCTCTAAGACAGATTCAGACAAAGGGACCA
The DNA here is from genome assembly GCA_013397725.1 of Rhagologus leucostigma. Taxonomy (NCBI): domain Eukaryota; kingdom Metazoa; phylum Chordata; class Aves; order Passeriformes; genus Rhagologus; species Rhagologus leucostigma. The sequence goes on from VZTD01004847.1 coordinate 492,225, forward strand.
AGTTATGACATGAAAAGTTTCAGAAGTCAGTAAGAGATGCTCACAATCTTCTTTCTGATAGTCAAAACAAGAGGAGGTAAAAAACAGAAGCACCTCGGAATCTCTGGAACATCTGCCATCTTCAAGCTGACAGATTCCATGATTTTGTGCATTATTTTATCATTTTCTATAGACAAACATCAAACATGGTCTACACTTGGGCAAAACTGACAGGCTGGTATCATTAAGAGAGCAAACTACCAACACTAATTGCATTACAAACATGACAGGGACAGCCATGATAATGTTGTGTCTTTCACCAGCACTATCAGATTTATCCACTCTTACTCTCACACACACATCAGTTCCAATTAGTCCAGCAGATCATGTGTTTGGAACTCGTTTTGGAGGTCATTATTACAATGGCCTCAATGCAAAAAGCGACTTTTTCTTCTTTCTTCACCTACTGTTTGATTTCATCAGAAAGTTTTGCAGTTTACTGGATCTTGAGAGAGGTAAGCCCATTTGAAATAAAATGCAAGAGAAAGTCTGGAATAAATGGATTCAAAAGAGCAGCACTCCTTAAAAGCAGATGTCAAATGAATTAACCCAGAAGACCACAAACGGGAGGAGAATTAATGAAATTGCCATGAAAATAATTACCACACAAGAACTACTTAATAAGAAAAATAAGTCAACAGAACTGATGGGAGAGAAAGAGGATTCCAACAAAAAACTCACAAGAAGAGGAGGATCAAAGCAGCATGGCCAAAGATGCAGACCCTTTCATAACCCTGGGGTTTTAAAGGCCAGAGCCACAAAATAGCAGATGAATTGCCTTAATATTTATTGCAGTCTAGAGGGTTCCAGTTGCAACACCAAGCGTACACATTTATCCTCAAAAGCAGAAAAAAAAATTGCAAAAGCACATCTGGCATCTCTGCAGCTGGAAATGTGGGGGAACAATGAGGAAGCAGCAGCACTCAGATTACAGCAGCATGATTTCAAAAGTCTGTTTCCCTGGTGCTAACATCACACATTTTATCCATGCATTTCAAATATTAGTATTAACCTGCTGCTCTAAACTGTACTTGTGCATTTTAAGGTATACTGACTATAAGCCCAAACTAAGCAGCTATTCTGAAGTAGTAACCAAAGGGAACTGTCTGTCTGCCACTCAGAACACAGCAGGAATAAGAGATTAGAATCCTGGAATGGTTTGGGTTGGAAGGGACATTAAAGATCATCTAGTTTCACCCCTCTACCATGAGCAGGGTCTCCTTTTGCTACACCAGGTTGCTCAAAGCCCCAGCTGACCTGGCCTTGAACACTTCCAGGGATGGCACAGGTTGTTTCTCTGGGTAACCTGTGCCAGTGCCTCACCAATCTCACAGTAAAGAACTTCTTCTGTATATTTAATCTAGATCTACCCTCTCTCAGTCTAAAACCATTACCCCTTGCCCTATCACTACAGGCCCTGGTAGAAAGTCTCTCTCGATTTTTCTTATAACTTCACTGTATATGCTGAAAAGGAACAGTAAGGTCTCCCTGGAACCCTTTCTTCTCCACACTGAAGAAGCACAGCTTTCTCAGCCCTTCTTCATAGGAAAGGTGCTCCCTCTCTTTGACTTTTTTGTGGCTTCCTCTGGACCTGCTCCTACAGGTCCACTTCCTTCTCGCACTGGGGACCGCAGAGCTGGACACAGGACTGCAGGTGGGGTCTCACCAGAGCAGAGTAGAGGGGTAGAACCACCTCCCTTGACCCGCTGAGACGTTTTTCCAAGCAGCCCCAAAACAGCGTTGGTTTTCCAGTCTGCAAGTGTACACTGCCGAGTCATATCCAATTTGTTGGTCCATCAGCATCCCCAAGTCCTTCTCTGAAAAACTGCTCTTAATCCATTCATTCCCCACACTGAACTGATACTGGGGATTGCCCTGACCCAGGTGCAGGGCCTTGCACTTGGCCTTGTTGACCTTCCTGAGGGTCACGCTGGCCCACTCCTCAAGCTTGTCCAGGTCCCTCTGGATGGCATCCCTTCCCTCCAGCAAATCAACTGCACTGCTCAGCTTGGTGCTGAGGGTGGAGAGATCCCCCTGTCCGTGTCATTGATAAAGATCTGGAAACAGTGAGGCAACTGTCAAACACATCCACTGCTGAAGAACCTCTGGACTTTCTAGGACTGAACAGAGCATGCTCTATCAAAGAGTCTATCACTGGAGAAATATACAGTTACCTGACCAATTGGTTGTAGATATACAGCTGGAATTTGGGGTGGAGGTTGGGAAAACAGACACTGAGAGAGGCCCAGTGGTGAGACGTAAAGACAGAGAAGAAGTAGTGAACAGGAGAGCAGTGTCTACAAAATAAGGAGGAAGAGTTTAAAACTAAGATAGCAATTAAGGCAGAAGGAATGAGAAAAGGACAGCATCTAGCAAAGAACTTTAAAATTAATTGCATTTAACATTGTATAGTTAATACCCAACATCTGCAGTACCAAAACTATACACTGTTATGCAGAAGGTTATAGAACATACACTTACAACACTTTGTTTTCTCTTAATGAAAGACAAGCGACTTTCACACTGCTGTATTTTTATTTAAATTTTGGAGAGTTTTATTACTTTGATGCAGATTTCCACAGGCACCAGTTAACATATCTCAGCCTGACCTTTCTCATGCTATTCTCTCAAAAGAGTGTATTGTTGGTATTAAAGAGCATGCTGGTTTTGCAATATCAACAATTTGCTGGTGTGAAACTTTAAACACATTTTCATTCACCTGGCGAAACCTCAGTAAAATTATTTCTACAGTAAGGTAAGCACCAGTGAAAGATCAAAGAAAAAAGAGATTAAATAATTTACTTTTAAAACATAAACCAGTTCCAGGAAAAGTCCAAGATATACCTGCCATTCACATTCTAGCTGCTAATTGGGATTTTTTGCAACAAAGTACAGACTTGATCTCAGAATACTTATATATCTCATCTGAAGTACTAACTGCAGAAAGAAGATACTTATTGCTTTTTAAAAATCTACATAACTTACAGCTCTGCTTAAAATGGTATTTCTTAAAAGCATTACCATTTTAAGATAATTCCTAATGAATTATCAAATTTGTAGAAAAATACCATGCTCCATTTCGCTCTATCAACTACAATGCAAGCTAAGAAGCACGCTAAGGAAAAGCAAATGAAAATAAGCATTTAATCCGTTATTGCACAGATTATCATTAATGCTGCATATGCAAGGAAAGCCAGGGGAAAGTGGTTAATTCTCTTTGACAGAGCATGCTCCTGTTCACATGCAGGCTACACAGACTCATCAGTTAAAATGAAAACAGAACTATTCTTTCATTCCCCTTTTAGCAGAAGACAAATATTAAAGCCGACTCCTAAGTAAGGAAGCCAAAGGATTTCCACCTTGCTGTGGAATACAGCAAATCCAGCACAGCAGGCTTTCCCAACTCCTTCCTCTAGTTCCTTTGCATTTATCATTCAGCTTCGTCCCTTGTGCCCTATTTCCCACCCTGATTCCCTTCAAATGGCACCTTGCTATCATTACACCCCAAAACAAACATCTTACTCTACTATTTTATGTGTTTTACAAATCAGGATATTAAAAAAAAGATACCAAGTCAGCACTGTTTTTCAATCAATAAGCACTGCTATCACTACCAAAACACCTGCCAAAGGTGTGCAGCAACTGTACAACAAGAAAATCAAGTTTTAGAGAATCATTCACGCTTACACAAAATACTTCCTCCTTTGAATATATACAACAATCCAAGACTTTTAAAACCATAAACCCAAAAACACATGACCACATATATCACAGACAGTTTCCACTTCTTCTGCCTAAAAGTAACTGTTCCATCTCAAATCCTGGTATCCAGCCTTTGAAAAGTATTCTCCAGGTGAGCAATATTTCCAACTACGTAAAATAATAATCAAATGATGACTAAAATATATTTAAAGGTAGAACATACTTTATATCTGCTACTATCCCTTGTAACAGTAACAATTTTCAATATGTAAGTCTTTACGCAATCATTAATATTGCTTAGAAATAAAGGTACTTTGAAAACATAAGATTTCAGGAACAGTATTGACAGAGCCACTACCTGACAACAAGTGGCAAAGGAAGTCTTGAATATACAAGTATATTTGTCATCTCTGTTTGTATTAATACTAGATCTCAATATTCATAAGCTGCAGATTGTTTGTTTAACCACCATTTGAAATTTGCTGAATCTTGCGTGGGAAAAAAAGATAAAGACCCTCTTTTAATAAAAAAATAGGATCAGAAGAAAAAAATTTTCTTGAAACCCTAGAAGTCAGCATGGCCTACAACACACAAGCTTTTCAAGTCCCCATCTTAAGCCATTTACCAGTCTCTAAAGATACTTTGAGAATTTGCCACTGTGATGATGGGGTGGTTTTCATACAACTTGGAATGCCAGGAGTTTAGTTTTGGAAATATGACACCTCAGAACCTTTTAATTATCAGTGATTTTGGCTGTTGGGTTTACCAGATGCTACCAGAGGAGTCCAAATAAAACAGCAATCAACTCAGGCTAGACACAAAGGCCATGAAACTACAACAGGCTTTTAGTTTTTCCTACTTATACCAAAGCCTCCCTTACTGCTACTGGGTTTTATTTTCATCATATTCAAATACATGCGTGCGTGGGAAATGTGCTTCTCAAACGACTGCAAGCAAACAGGCTGCTAAGGAGTCAAGGACAGCTGGCCTTTACATGGCACTGCCTGCTTTGTGATGCTTCATCCAGCTGTGTTTGGAGTCTCAAGAGAAAACACATTACAAAGATCACCCACACGGACTAAAGTGCAGTGACTATCTTGGTTCTAGGCTCAAAAAAACTGTTTAAGCAAAGACCATTTCTTGTGGCAACTGGCAGGAGCCAGACTTTCAATGGATTAATCTCAAATAAGAATTCAGGGCTTCACACTAATGAGCACAGGCAGGTAAAGTGTTTGGGATGTTTTGTGCACACAAAGTAATTCCTACACTGAAAGGATGCAGAAACAATTTTTTATCTAAAACAATTTAATAGGTGAAATCAGGAGATTCATTCTAAGTTTTCAGAACCAGGACCTGCACATAGATTTTGTTACTTCCTCTGGAGCCTAACAAACATTTTCAACATTCTTCCAACCTGTGAACCACGTATCTTCTCAGTCACATACATACCACCTCCATTAATAAAGAAAATATTTAAAGAATTCATCCTAGCTGATTTTAATGCAATCAGAATTAAAATTCAGCAGCTGGATAATTAGATAGAAATCACATACCTGACAACCTCAGTGTCTTTCTGTGAGCCAGATCTGAAACTCAGTTACTAGTTTTTGCATAAGACAATTGCTATTATAAGTTACATTTCAATTCAAGATAAAGATTGGCACTGTAATTCCAGAGTCTCGCTCCCTACTTTTTTTCCTCTTTAAGGTAAAAGGAAAGATATAAAATAAAGGTACCATTGTGACCATTTGACTTCAGGTCTCTCATTGCAAGAGAAACTCTGACAAGCTGTGCTGTGAAGCCGGAATCCATCCACATTCCTTGTACATCAACATCTCTTAAGCTGATGTGCTTTTACAAACTCTATCAAGTACAAAGAATATTAAACCAAATCTTCTACAATAAAACCTTGACCACATGGTCTGCCATAATGTTTGAATCTTAGTACTCATGCAAGAACTGTAGCCTTTAAACAATATTCAAAGATTAATATATTCATGCTTACAATCAGCTGTTTTTCAGGCAATTCAGATCAAAGTTTGTGTGATATCAACACCACTAATATTTCTGATGGCCATTTTCAGTGCAGATGTGGGCCAAACCAACTCGTTCCATTAAAATAGCAAACTTTTGTAAAAGAAAAAAAATATAGTTACTTTTCATCCATTCTGCTGCGCATTTTTTTAAGCTTCTGCATAATGCTGCTGGTCTCACTGCTGGAGATGGAGATGGGGGAAGGGCTGCGTGTTTCTGCATCAGTTGGAAGTGGGCTGGAACCATTGCTCTGCTTGATGTCATCCTCACTGGGAAGATCCTGCAATTAAAGTGTTAAAATAAAAAAGAAGCATTAAAAGAGTATTCCAAAAATATTAAATTCCTTTAAAATTGTGTTAATTTAGCTTGCTTCTCTCTAGATTGCATAAAATACTACTTCAGAAAAGTCTGTCCGCTTGCAGATTTAACTTCATTTCCCAGCCTCCTTTTTATTTGACACACAGCTTTTTAGTACACCCTTTCTCTCCATAATTTAAGTTTTCCCCTAACTGTATCCAGAACAAAAAAAAACACCCAAAGAAACCCCCCAAAACAACAAACCACCAGAATTCAGTTGCCCAAACAGGAAACCAATCTTTTCCATAGTACTACTATTAAACTTGCGTCTTCTCAAAATGTTTTAAGGAGGCAGCCAGTTACCAAAACCTCATTTTGCTACCTTCTAAAGTAGATGCAAGAAACTTAGAATAATTACACTAACACACACAGCAGGAAGTTTTGGGATTGGTGCTTATATTTAGTACTTTGGGCCTGACAAATAATCAAACAAAAATCAAAGCCTGAGAGATCTAAGCATCAAAAAACTCATATTCCCAAAGCCATTAGTTCAGCTTGAGAATGAACAAACACCATCTACTGTGCACTTAAAACATTTTGTAACTTCTCCAAAGGCATTTCCTTAAATGATGCTCTAAAGCAATTAAACAGAAATTGCTGAGATAAAGCGGTGAGACCATTTCAGGCAGACAAAACTTCCAAGGGATAGGTCCAATCTAGTAGCTTCCCATTCCTATAAACACTGAAGCTGCATGGCTGAAGAGGGAAGACTCCAGCTTTTGCGCTGAACACTCACCAGCTTGTTTTCTCCGGCAGACTTCAGTTTTTCCTGCAGTTTCATCGTAGTCTGACGGATTCGCTCGATTTCCGCCTGCTGTTTCAGGATGAGCTGCCTCTCCTTCCGAGCAGCCTTGTTCGCCTCCTGAAGACGCTTAATTTCTGCCTTTTAGGGATAAAAGATTCAGCATAAGAACACTGATAGACCTCTCTCAAGAACACACTCAAAACTGCCACAGTGCCCTTGCTATGGGTTTGACATGACTGCAATTACGTGATGAAGGAACTAGGCTGAACTTCAGTGGCAAAGAACTGAAGATCACTTAATACTTCAGAGTCTCAGTCATGAGATCACAGATAGAGGAAGGACCCTTTAGAACAACATGCTGAATATGACTGAAATGCAAATAAAACTTACAGGTAAGAAATACTGCTGGTTCTCCATTCCTGTATTTACAGTGTCTGAAACATTTAACGGGTACACATGGCTTTCAGCAGGACCTTCCCAGAGGGCATCCCTTACCTTTTCCTGCTGTAATCTCAGCAGCAGACCACGCTGCCTCTTTCGAATAGGAGGCATCTTATCATCCTCTCCCTTGTCTCGCAAATGCCTGCAAATAGATTGGAAGAAAGAAGTATAAATAAAGTAATAAGTTTACTTCATAATAATAAATAATAAGGAAGTAATATGAAAAAAGTGCACAACAGGTCTTTAAACTTTAAAGTGAAAAATCCTTGGCATGCTCTCTGGTGGAATATTTTGCACTGTTTGGTCAGACAGGCACAGTAAAAAGGCCAGTGCAGGTAGTAGGAGATCTCACAAGAATGGGCAGAAGCTCTGAAGAGGTAGCACACTCACCGCTTGAGAAACACAAAAGGAAGGACACTTGGCTCACCACCTAATAATCCTTTGGCAAATCCACAATAACAAGAAATTATAAGAAAATGTCTGCTGAACAATGGTACTCCCACGCTGAGAAAATTACTCATTAAATCTGGCCACTGCTGTTTACTAGCATCAGCGGGTACTTCAAGTGGACTCCAGGACAAAGCAGATCTTAGATTGGAAACAAATCACTAAGTACAAGATGTATCCAGATTCACAAAATGTGGCCTGAGTCAACTAAAATGACCTCACATACACATCAAGCAAAGAAAGGTCAAACTGTTTGACAGTTCTGTACCTTCCTGGATTAAGATGCGTAGAGTAACTGTTGGCAACTACCTTCTCTAACTGACAACAAACATCTGATCTTCTACTGTTTCAGTGAAATTTCTCTTAATCAAACCACATTCAATGTAAATATCAAAGCACACTTATAAACTGGGTCCTGTTCTTTCCAAGTCCCAGTAACAACTGTACAGAATACTGACCTCAGAAGATTAGTTCAACCATTAATACTTAATAAGGAAGAGGTAAGGTGGAAACAAAACCTTGAAAAGGGAAGGGAATGGTCAGTCAGCAATAACATATATTCAGAGCTGCCTTACTTTTTCTGGTGTTCCAGCCAAGCCAGTTCAGCCTTGGTCTTCTCTTTGAGAGCCTTCTCCCGGAGCCGGAGCAGTGAGGACTGATGAGCTGCTCGCATTTCCTCCTCTTTCATGTACTGTCTCACCATCTCCATGGTAAACTTTGAGAAACTGTCTTGCCCCCCTGAGAACGGCATGCTTAGCTCCTAGAAGGAAAGACAAAGTTGGCATGGTAAGACAGAAATGCCAAGGCTTTTTTCAATTATGAAGTGCATGTCTGTGTAGGTACATACACAGCTACACAAAAATAGATGCAGGAAGGGAGCTGTTTCTTCTCTGAGCTTTCTGCAGAGCAGCTTTTTCTGCCCTGAGCTGTGTGACAGTTTTGGGAGGTTCCCAATTCAGCCAGAGAGATGAGGCATCCTCTTGTATTTCCTAGCTGTGTGTTAGCATAGTTGGAGGACTTAAAAAACTGGCCTTTTAAAACCCACCTCAAGTAGTCACTCCTCCTAAGCCACAAGGTAGAGGCCCGGATGGACTGTTCCATAAGTCATCACACTTGTACAGCAGTGACATACAGCATGATTCATACACTCCTCTGTTTTGAGAAGCCCAGAGAACCACAGGAAGGAAAAGAACCCTCAACTCCGCAAACACAGCTAAGAACAGCTCACTTGAAGCTTATCAGCTTAACCATGCCAGCTCAGTTAATGTAATTTAGCTTAACCATGGCTGCCTGATCTACCTTGATAGATGACAGAGCTGTTTTGTCTGGGGACACTTCCTCATCAGAATCATCACGACTGCCCCGCTTCTTCTCCAGGTTATTTCTGCGATGACTCTCAGAGGGCAGCAAAGACCGAAAAGATTTTTCTTCAATCTCGTCCTCTGTCATGGACTCATCAAATTTCAGGGAATACTCTGTTGCGACAGAAGTGGAATCTGAGGGAGAAATCAGGGAAGTGGCTTTACACTCAGGTATGCACCGGGAACGCAATTTTAGTCTGTCTCATCTCAGTAAAGTTAGGCGGGCCAGAAAGACAAGGAGATAACTAATGCAGAAAAATGAGTGTTTAGGAAAGAGGGATTTTGAGTTAGAGGACATCTGTCATCCAGCTTCGAGAGACCTGACAGACTTGTGTACACAGGTATAAACACATCTGGAGTTGCTGAAACATTTGGTGTTGTGCCTGCAGGTCCACAAGCGAGCATCTGCCTAAGCTGACACAGCAGAATCTCAAAAGTTCCTGTCTCACCGTGCCATCCTCTGTTACTCTTAAGAGACTGCAATTCACCTGAGGTTCAGCTTTCGTCACACACATTCCTTCATTTATTTCAGAAATTCATTCTGAAACAGCACCGCCCTCCCTTCCTTCCCCCTTACCACCTCCAGACCCATCACACACCAGCAGTACAACCAACCTTTTTCATCTGGCAGGGACAAAACACTGTCACTGGGCAAGGAATCATCTGCAGCAGTCTGAGCCTGCTCTTCAATGCTGCTGGTTGTCTTCTCACGACGGGAAAGCTTTTTCTCGTTCTCCTTAGAAGATGGAACAGAAGGACTCTCCTGGCGGCTGCTGGTACTACTGTGTTATTAAGAGATGATTTTTTAAAAAATTACTTCGCACATTTCAAAATACTTACATGACTACTGTACGCACCATGATTAACATCACAACAAGAAACAACAGGCAGAGGGTTTGGTTTTAAAATCCAGCTTGGCTACTTCAAAATTCCGTATTTCATCAAAATACTGATTGTTATTTTCATTCTATCTTAAAATCCATGTGGTTTGAAGGTATGCACATCCTTCACCTGGCAGTGAGTAGTGACGATAAACAAATCTTCTTTCAGATTTTAAAAGAATGAGTAAGTTAGAAACTCTGTTTTAGAAGTTAGGAGAACTACAGAGGACAAAATTTTTCCAGTTCAAGATTGGAGAAGGGCTGTGAGAAACTTCATGGAACCTAACTAGATCAGGTAAGTGAATAGGACACAAAAAGCTTCTTACCTCTGATCATGAACCTTTGATCTTGAGGACTCAGAGTAACTATCAAACATTGGTGAGTATGTCTGTTTTGAGTCACCTGTCTCCTCTTTACCTTGTGATATGGCACCAGACTCACATTTCCTGGAAATGAGAAGCATTTGGGATAAATCTGCATTGTCTTAAACATAGGAGCAATACAGTTTTCATGAGCTTTCATCAGTTTACTAGAAGTAGTAATAGCTAAAATTTCAGCCAAAAGATTTCTTAAAGCTTGAACTAGTTAAATCATCCCACAAAACATTTAGATCATCTTTTTCTACTTTTTTATGTAGAGTTTTACAGAGCCAGTTAATGTTGCCTTTGGTGTACGCTATTAAGGGCATAAAGATGGAATCCAAGTTCATCTTAAATGCTCACTCATTATGACATCTTAAAATTTTCTGCAAGCATAGGTGAAGCAAAACCTAACAAATCTTATTTCCCCCTTCCCAAAATGTGAAACGTGAAGCCAAACCTGTTTGTATCAGCTCGGGCCCGCAGCTGCTTCATGAACTCTGAATGGTGCTGCCGCTGGTGGTCAAACAAGGTAGTGACCGGAGCAGCTGGGGCACTGACAGGGTCAGAGACCTGGGTCCGTGCTAGCTCTGTCATCTGAGTACAAAAAAACCATGGGAATACAGTGTTTATCAGTATCAAAATGCTTCTGGAAGAGAAAATAATCATTCTGGCAGGCAATTTAGTGATTTATAACAACTGTGTAAGACGTGGGGTTACAATGGTTTGTAACTACATGTGCCACTTCTGGTTGTAAAGGTGCATACTGCTCTGCAAATACATATTCCTCCACACTCCATTCCTTTATACATAATAAATTACAGTGTACATTCAAAAATATTCCCAGCACATTGGTGACAGGTGTTTCCACTGCTGCATTCCAGTTAAAATAAATGGCTGTTCAACCGAGTACCTGGAGTCACTTGTGAACGGAGATGGAAAAGCTACTCTGCTGACCCAGCATCAGTGACCAGTTCATCCCCATCAGCACCTCTTATGCTCAGCCTTCAAACTTCAAGCAAGACTTGAAGAGATGAAAACCCTACACCAAATAAAAGCTGTCTCTGTTTCTTCTACATTGTTTCTTAAATGGTTTCTATCCACTTCAGCTCTAAAAACTACATATGTTTCCTTGTCTTTATCCAAGACTTCACTACCTACTCTCAATGACCAATACACTGCATCTATTTGAGGTGTCCGAGCTTTTCTGCTCCTTTAAGCCATTCTTGACTACTCAAAAATTATTTAAACTTCACATATTTGGCAGAGGCCAGAACAAGTACATCAGTATTATTCTACAGTTCCATTACTCATCATAAAACCAGCCTTGGTGAGCACCAACGTGCACAAGCTGTGAAGAAACAGTTCTGCTCACACTCATCAGCCTTTTGCACTCCATCCCATAACACTGACCCACAGTCACTGTGATCTCTAAACTGTGATGGAATAAGAGCATTTCTTGGTTACTGCGTTCCTTATCCATGTGTGAAGAAGCTGCCACGTACTGGGAACAAGAAGTATAAAAACTGATAAACTGATATAAAACCCTGAAAACTAATAAATATTTTGTATAGCACAAGAAGAACAAAGAGAGATTCAAAAAGAGGAAACTTAAAACTCTGTACCAAGTCAAGAGCTTTGATGAAGATCCTCCCCCATCCTTTTTCTTAAAAGTTATTTCTTGTTCTACCTTCAGCAGTAAGCAAAACTGCAATTCTCTCATTTTCTAATTTAATTTGCATATGAAACACATATAGGATCAATCCCCGATGGAGAGAAACTCTTACAAACTAAAGATGCTGTGTTCACTGTCATCAATCTACCCCGGAAGAACAAACTTCTTAACAGTTCATTAACTGGAAGATCATAAGAATATGGGACAGGGATTTAAGGCTGCTGATTGACTTCTAAGGAACGATGCCAGAAAAGCTCCTTTGAAATCCTATCATTTGTCATGTTAGGAAAGTGAAGAAGTTGTACCAAGAATGACACCAAACAGAAAATAACTTAAAAGCCAAGGAAGTATCCACAGTAATACTGAAGTTAAAATAGCTTTTCTCTTTCCCTAGGGCCTCACCTCACGGAGCTGGTGAGTTGCATCTGTGGTGAGCAGTGCAGGTTCCGCCTGCTTGGCTGCAGCCTTGCACAGGGGCTCCTGTCCAGCCTCCTGCCGTGACTGGACCAGCTGCTGCAGTGACTCTGCATGGACCTATGCAGAAAACACAGGCAGTTCAGCTCTTCAAAATGTTCTGGCTATAGTAACTACAGATTTAATTCTCAAAATCTGGCAGAAAAAAGTTTGAAATAGGCCCTCGAGAGTTTCTTTTAGCTATATTAAACCCTTCTGGCACTTTCATCCGTTCACAGCTTCAAATAAGAATACCTGCAGGCATGGATTGACTTACAGCATTTTGCCTCTTACACACTCCACATTTTTGAAGGGCAGCCTTACCTGAGCTGCCTTCTGCCTTGCCTCTTCCAGTTGTCTCTGACTTTCTAAAGCTTCTTGTTCAGCCTTGATTTTCCAAAGAGCCAAGTCCCGTTCATGGCGCTGCTGTTGTGCCTACAGATCAGAAAAACGACTTTTAACCATGCAAGTTAAATACAAAGACCTGATTTGCCTTAGTCACTGGTTGCAAACTACCTCTGAAAGATCTGGATCTACTGTGCTGGGGGTGTCTCTTCTGAAACAAAATTTTTAACCTACTGACCCTCTTCATTTTTAAGGCAATGCACATTCCCCATACTCTTCCACCACAGTGCAGAAAGGAGTTTAGGAGATCAATTAATTCAACAAAGTAGAATAAACAATCTCGTCAACTAAAGGAAACCGCAACCAAAAATACTGTTTTTGTGGAATAAAACAAATCGTCCAGCGCAAGCAACTACATTGCATGGCAGTGGAACCCAACATCACTCCCAGTAAACAATCATGCCTTTATCTGTCTGAGCAACACAACCAAAACAGTGATTCCAGCTAATGGTATACTAATGACACATATTCCAGAGTAGCTACTTCCTTGGTGTCAACTTACAATAAGAAAGGTAAGAGGTTAATCCTAAAAAATGGGCATTATTAGAGATGCTCCATCATGCCCATTACGATTTCTCCCCGCTGCTAACAAAGCTTGACTTGTCCTAACTCGATTAATTTTCTTGCAAACAAACAATAAAAGAAAAGAAAAGAAAGGTTAAGACAAAGAAGTACTTTCCCATTACCTTCAGAATCTGAGCCAAAGAAACACTCTCCTGCTGGGCAAGTGAAATGCCTCGTACTCGCTCCAGATCCGAGAGCTGCCGCACAGACTCCTCGATAGCACTCAGGTAGTTCAGCTCTGCTGACAAGCGGTGCTGCAGCCCCGCGGGGGAGAAGCGCATACACCCTGCAGGACGACACACACTGCTCACCCTCACAGACCTGAGCACCCCGCATCAAACACTAACGGAGAGACGCTGTAGCTGCTCTGGCACCAGCGTGGTTTTTACAAAAACTCACCGCTTGCTGAGGCCGCTCCTGCTGCAGACCTGCTGCTTCCCAGGCCCACGTCAGGGAAGGCTACGTTTGGCTTCAGCCCTGGGGCTGTACCTCCAGAAAAGCCAGCAGGTGACTTGACTCTTTCTGCTGTATTGCCTACAGAATCAAACTGCAACATTTTTTGGGAGCCGGGAGATGGGGAAGAAGTCGGTGTCTTCTGGGGTCTTCCCTTGTCTGAGAAACTGACAGTGAAACAAAAAGCAAAAGGAGTCAACATTCTCCTAGTCCAGCCATTTGATAAAACAATAAAGCAATAATCTTGTTCTTCCATTCCTACACACAAACAGATCCATGCAAAGGGCACAGTCTATCACGGTTTGCACAGGCCCAGTCTGCCTTCAGGAAATGGCCTCATGAGATGGGTTTTGTCCCTAATTCCCAGTTCAGAGTTAAGTTTCCAGAGCACCCTATTTTCCCCCAAGTATTAAGCCCAGTTAGTGCGCACACACACACACATTTAAAAAAGGAGTAGAACAGTATCTTCATGTTCTATATGATCAGACAAGCAGTTTCAATGCCGCCTGGTAGGAGAAAATTAGGATGCAATCATCTGCACGTGCATTTTAAAAAGTGAACAGTTTACTATCAGCACGTGGATGCAACTCATAGTGACAAGCCACTGCCCTGAGTCTCTCCTAAAACAGAACGGAAACCAAAACTTGACTTAAACAACTCATATGGTAACACTTCTTGAGAGAAGACATTTCTGTTTTAAACACAGAAAGTAATACAGATGCTTCTTAAATTTACTATTCCAATTTTATTAAGCTGAAGAGGATTAACAGTGGCTGTTTAAATCCTTTGGGAAGACATTCTGCTTTATTTGGCACATCTTAGGACGTCAAAGGACCTTTCAAACCCAATACTGGATGTCAGGAACAGTCACCAATAGAAGCCAATACCTCAGAACTGCTCTAAACCAACACAGAATGAGAGATCACTCATATTATTTGATACTTTTAGGAAAAAACTGCAGTGAAAACTGAGTGTTTCATAACCACCTTCGTTGGACAATTAGCAGAAAAACTGCATTTTTAGCTAGACAAAAAGAGGTTGCAACAGAACACTTCTGTTTCTTTCTTTTTTTAATACACTCTTTTCCAAGGATGAGTTCATCTCTCAAAAAGCACCGACTCCCAGAGCTGGATAGGCTTTGTGAGTATTAGCTGAACACAAGTACAGCCCAAACTGTCTGTGTATCTACTGAAAAAAACTAGGTGACTACACAGGTCGAATGAACCCTGACACACTTCTAACAGACCTTTTCTAGAAGAGGGAAACAAAAACTGTATTTCAGTGCTTAAGGTACTGAACATGACAGGACACCAGGTTGCATATTTCAAATACAGGGAAAAAATGTTTTCTGCATGCACATCCTACACATTTGACCATTTCTGTTACTTCCCTTTTGCATTTCCAAAGATACAGCCAATAACACTACCAACACTACCATCATTATATTTGCATAAGATCTTACAACATTCCTGTTACCTCATCAGGGAGTGTCCAGACAAGTTTTCCAGTGTGCTGTCTGTATCCAGGTTCTGCTCATGCTCTTTACTAGAAATTCTGCTACTCGATAAGGATTTCTTAGCTTGTTGGGATCCCCTCTGTAATTCAGACAGTATTTTATCTTCTTCCACAGAAAAGTGGTGAGAACTTCCGTTGAAAGAGTCCAACCCTAAGAAGCAACAGCAGCGTCAAAAGTTTGTTCGGTTCTACATGTGAATATCTTACCATCAAAAGCCCCAAAACAATTAATTGAGAGGTTTTTCCCCAATTAAAGAAGCCTTTGAGTCAGAAGTCTACAGATCCAACAAGAAAGACACGTAGAATTGGTGATGAAGTTCTCTTCTCTATATTGTGTTCACTGCCAAAAGTGTCACTCAGCTTTCATTTCAGCACACTATCAGTTTAAATAAAGAAAATACACATTTGATTCTTTACTACTGATAATCAGAATACAGCCCACTTTTCTGGGGGAAAGGTAAAGAATTTTGAAAAAATAGGAAGAGGAAAAATTTAGAATGCCCAATCCTATTTTTGTCATGTTTCTATTGCCTTAAAACCTAGCTTTTTTTATCCATTGCTTATATACTATGAGTGCACCAAGCTTCAAGTTTCATCAAGCTTTTGTGATGTACAGGTTACCACAGAAAGTAATGTATTTATTGATTTGTGCACTCATGAAAACTAACTGTGATCCAAAGACAAAGCTTTCAGGCAAATTTGTTGTCACCTTCATGAACATGGCCGTAACTCAGAAGCGTTTTGGCATTTTCTCAGTACAGAATCTAAGAATAGTTCCCACACAACATTAAAATTAACTGATTTATTAGAAGGCTGGTTTAGGCAAGGAAACTTTTCAATGCTGTTAACAACCTCTTGCTTATTTAACTTTAAATTACTGTATTTTAAGGTCAGGGAATAACCAGAGTCAAAAAGAATCTAAGAAGGAAGCACTGGAGGAATAAATCAATCATTCTATCAGTATTAGATTACAGTTTCCAGATATGTAGGACTGCAATTTTCCAAACAAGAAAAGCCTAAAACTTCCTTCATAAAAAAGGATACTGTACAGCCAAGTATTGCACTTACGTTCCTTTTTCCCTCTCTTTTTAGAGGAAGCAGATGAGCGGGAAGACGCTGCAGACCGGGGTCCAGACGAGTGCTGAGAACCAAGCTCCACAGATCGAGGCTCAAGGGGAGACTTCCTACTCGGAGTTTCTTCCTGAATGCTTGAATTACTGCTGCCAGCAACACTAAAAAGGAGCACATTGACAGAGACTGAGGACTTCCAGCTCCCACATTACACTGTGCACGAGAAAACTACCACACTTTGAATTAGAGACAGAGGACTGCACTAATCAGCCCACTGAGAAAAGCAGTGATTTTGAGATTAAAAGCTACGACAGCTAAGAAATTGGGAAGTTTGATATGATATCGAACATACTGAAACATGCTTCCAATAATAACAAAGACTAAAAGACGGATAACGAGCATCCTCTCCAATTGCAACGCTTAAGAGCTATTTGACTCCACACTTGAACAACGTAAGAATGACTCAAAATGTGACTGCATTTCAAATAATCTCTAGGCATATAGATATAAACTGCCAGAAATATGAGCAATTTTCAACAAAGGATTACAAAAGACTTGCAAAAAAGAGACGCCAATCCATCACACACTAAATAATACCAACAGAAGAAAGAAGTTTTAATCAGAAAGAAACCATTTTTTGCAGCCAACACCTTCAGTGTGCAAAGTGCCTTTTACTTCTTTTCTTCTTAGGTTAAGTATCACTGGTACAAACACACTTGTGGCGTCCCCCAAGGTGCCCAAAAGATATAAATATAGCTCATCACAAAAAAGGGAGTCTTAGAAAATTCAGGAAGCCATGCAGCAGACATGGAGAGTCTAGGATCTACAGTCTTCAAATTTTAATCCGAACAAAAGCTTTTAAAAGTTCTTACAGGCAGTTTATGTATCCATTACTAAGTAAGCACTGACAAATGCTTACTGAAAGCAATTACAGATTTTATACTGAATTTTGAAGTACTGAAGGCATTTTAAGACTTTCAAATAGCTTTTCCATTTTTTCTAAATTACAAGACTACCCAGTTGAGCATTATTGCAACCACACAAGTCAGAGAACTAATTTTCACTGGACTACAAAGGGTAAGAATCTTCTCTAAAGCTACCTGTCCAGGCTAAAAAGAATAGCAAAAATTAGAGAGCAGGAATACTAGACTCCATCTTAACTATGCTGGCTGCCATATTAACTGCAAGGTCCTAAGAAAGTACTTCATCACTTTGACTAGTATAGTACAGTACAGCAGAAAAGACACCCAGCATATCATAAAATAAATTTTGTATTAACTATTTTCTCTTGAATTCTGCATTGTTATTTTTATAGGAAGTCTAACACAGTTACCTGAGGTCACGTGAGATCTTTTTGTCTGTTAAAGTGCTGCTTCCCTGCGATGAGACAAAGTCATCTTCGTAAGAAGCCACGCTCTCCGGAGGGCTCATGGCAGGGAGCAAAGGGCGCAGAAGGGCAGAGCCTCCGTTCAGCCTTTCTTCAAACACTGAAGTGTGCAGAAAGAAGGGACACGACAAAAATTATAACAAATGCAAACATGCATCAAATAGGTAATAAAACTGCAGGATTTAAAATGCTCCCAACCATGAGTTACAATGACTTCCTTTCAAACAAAATCATCAGGAGAACAGCTGTCCCATGGCAGTTTTAACACAACATAACAAGCAGTCCTCCTCTTTCTGTAAATTATTGAATGCTTTACTTCATTAACATACTCCAACCAAAACGTTCTTGAAGAGCACACTGCTTTAGAGTAGAGCCATTTGCAGAAAATTTCATGCAACCATCTTTAAAGAAAATAATATGAAGGTAAAAAGAATAGAGAAAAACCACAAGACAAAAATCAACTTCTCAGAAAACATTCCTCCTTAGAATGAGGAGCTCCAGGCCAGAGACAAAATACTCATAAAATGAAGAATAAATTTGTACAAAAAATGAAAATGAAACAAAGCATCCTGCATGAGACAGCTGCAAATCATGTCTTATAGACATTCACGTTTGAGACCCCTGAAAGCACATTCCTTAACTGTGAAGTATAAAGTGTATGGAGCAGTAAGACTGGGAAAATAGCAATTCACAAGAGCCTTCAGAAATGCTTCCATTTTTACCTTTTCCATGAAGCTGATAATTTTTTGCAAAGATGTTGATGACACTGTGGGGACTTCCCTTTGCCAGTTCCTCCCAGGGCCCCTTGCTGTGCGTGTCACTTGTCTGAGTGAAAAGTGGCGAGTACCTCTCGGCTGCTTTCTGAAACTCCTTTATGGGCTCAAAAGCATTTCTCTCCCGAACGCAGAAATCCTTCTCTTTCAATGTCTCCAGCATCTTCAGTGGCAGCTGCTTGTGCTGGCCTCCTTCCTCTTCCGAGAGGTTTCCATCACTCAGGAGAGGCCCTTCGCTGATGGAGTCGATGCTGGACTCACGAGGAGTAACGGCTTTGTTCAGAGGATACGCCTGGTTCTCACGCCCTGGGGAGTCCGTCTGTCTCTTGGATAAATGTCCTAGCATCCCCTCATGCCTGTTAGCAGCAGGAGACCTCAACCCAAGGCTGACTACATCAGTAAGAGGCCTGATGGTCTCAGGGAGCTTTTTAAACTCACTAAGGTTGCCTACCCCAGGAAGGTTGTCATCAAAGGCTGTATGAGACACGCAGGCACCCAACATCCTTTGAATTCTGGCTGAAAAAGTATTTTCATTTTCCTCTCTTACAGGAGGACTCACAGCCTTTGCCCACCGTCCATCATCCTGGTTTTCTTGCATAAATTCTGAGTTCCACAAGGTACCATAGTTGATAGCAGCGCCAGCCAACTTCTTGGCCTCGGTTTCAATCCTGCTAGAAAGGGAAGCAGCTGTAGCTTTCAAAGCTTCAAGGCGATCTAATTTGCTCTTATACTGGCTGGCAGCAGGTTTCACTAAGAGGTTTTCCTGTGCAGCAGATGAAGTCAGGTACGGCTGAGGCACCAGGGACCCCACAGGGGCAGAATGGCTCCTCCTGCCTGCCAACATCGCGTCACACTCCTTTGACAGAAGGTCCATCTGCTCCAGACTCCAGTGCTGGGAACAAGGGCCTCCACTTGAGCCCAAGAGAGCTTGTGGGTGAGGGAGCTGGACTCTTGGGCTCAACCTGTCTGGCTGTACCCATGGAGGCTCCATCAGATCGCTCCTGAAATGAAAAGTCAACATTTACGTTGATGACTTACACAAGTATTGATGTCTTAGACTAGAGCATCATTGCCACAAATTTAATTTCAGGACAAAATACTTTTCGGTGGAATCAGAGGGGCAGGGAATGGGACAGTAAACAGATACAGAACGTTACTTAGTAAAAAAAACAACAAACGAAACCACACAGCACCTCCCAAATCTGAAATGCCATTTATGGTGTACTCTTTGTTTCAGGGTTTTCAAGCTGAGGCTTCAGGGCGTAACAAGCTGAGGTTTTTCACTGTCAGCCCTAAGTCTTTTCCAAAAGCTTCCTGACTTCAAAAGGGAGAAAATTTTTTTTCGCCTTATCACCTGCCCATGTCCAGAATACTAGAACTCCTCGAAAGTCCCCCAAAAAACCTTTTATTCTGATTACTGTGAGGGTCTCTGAATACCTTATGCAGTCTCCTCTACAACTAGCAATTACATTTTTTCTTTATGATGTTACACTAACAATATTTACTATATGGTTTAGCAGTTTATTCTACACACAATAGTACACGGCATTCCCAGTGAACTTCCTCGAACTTTTCCAGAAGGAAAACAGGTCTCACTGAATTTACTAAGTCAGAGTACAGATATTGATGCAAGTATACATTTAAGAAGCAGACATTCATTACACGGTTAAAATGAAGACACCTGCACAACAGGGATATTAAGGATATCCAAGAAACTTCAGGATGTTTAGTTCCTTACATCTAAGCGTTTGGTTAGGCACCTTGACTTGCAGTAAGAAAACTTTGATAATACACTGAACAATTAAATATTGGTAAAGCAGCACGACAAGAAATAGGGAAAGGCTAGTTCCAAGCAGAAGCAGAGGTTTTTGGTACTTTATAGAGAGTAACTAATGGCTGAATCCAAGACAATAGATTAAACAGCAACACCGAGCAAATCAAGTAAGAAAAATCAACAGATATACTCATACAATCAGCTTCTCTTGCCCAATGGCAATGGCAGAGGAAATAAGAGTGTCCCAATACGAAATAAACATCCCACTGATGTCCACAAAACATTAGCAGCAACCAACATTCACTTTATTCATTTACACACTCGCAAACCAGCCATAGCCAAAATTCTCATATGGTTTCCTGCATCAGCTTCCTCTTTACTGCAAGGAAAACGCTGTAATTGCTGTAAACACAATTACTCTCACTGGAACATGAACTCAAGAGCCAAGTCTATTTTCACCTCTCAGAGACGAAAGCAGGAGCACCTTCCTCTCTCCCCCAAAGCCCCATCTGCTCACCTCAGGAGCGGCTGCTGCGGTTCCGAAAGGGACATGTCACTGCTGGAAGATGCACTCGGAGGACGCTCCTGAGCCTTGTTTTCTTTGTCAGATTCCCCGGATGGTTGATAACCAGGTCTGGGCTAGAGACGAAGACAATCAGAAAAACGCACTTTCAAAAGCGTGTCGGAGTTTAGGAGCTCTTGCCTCATTACATTTGAAATTTCAGGCTAATATCCAGAATTCAGCTTCTATTTAAAATAGAAAGATGATTTTCAGTCAACTTTCTAGTAGGCCTTGCTGTGCCAAAAAGAAGCCACTAGCAAGGAGGCTGCACAGTGAAATCACTGTGTTTAAGCAAAGCTACACATTTTGTTCTTTTTTCTTAACTGATAACCACCAGACCAGCACAAGTCACAACCTTCCTAAACATACGACCTCCTATTCCTGCAAACAACTGCAAGACATTAAGTGAGTGAATCAGCTGTACCTGTGTTTCCTGCACCGTAGGCAGCTGAGGTGGCTCTTCTAACAGCGTTCGTTCCAGCAAGAGTTTGGAATAGGTTTCCTGTAACCGTTTGGCTGCTGAAGGCTCAGGAGGAGGCACATTCTTCACTTTAGTAACAGCCTCCTTCTGCTTTCTGTAGAGCTCTTGGAGCCTTTTGTTCTTCTGTTCTGTTGCCTCCTTTTGTGCTTTCTTCTCCTCATTCTGCTTCTTCTTCCTCTCCTCTTGCTGCCTGATGATGTACTGACGAACCTCATCACTGTCATAGTGGCGTTTCTTAGAGATCACCTGAGGCTCCTCACTGGCAGCTACCTTGTCTGGTTTCCTTTTGGTTGGACTGTGGCTCCTCATATTTTGAGCGGGCAAAACAGGTTTTTGATTCTGCTTTTCCACATCTGTCTCTTGCTTTGTACTCATGGAATCCAACTGCAGGTCATCGAGAATTCCACGTATCTCCACGGGCAGGAAGTCCTTCTTTACAGAGGCATGATCTTCTTGGTTATCACCTGGAAGAACAGCTTCCAGTTTTCTCAGATTGGTCTCAGACCGTACTCTACTTCTTGACCTTTCGGAACTTCTTGAGGAGCTTTTATGAGTAACATCCAGTCTGGAATCAGAACCCGTCCTTCCAATGCAGCCTGCTAAAGAATGAGATGTCAAATATTTCAGGTAACAATCAAATTTGGAAAAAACAGCTGCAAAAAGAAGGCTGAGGGAGGAGGGCAGATCTCGCTGCAAACAGGTCTTTGCTTCATTCAGTGTCACGGTCTGAATGTGGCAGCCTTTGCTTAGACTGAGCCCACACCATTTCTACTCTTACCAGCCTCACCACCTCACAGGCGTAAGAAGCACAGCAGTTACCAGCACGCCTTATTTGCCCTGTCTGAGATTCTGGATAAATTCTGAGAAGGGCTGGTGGAGGAACCAATGAATATTTATGATGCACATGGATGACATTATACTGTATCTGGAAGAACCACAATTCCTGTTAAACTGGGATGCTCAATCATAGCTTATGGATTATATACAGCACACCTGGAAAATTCATCTGGCCTGTGGACCACTGCTAGCCATTCCTTTCCCCACTGGCTTCAAGAGGCAAAGACTGATTGCAGCCATCCATTTTTCTGGTTGCAGCCTATATCTCATGTTTTCCAGATACCCCAAGCAGCCTTGCAGCACGTACCATCCTTCAAGTCCCATGTGCAGGGACCATGACATGAAAAAAAAGTCCATAATGCACCCAGGAACAGAGGTTATGCATCCCAGCCATCGTTGTGAGCAAAATTTCCCCGCCACCTCCCCCAAATTCCAGGTTAAAAATTGGAGTAATTTCGGTAAGAAACTTCTATCTCAGAACATTCTATCTCAGAAGTCTGCTCTAGTCTGCAGACGTGCAGTGTTATATAATAAAGTAAAATGAAGTAAGTCCAGTGATAAAAGAACAACTTACCAGACTTGGCAGCTCTCTCTCGGCCTGTTCTGTCACTGGATACAGCTCTTCTGTCCTGTTCTATTCTGGGAGCTGGACCCAGGATCTTTTTTACCAGCCTTTGTCCCTCCCGCCAGGAGGATGCACTTATCACATAGTTTCCACCTGCAAAATAAGGAATAAATAAAAGTCAAGCACTAGAGGATTTGCTGTGGTATCGGAAAGAAGTATTCATCGCAGCCATTCATCACTTCTGCACCATTTAATTTTGTAGAAGTGGTACAGCTGCAGTTACACAAACAGTCAGAACACTGATGTCCCAGGAAGACGCTCCACAGCTGCCTCACACACATACACGTCATGCAGTGTAACACCCAAAACACACTGCAGCACATTAAAGCCCTACAAAAACTGATTTCAAAAAGAAGAACGGGTTATACAGATCTAAAATATACAAACAAGCCTTAAGGGACAGGGGTAATATTCCTAGAGCTATTCATCACCATTCAAATATGGAAAATAAGAAATAAAAACATAAAAACAACTAAATTGTTGTAATAAGAGGAACAAAAATAAAGATGAGATATAAAAACCCCTTAACCTTCCTATTAAAATAATACTAGCTAATACTCTGGGGGAAAAAAAACCACTTTAAAGGTTTTCACAGATAAGTAATTGGTGAGATACATGTCTTGTGAGGAGGTTAAAAAATCCTGAGCAGCAGATGTTGTACACCAATGCTAACTCACTGTCCCTTAGCTGGGACTTCTGTCCCAGCACTGAAAACAGTTAAGAAGACACCCTATTAGTTGATACTTAATTCAAGGACAGAATACCTTGCAGGTGACAGAAACCAAATCAAAATGTTATAGGATTATTTTATCATCCTACATATAATTAAATGATAACAACTGGTTATGGTGGCATCTTCACCCAATATGGCGTAGACTAAATGATAGGTTTATTCAGCTCACCTTTCAACCCACTAACTTCCAATATTACTAATATTTTTTTTTTAAATAATGACCTTAAAAGCACTTTGGAGAAAAACACAGGATAAAAAATAAAATTGAATTAGGTAATTCAGATAATTAATAATTATAAATTAATCGGACCACTCAGGGGTACTTAATTGCTAGAAAAGTACCTAACTTGAATATACAATTTGCAGTTAATTTTTAACAATTCCATTTCAGGCTCTCTCTCCAAGAGCTCTGCCTAAAGAAACCCAGCCACTGCAGCATGAGATCACAGCCAAACAAAAAAGGGGCTGTACCGGGCCCAATAGCACTTTGAAGACAGGATACCAACAATGTCAAGTGAAATCCAGGACAGCAGAATAATTGTTTTGGCAATCCCTTTCCTCAGTCTCCAACCCCCTTTCTTTTCTTGTTATTTTAACCTAGAAGTCTGCAGCCCACTATTCAACCCTTCGCTAACAGAACTCCTTGCATTGTAAATTATCCAAGTATTTTATAAAAGAGCTGTCACTTGAAACATGTCACTACAAGCCTCTTTGAAACACACGCATCAGCCAAAGGGGTTCTCCTGCAGAACTTGCTGTTCTCAATTAGTTCTGTGTGTGTTTAAAGAGCCAGGGTAAAGTGTCATCTTCCATTTCAAGTCAGCTGTTTAACTAAAACACGCCAACGGGGCAGAACACGAGCCGTGGCTATTAATAGCCTTGGCCATGGTAAGCAGTTTCCTACTGCAGTGACTGGAGGAGGATGGACTAGCACGGATATGCCACTTAGAGCTGGTTCTTGTCTCGCAGGGATTTCAGGCCATCATTTTCCACACACTGAATCCATTATAACAGGCGGTGGCTTTGTATGTAATGGAGGGGCTGGAGCTTACAGCTGTTGACTCCCTTGAAGGCAGAGAGGACTTCCTCACAAGGGGAAGCAGAGGGGTGGGCCCTGATCTCCTCTCTGTGGTGACCAGTGAAAGGACCTGAGGGAATGGCCTAAAGTTGGGTCAGGGGCAGGTTAGGTTGGATATTAGGAAAAGATTCTTCAGCCAGAGGGTGTTTGGGCACTGAAGAGGCTCCCCAGGGAAGCGGTGACAGCCCCAAGACTGACGGAGCTCAAGAAGCGTTTGGACAATGCTCTCAGGCACAGGGTGGGATTGTTGGGGTGTCCTGCGCACTGAGCTCCTCCCTCACTTGGAACTGTCATAAATATGTAAGACAGCTGAGTGTGATTCCTTAAGAAGGGATTGATCAGCCTAGGAGGGAGCAAATCCATGCTTATCACTTGAAGTATTAGTATTCCTTACCACAAAACATTCACAAGCAGCTTCAGGATTTACAGCACGCAGAAGCACATATTCACTCTCTAAAAATCCTTAGTAATAATTTTTAAAGCACCTTTTTTTTTCTTCAAATGTTTACAGATTATGGGTCACTGTACATAAGCACAAATATAAAATCTTAAGAGAGGTTCAAGAGGTGCCTAAACTGGCATATATTTAAAGAAAAGAAATTGCTGTGTGTGTGATTGCAGCTGTAACTACTCATTTTGTATGAAAACTAAAACCAAATACAAAATGTATCTGGAAGTCTTCCTAATTCTTTTGCTGCCAATATCAAAGATTAACACTACTAAGGAAAACTAAGAAGCACTGACAGAATTCCACGCGTGGTTAATTTTATTTTCTTCTATAAGGCACTGCTCTAGAGTAACCTGCTCACATCATCTTCTCTAAATAATTAAACTGTATTTAATAATCAGTGGAACTGTCAAACAACAACGGGGGAAAAAAGTTCTCAGTTGGTAAAAGAAATAAATGTTTCTTTAAAAATATCAAGGTTTGGAAGACTAGTCAGGAATGTGTGTTTACATTCTTTCACCAACTGAAAAAGCCAGGAGTGGGTTAAGCCAGAACTGAAGGTGCAGGATAGCAACAACTTGAAACGTGGAAGAACAACAACCAGAGAAGAACCAGGAGCATCCTGTTCTCTGCTTCCCCACTGAGAAATCATCTAAGAGAACAGCTTTGACTGCAGCCCCTCCTCACCTGACAGATGTCTCAGCATTGCTGGCTGAGCTGTGGGTTGGGCTCTAAGCAGCTTCATCACAAGCAGAACAGAAACAGGATCCAGAGCAGAGCTACTGCTTCTTTTTGTCTGCGTTGCCCTGACAGATACCTAAGGGTACCTCTCCCCACAAGAAATTCACACTCCACAGCAGTCTCCTCAGGGTGCACACAGCAAGTGGAAAGGCAAAAAATTAAAATAAACCACAAAAAAAAGTGCACACAGCCACCAACCAACAACAGAACCATACACAATCCCCAATGCAGCACAGTGTACAGACTCACTACAACAGCACTGTTGCACATCTAAGAAGACTTTTAAAGCAATATGCTTTAATTTTTCTTTCTTGAGACAAAACTCATCTCTGAAGGACATGTGACAATCCTCCCTCTACAGTAGAAATAGTCACCTTGCTTGGACTCTGGACTTGACAACCGTGTCAGTTTTTGCACTTTCCGCACTGGTCTGGTTGCTTTCTTCTCTTTGTTTCTCTCACTAGATTTTCCTTTCAGTGTTGAATCCTCTAAAAACAAACAAAAGCTGTTAAGTGATATCCCACAGGGGAGAACACAGAATAACAAGCTTGCTTCAATGTTTGAAAAACCAGAACTCAGAGAAACACAATAGAATTCACTGACTTTCCCAGATTATATACCCAGGTCAATGACTTCCAGTCCAGCACTTTAAAATCCTCACGGCACAGGAATTTTGAATCAAGGGCTGTTTACCTATGCACGGGAGGGCAGTGAAGCCACAGCAATGCCATAACAGATCTTTACAAAGTTAATTTTCAGTTCTAAAAGAAATGTTGGAAGTTTAACATGAACAACTGTTGGTTCTCTTCTGCTACAGATACTACATTTTACTGCTCTGATGTTCCACAAGGACATGTAGTTCCTTCACTCCTGAACACACGGGCTGCTGCTTCCACATTAATGCATGACAGCACATTCAGCACATAAGGAACTCTGTGGCCACTGTTACCACTGTTTGCTGGTTCCTCTTCTCTAAAGAATGTGATCAGACAATCTAAAACAACCAAGATGCAACCCCTTCTATGGACAGATCTGAAGCTTTATTTAGATGCCAATGCAAACACTTACAGCCCCTAATTTCATCTGAATTCACTCTCTGATGGATGTCCATAGGAAGCATCAGAGGCAGAACAGGAGGTTATAGCTCAAAGATGTAGGAACGGAATTTTAGGAGTCTTTCTCACCCTTTGCACTCCTTCCTTACAAATCTTCTAGCTGCCTTTAAGGCTGACAACAGGAGCAGGTAAGACAATCAATGTGCCAAGTACCAGAGGCCTCAGTGACCGCATTCGCAGAAAGTTAACTTTCCTCTTCACCTCTTTTAGCAATAAACAGCCCTTTCCTGACGCCAGGAAAGTGCAGGCTGCTTCCCACCCTGCTCCTAAGTACAGCAATTTTGTTCTAGTATGGCAAATCCTGAACATCTTTAAGACAAAACTATTGGAAGCTTGGGGTCCATACAATATCCTTTAGCCTAACTGCTATACAGAGATGAAGACATACTGCACGGTCTGTGCTTACACATAAAAATCTTTTTGTTGTAAAGAACAGTGCTGCTGTAGGTTCCAGAGATCTAACAGATTATTTTAGCACTAGAGAGCAAAGAACAGTTCTGATACAACTGACTGTACACACCCAAAACACCACATGCTGTAAATTTAATACAGAAGTAACACATGGATAGATAATCTGACAACCTAAAAATACATTTACAGTATATATTATGTGCAGCACCAGCATTTGTTTACTAGAAATCAGCTATTTAGTAAAATCTTTTCAGCTTAGAAAGGAGACACGTTCCAGAACAGCTGTTCTACATATGGCATCAGGACAGGAATATGGATCAACACACACAGCTCCTTCTTTTTGTAGGCACTGGACACATGATCCAAATGCCTTTTAATTGGATGTCTTCAATGAAGCTTTTAAAAAAAATTGAATTTCTATAAACAGCTCGTTATGCTTGCCAAAACTAAAAAAATAAATGCTAATGTAGATTAAAAGTCTGTGGAAATTTGGCACTAACTTCACAGACTGATCTGAACAGTGTATTTGCAAAATAATTTTACTGAAAAGGAGCATCTCTTCTTTCTGAACTATTTTTTTATGAGTGATTCTAGAAGAAGTCCTCCGTAACTTATCAAGTTGTACAAGGAAAAAAGACAAGTTGTTTATTGCCATACAAGACACTACACAGATATCTACAGATTTAAATCTCAATGCATTTTCCTTCAGTCTTCAATGCTTTGAGCAAAGAGAAAAGTTATTCTTAATAAGCAAGCTCTTATGCTGCAAAACTAGAGGTTCTCTGGGGATTTTATTTTCCATTCCCTTGCATTTTATCCACCTGATCTCTTCCCCCTCCCCCAGCTCAGTCAGAGACAATTCAAACTTACAGCACTCCACTGTAACCAGCCTAGCAAATAAAAAAAGCACGCTTGGGCATCCTACTTCAGCTCACCCAGAGAAAAGAGCTGCCAATGGTACTGCAGTTTTTCAGAGTGCAAGATTAATAAAGACTGTGTCTTGGAGCAGTGCATTTGAAAACAGAAACCAAAAGCGGGCTTCATCCTTTGAACCAGGAAATTGTATTCATTCACGCAAACATGTATAAAGAAGTCACAACATTAAACAGAAGTTATTCTAATGGAGACTTTCCTTTTTTCCTGTTTCAAAGAAATGCCTTTACTTGATTCTTTTCAGTACTGGTTATCTATTAAAAGTATTTGAATGAGAGAATGGGGAGAAGGACTTATTTTGTTGTTGTTTAAATGTTCAGTAAGTTATTCCTCCTGTGCAGAGAAGTACAGTATATTTTACACTCATTGCTTCAATTTGTTGTTTCCATGACTTTGTAGACTTGCACAAAATATATTTCTCTGCCTCTTAGAGAAGGTTGTGTGGCTTAATCAATTCCACTTGTGGCTCACCTTTTAACTGGAGTGCAATATCTCTGTAAAGCTCCCGACTAACACGAAACTCGTCCACATGCCAGATCTTTCCATCTGGAGCGCGAATCCTTGTTTCAGCAGGATTGAAACCTGGAAGTAAATGATTCAAGAGTTTAAAATAACTCCATAAAATGTAAATACAGCTTTGTCAGAATGGAAGTGATGGGAAACTGCCAGGTAAAAAAGGAACTATGTGAATTTCTAATGCTAAATTAGAAGAAAGCAATATACCAGTCTGCCACTTGCTCACAGTTGAAAAGCAGCAGACTGGGTGAGGAAAAAATTATTAAAAATGTGAAAGGCTTTTTCAATCAACACAATGTTACTAAGCTCTGAGACCAGAAAAAAAATCATTGCAATCAACCCAAACACCAATACAGCGAGCTTCTTTTTATAGTAATTCTAAGAAGAGACAGGAAGAATATCAAAGGAATTTGCACTTCTGCAAATTTGCAAGAATTTAGTTTTTCTTGTGATCTGTGATCAGACCATGTTATTCACCCCCATATTGCCCAAAGAGAGCTATGAGCCAGGTCCATGCTTTGAAATGTTGCTCAGTGGATTGAGCTCCCTCATCCCGTACAGCCAGCAGGGAGGGGATCTGCACCTCCGTACCTCTGTATGATGGAGCAGCAGGCACAGCTGTCACCTTCCTGACCTTGGGAGTCACCGTGTTCTCTGCGTTAGTGACCACGACAGGCTGCTCAGCATATCCCGAGTGCTTCCCTCTGCCACTGAGCTCCTCAGAATGTTCCCACTGCTTTCGGATCCTCTCCTTCAGCTTCTCCAACTTGGCATCGTGCTGGCGCTGTTTCAGGATTTCCAGCCTATGAGCACTGCAAATACTTGTGGCAGAAGGGGAAGACACTTTCAGTTCACTGTCCTGCGACGTGTTACTCTGAGAAGCTCTAGTGCTACTCTCATCTTCCCTGGAGCCACTGGTTTTTTCCTCTTCCAGTCTTGGAGGTGCTGTAACCCTAAGAAATGTCTCGTTATTCTGCAAGGCATCGATTGTTGGTCGGTCATTCAGGTACCTCACGATGGTCTCGTCCGCAGCAGAAGGGAATGGGCTGTCAAAGCCTCTGCTGTGCTGATCCCGCTCATCCTGCTCACGTGCCAGACGGGCTGGGACTTCACTCTTCCCTTCTGCTTCGCCCAGGTCCAAACCAGACAGCAGTTGCTTGGCCTCAAGCTGGCTAGAACTGTGATAAGACAGAGAACTATATATACCTCTGATATAACAGAAGGGGAAAGAAATTCACCATCAGAAACACAAATGTAGGACCTTCAAACTCAGCAATCACCACGTTCATCAACTAAATGAATGACTTCCTCTACCTTGGCTCCACTTTAAAGGCAAGTTCTTCTAAAGTCTGATCACCTCACACTTAATACTGAAAGTCTGACGATACAGAAAGAGACTTCTGTTCAAAATTTTGTTTGTTGCACTCTCTGTCTGAAAAAAACTATATGTAACGTTGAGGAGTAGAAAATCAGCAAGCAGTAATCCCTTCAATTTAAAAAAAAACCACCTTGAATAACAAGTGTAGAACTTAAGACAAGCCTAATTAGTACATGAGCTAATCAATTAACAAAATTGACCCAAATCAGTCTCACATGCAACACGGAGAACCACCTCACAGCTGATACTAGTAGAAAAAAAGACCCAAACTTAGATATCAGGATAATAATCGTGTTCTATGGCCTGTTCGGTGTTCTGTGCCATTTTTGTTCCATGAGAAGCTGTTCTTATATGAGTTTCTCATACTCACAAAAATGGCTCTATAATACTACTAGTACTACTCTTGCTCCACACTGTCTTGGTAATACATTTGGGAACATATGCTGAAGAACTAATGAAACAAAGATGGAAAACCATGAGGAAATAGTCTTTCTGGTTCTTATTACTGAAACTAAATACCTATCAAACCCACCAGGTCACTAAGGCCACAGCCATACCACTTGATGACCTGGCCCCATTCCAAAACAGTTGACTTTAAACTCATATTCACTGAATAAAAAATAAATTTGTAATATTTACTAAGAAGTCCAACATCACAAGCTGTCATGTGGGTGGGTGATGGGAGAAAACAAACCAATTTTTGAGGCGTTGTCAAAAACACCACTATTAGCTTAAATCTAATCTTAACATATTTTTCTTCAACAGTCAGCTGTCCCAGCACTAACCTGTACGAAGCCAATGGTTCACGAAATTCCACACGACTGCATTTTTTCACATTGCTTTCCAGAGTGGTTGCTCGAAGAGGGCTGCGTGAGGACTTCTCCTTGCTCGATTTATTTTGGCTGGAGGACCGGGAACCTGAAGCAGAAACCAAAGAATCCTCTGTGTATCTATCTCTCCAGAAAGAGAAAGCTCCTGGGGCTGAATAATTGACATCGTTTTTCTTTGACGTTTGAGTAGCTCTCTCTCCTTCAACAAGCTGATTTCAACAACTTGGAGCAAGGCAGTAAGTGCTTGAAACAATGATCATATTTAAAGAGAGATAATAATGCTCAAAGGTTAATTGTAAGTAATTAAAGCTGTGAAGTTGACTGTGTTGCCACTAGAGGTCGATCTCTCTGTTCTTCTCCAGTAGCACACTACCAGAATGCTCTTAGTATATAAAATGAGGGTTTATTTCCTATAAGCAAATGCTCTCCTTCAGTCAGAAAACAGAAGCACCAGATCTAGCAAACATCTTATCAGACTGAGATAAGCACTGCTCACTCATAGCGTGGGGCAAGTCCTGTCACCCCCTCTAACCAAGTGACTGGGATAGAACACTCCCCTTCCTAAGCTCAGGGAAGGAAACATCAGTTTCTCCTGGGCAATGAGAGTTTCAGGAATAAAAATCACTGGCAGGAGACAACCTGGGGGCAGGGAGAATCCAAGTTTTCCCAGAATGCAGTGGCTTTACACTGCCTTACACGTTCTCTCCTCAATAATACATACCCTTCCTGCTGCTTTTCCTGCTGGCACTAGCAGACGGCTTCTTGGCATCCATGACTGAATCGAACACAGCTGTGCTGGTGGGAGCTATTTCCAATTTGTTCTCTATATGACGTAGCTAGGATTGGAAGATAATGCAAATTAGAACATTGTTTTCTGTTTTTAAGCTACATTTTTATTTCCCCCCGAACATGACAAATTTTTCCTTTTTCATGACGAATAAGACTGCAGACAAGAGCAACTTCACAAGGCTGACATTGCAAAACTGCATAGTCTTATGGCCAGAAACTACTACTAAGTTTTGTTTAATAAGATTATCTAAATTAGGTTTTCTTGCATAGTTTTGTTCCCTTAAGTAGGCTGTTTTGAAAAAATTAATAATAACATGCCATTCAGAGACTTAATGCTCGGCCTGAATAAAATATTAATTCCACTTGGAAACAATTCTGTTATAGTCTCTTATAAATGGAGCATGATACAAATTCCACATGTAAAACCCCACACTGATGCTCAGCTACTGAGCAAAAAGAGGGACAAGGCTATGGGAAAGAGTGGAATTCCAAGAAAACCCAAACTGTTTGGCCTCACTGAAGCCAGGTTTTAGAAACTATTGTATCATCTTAAGGACCTAAGTTAATTCCCACAGAAATACAGCAACTCCAATGCTCAGAATGGAAAATTATTAAATACACTGGTGTCGCCCCAGTTTCTGACTGGTTTGAGTAAGCAGGGGAGTTTCCAAGTTGTCAGAAAAATGTGATGTCACCACTTGGTTAAATAAAAAGGTAATATTACACTCAAGACTTAGCATGTATTACTACACTCCAGACTAAGCTTGCTGTGGCAAAAGGTTCTGCTTGTGTGCAGCGGACTCTTTCCAAGATACAACAAAGCTCAACACTCGCACACTCCAACGGCTTTGTCCTATTTACAACTTGTTGAAGAGACAATCACTGAGTAAAATAAAACTTTGGTTAAAGCTGATGTAGCCACTAACTTATTTGAAAATGAGGAAAAAAACCCCAAACCAAACAACCCCAAAGGAAAAAAAAACCACTTACAGCAGCCTTAGTCTGAGAAAAAGAAGGCCATGCTGCAGTTAGATCTTCCAGAGCAGAAACAAAGAAATTAATTTCTCATTAGTACGTGGAAAACAATGAAATAAAATGTTGCCTCAAAACAATTTTCATGCGCTTGCTAATCAAGTTCTTTTCACAACACAGTCCCAGCCTGTAAATCTCCTCTATGAAAGACTGTTATCAGTCAAAGCTCATCTTAACAAAGCTATAAAGTATTTAATGCAAGATGTTATAAGTTTACTAAGTTAGATTGAATGCATGATGACACCTGAAATCAAATCCACCACATACAATAGAAGGTGTTTGGAAGATAAAATGAAGCTGTTATCTACCCTAACATAAATATCTTATATTTTTCTATTATACTATAGTTTAGCTACCATTTTTTCCCCCTTCCATTTTCTTCTTCAGTAAACTAAGCATGAATACATGGTCACTGAAAGACTCTACTCAAAACCCAAGCTCTGAACAGCAGAATTATGAACAGTAATCTTTCTGAACTGTACACCCTACAAACAAAACAGAAATAATGTTTGTGAACAAGCAGGAGGCACTAACCAAAGCCTTTTAATCTAAACAGACAGCACCTACTCTATGAGCAATCCAGCTCAGCAGGATCTGGTAATGTTTTCCTCTATAAATATTTACTTCCTCAGTTCCTCTCTTCTTTTGTTTTCTAATGGTTCTTATAATCTAATGGTTTATAAAACACAACATCTGTGTGTCAGAACCATGGAGAGTAGTAGTAACAGAGAGTTGAAAGATAGTAAGATACTATCAGTATCTTCCTGATAGTAAAAAAGCTACCAATTTCATTTCAGACAAGATGCAACAACACAAAGGAAGAGGGTTAGGGAAGTCGCACAGAAACAACTCTGCTTTGACTTCTAGAGATGGTGCTTCTTGTCCACAGAACACTACAGCTTCAAAAAGCAGGTAATTTTAAAAGAAACTGAACATACCACATGAAATAATCAGCAATAATGCCCTCTTACAGATAAAATAATAATCTTTCTCTACTTCCAAAATAACTTCTGGAGTCCAGTTTTGTGATACGGGAGATCATATGATCGATCTCGAACCACAGGCTTAGCACGCAACTCAACTGCTGTGCAGACGAGACCTTTCTTCCTTTCAGGGAAGATTCTTTCAGGGAAGTACTGTCACTTTTAAATTTTTCTGCCCTCTCCTTTCCAAAATTAGAGTAATCATAACAGTAAAAAGCTAATGTCATTTCTCCAGCTAAGGGAGACAAAAGTGCTGTAAAAGTCATCCTAGTGGAGATGTACTGCTGCGATTCAAGTGTCTTCACCACTCTGGAACTGAGCAACTGTCACATAGGCTTTCCTCACTTCTTTCAATAGCCAACAGTTCCCAATTTCTGTTCCTGCACTGCTCCTCCTCTACAGCACTTAAAAAAAATCTGTCTCTGTGCCATCTTGGCAACCATATCCCAGGCTGGCAACTGCTAATGCAGATCAGCAAATACTCCGGAGATCAGAGTACAAAACTGCTATCTGTGAAGAGGAAGCCATAGAACACATGCTCTTAGCTCCCAAACTGAGGCAGGAGAATGCTTTCTGGAACAACTCCCCAAAGTTTCAAACAACTCATGAGAAAACATCTCCCAAAACAAGGCAACAGAACAGAGAAAATCCTTACCTCTGGTAGAATCCTTGCTTTGGTTATGCCTTGGATTTTGTAGAGGCACCTCATTAGACTTGTTGCTCCACATCGTGTCAATTTACCTAAAAAAAAATTCGTCGTGTAAGAATCAAAGAGGTATAAAGCAAAAGCAAACGTATCTTAGTCTAAAGAGCACATAGCCTTGATCATTATGATGAATGTCCACCTCATCTGATGACTCCAAACTCACACCATGAACAAGGTCAGATAATCAGCATGAAATCACAGATGTGGTTAGAGCTTCCTGCAGTTTTGCAGAAACCACGTAATTCCATGGATAAAGAAGGGTTTGCTTTTGTTCTCGTTCATTATAAAGAAGCATTAACTCGATAAAAGGAGACCCAGAGGTCAACGCAATTTAGATCATA
Organism: Rhagologus leucostigma; assembly: GCA_013397725.1. Classification (NCBI taxonomy): domain Eukaryota; kingdom Metazoa; phylum Chordata; class Aves; order Passeriformes; genus Rhagologus; species Rhagologus leucostigma. The sequence goes on from VZTD01004847.1 coordinate 527,200, forward strand.
GTAACAAGTGTGCCGTATGTAATACGGCACACACAGGCCTAACAGAGACAGCACCCCATGGCTTGAACCTATAAATGCTTGGGGGAAATACCCAACTCCATCAATGACAGAACGAGTGTGTCAGCAATCTCTGGAAAAGGAAAAGGCAGAGCAGAACTGCATGGCAGGACACTACAGCCAGGAAAAAAGACAAAACTGGTGCTGTTGTTGTTTTCCTGTGAACTTCAAAGGTAAGACTCGCAGTGAATCTAAAATTGAAGTATGAACTCCCAGCCACTATCACTATAGCAGTTGTTATAAAGGAGAAAAGGGAAAAAAAAACCCCAACCCCCTCCCCCCCAAAAAAAAAAAACCCACCAAAAAACGGATCAGCATGTGCTAACTGAGCTGTCTTCGTAACACATTGACAACACTTCTGTCATGGAAAGAAAAAATCAGGTGACCACAGAATTCCAACAGGAAGTTCTAGACCTCTGAAAGAGTCATAAAAGCACATTTCCCCCTCCCTTTTTTCATGAACTCCCAGATGTAATTTTCCTTATTTTTTAATTACCGAAACTTTCTTTTGCTTTCACTTCCCTACACTGTGTGCCACATAAAGAAGCAATCAAATATAAAGATCAATCTTTTGGTAAAAGGAGACCAAAATTAACACTATCTACTACTTATTGAAATGGATTGTTGCCCAGATATTTTGTGACAAGCATTTTTATCAAATATGGTTTTAAGGATACTCACAGTGACCAGCAGTAAAGTTTGGTCTCACATTCAGCCATATATCTTGTATTTATGGCAGTAAGTTATCCCAAAAAACCGCTCTTATGCCCCAAGAAAAACTATCAATAATAAGAACATAGGTCTTCAAAAGATCTTTGGTTGTGACTTTCTTTGAAGAGTCCAAGTAAGTATTTGAAAGAGTGTGGAAAAGGTATGTAAGCTTATACATGTAGGTAGAGAAACACACCCGTACACATACATTAGTGTGGTACACAATAACGCAGAAATTCTAGAAAGAAAGGGTGAGTGTGTTAGTTTTTAAGTACCCAATAGTTATGGGCATCAAGCCAAGCGTAGTTAGAAAATTCTGCTTCTAGGACAGGTGCTGAAGAGCTCATTCATGCAGAACGGCACTTTGTGCCTCACATCATTCATGCTGTAAATCATAACACTGCCCTGCCCTGGAAATCATCCAGCTGATCCTCTCCATTACTGGAGAAAAGAGCTGTTGGGCTAGAAATGGAGAAAACAAATATTAATAAAAATGAGGGAATTTTCCATAGAGAACTGATTTTGAGAGCTGCTGAAAATATTGTGTCATACCAGTATCAGTTTCTTGCCCAAACACATACGTAACAAAACCTACTCAGTATGCTTCTGGACAAGCAACCATCTTTTAAGGGATTAAGTATCCATCTTCATGTAATTGCTTGGGATTTATTCTTATCATTAGAATTATTAAGAAATGGTAAGATTATTAAGAAAAGATAAGAACGCTTAATCAGGGACTAGAATTGTTCTTTTTATTTTACACACACAAATCCATATAGTTTATTTTAGGACGCCCTGTCAATGTAGAATTGTAACACACTCTATGCATTCCTTAACTCCATATGAAAAGTACCAGATTAAAAAGTCTGAAATAGCTTGTTAATAGCTTTCATCCTGACACTAAAAACTGCCAGTCCTTTACCAGAGCTGAACAGAACTCATTCAGACAGTGAAACACTTTAGAGAAGACCTTATATAGTGCACACTATACATAGTGATCATCAGCACACATCTGTGAGAATAACAGACAGTGAGTTATTCCCACAGGTGTGTGCTGATGACCACTAGCGGAAAAGAATTCTATCTCAACTCCTTTAAAAGTCTCTAATGCCCCTCAGTAAAAGGCCACTCAACCTCTCCTCCAAGCTGGGAGAAAATCAGAAAGCATCTTGCTGTATTCACCCTAATGCACACTTGCAGTGCCAGCTCCATGTGTAAAGTTCGACCCTCACTGACTTCAGAGCAGCCCCTGGGAGTCATGGAGAAGTTTTGCTTAACTCAGGTTGCTGCTGATTGAAAAAAAAGACACATCAGAACCGAGCACTCTGGAGCTGTCTACAGTTTCAGGAAGGCAACCCTGCAGTAGTTTTCGGTCCTGATGCAATCGTATCTCTGAGGGTCTGGGTTTAGGTGTCCCTCTCCCAATCCTTTGGAAGGGTGGGAGAAATTTATGAGCTTTTCAAAACCTACGTGTACATAAATTATACTGATTCCCATAAACCTGTGAATTCCTACATATTACTAAAATAACTTCACTCTATTGCTACAGCTTACACAAATAAGCAGCACTCTACAAAAAAACCAAGTATTTGTACAGTTCAACACCCCTGCCTCTGCAAGAAGTTAAACCAGACAGAGAAGACTCTTCAATGTTACTGAGAGTACAGAAAGGGGTGGGGAATAAAAAAGAAGTAAATCCAGACACAGTTACCATGTCTGTTTATAGGACTTGCATGCAGGGTAGTGGACCAATTAAACACTAAAATACACTGAAATGAATATTGACCAGAGAATAATACTAAACAAAAAATCATACGAAGGAAATTTAAATTATTTGTTAAATACATTTTACATCAATACAAAAGTTGTCTCAAAGTCCCATGAATAACTTTTAGATAAAATACATAAAAACTACATTCTGCAACGATTGCTTCAAAGAGATCTTGTTCTGCTAAACTAAATGATCCACCTCTATTTAATACTGAGACCTTAAACAAAGAGAATGAGCTCAAAAGATGAAATGCCAAAGAACTTCTGAGGAGATAGCACTGACGGCAAAAGGTTATCTGCAGGCTGGATAAGGCTTCGAGAACCTTAAGATTGTTGGAAAAAAGGTGGAAGACTGCAGAATCAACAGAACTAATCTCATGGTTATTGGATTGCTCACTGGGAGACACAGACATCCCATCCAGGTCCATTCAAGGCTGGTTTGCCAAGCCCCTCCTCGGGTGAGTGAATAAGATACAAACACCATTGTGTACTGATATTTCAATCCCACACCAAGTGTCCATCTCATTCTTTACTCACATGTCCAAAAAAAAAATGTACACAAGAGAAGGCACAGCAGAACTGCTACAGATGAGGACCTAAGAGGAAACACGAAAGGAAACAAGAAACTGGGCGGGGGGATGGATACAGGACATGACAACCACTCTCTTCTACAAACGCTGTTCCTACAAGAAGACACTGAAGAGAACTGACAGATCAGAAAATGCCTGAGAAAGCACCAGAAAGGAGGAAACGGAAACAAAGAGAAAACCACTGCCACATAAAAAAGGAACATGAGAAACCAACACACTTAATACTAAACATACCAAGGGTGGCATTGAAAGGTACAACAGACAACAAAACAAGAAGTCAACACAGTTAAGAGCACAGCATTTTAAAAAGAGTGGGAGATATGAAAGTAGAATATGCTTAGCAAAGATATACAAAAATGTGAAGAGACTAAAAATAAGACTGGGAAAAAGAGAAAGAAAAATGGTGAGAGAAACAGGATATAAAAAGGAAGAGAATAAGAAAGATGGGAAGGTGAAAGAAATGCAACGAATTTTTGAAGAACTGGCATAGAGAGCAGCAAAAAGGAAGAAAAGAAACTTGTGTATTGGTCCAATTGTGAAGTTTTTTCAAATATCCTCGGTAAGGTTTTTTTTCTTAGTAGCGCAGACTCGGTAAGAAAAGGAAAGAGGAAACTCAGAAGTCATGGCACTGGAACAAGGAAACAGGAGAGGAAACTGAATTGTGCAGATTCAGAGAAGGAAGACAATGTGAGCAAGAGATCACTCACTGCTATTTTCACTAGCATTTAGTCGGTATGGAAAAAAAACCCAGTATGCACAGGGAACAGTATTCCTCAAGACTTTGTTTCTTATAAAATCACAAGGGATACTAAATGAAAGGGATACCACAAAAGAAAAGATGAAGGTTTGCTAAGAGCATGGAATGAAACAAGCTATTAACATTGACTTCTATGGAATATTCTCAAATGTTTTATCCACATAGTGGCAGATTTTGCTACAAACTGGGTACACAGTGCACAAGGACAACATTTCATGCAGTTTAAGCAAAAATAAGGCACCAGTGCCAAAAAAAGAAGCCATCTTTTCCTTTCTTTATGTCTGGGTCTCTCTTGCCTTATTCAGGCAGAAAGTCAATGGGATTATCTGGTAAAGCAAAGTGAACTGAGAGTCTGGTACAAGCTAAAAGAATTCTGCCTGTTCTTTTTGCTTTATTAGTTTTATCTATGTCATACTACAAGCAACAACCTCCATGCAAGCAGAACGAGAAGGGATGGAAACATTGGTGAACAGCCGGATTAGCCTCAGTCCTGTACCGGCTGTTGCTCCCCAGGAGCAAATGTGTGAAGCTGCTCTTGCCTTTGCCTCGAGGAGCACAGTGGGACTGGGGAAAACAAGAACCAGTCACCTTCTTCTTACCAGTGGAGATACCACTGGAGCTCAAGGGCACCATGGGAGTCTCTACATCCCGCTCCGGTGTGTCCCACTGCACCCACACCTCACACAGTACAGGCTTGTCTGCGGAGGAAATGGACACAGACACAAATCATCACTTTTCGGGACAGCTTTTCCCGTTTGCAAAAACATTTTAAGTTTCCATGTATAAATACAAAGGTGACTTTTGAATCTTAAAGACCCTCTGGAGCTCCTGTGCAGCTAAAGCTCTGCATTGCCGGCAGTAACAGACACGGGTGGACAGGCCCAGTCAGACCTAGTCAAGCAAATAGTTTCGCTGAGCCAGTCCACTGAAAGTGATGGAAATTATACTTAAAGATGCCAGAAACACTTCCCATGTCTTCTCAAATACCACAGACTACAATTTATTATGATATGCTTGAGTCTGGAATAAAAATAACGTTAATCTACTCATTTTTCCGGAATCCGAGTTGTTACCATACTGCATTACTCCATTTAAATGAGAGTTAAAAATATCCATAATACATTGCTCTAAGACTTGTTTTGGTTATGCATATGGGCTTTTAAAATGTTTTTTGATACAAGAGTAACATACTCCATTTTTTGCCAGAGCGTATTTTGCGAAAACTTTCCCTTTCAACGCTATCAGATGCAGGCGATGTACTGACCTTCCTCAGGACTGAGGACAAATTCCAGCACAACAAAAAAATGCATGACGTGTTTGTCCAAAAACCTCCACATCACCAGAATCTACAGCTGACACTGCAGAATGAGGCAGGTCCTCCCTCCACCTCCTTCCAATGCTCATTTATACAATATGCCTTCACATGAAACGTAAGGAAGTGAACACCAGCAATGCCCAAGGAGCTCATGAACATCAGCTGCTCTAAATGATCTAATTTTAGATTATATTCAATATTTTGTCTTGTAATACAAGAAGTAAATATACCAGAAGAACTCACATTCCAATCATTACTACTTTGGAAAATAATCAAAACAAAACAGCTTTGAAAGTAAAAGAAATGAAATAAAATTTGATCTGTCTTCAGCTAGACAACAAAAAAATTTTAAGGATACTAAGGCAGTACAAAAAAAAGAGCAATCAAGACACACCATACACTTGCAGATAGAAGAGCATTTAAGAATTTCAAAGCATGTGTCACTACCTCTAGCTGTTAACCAGGAAGATAAATGACATGCACACACACATACATCAAATGTCAAAAAACCCAGTAGAAAATACAAATATGTTTCTTGAGTTCTATGATTAAATCACTGGCACCAGTCAGCTACTAAATTTGCATCCAAACCATAGTGAAGATTTCTCTATAAATGAAACATTTCTGAATCTGATTCTTTCCAACTGTGTGCTGAGAAAGGACATTTACCACATTCTTTTGCTATGAAAAGACATGGCAACTTGCAAATGTCTCTGCTTCATCACAAGTGATGTGGAAGTGATAAAAAAGATAAAACTGGTCCTAAAAAGAGACTAGTAGTTTTACTGAAAGTGAAACGCATTGAATGTCTTCCTCTGCTGCATCACGTGCCAGGAGGTACTCTGAGGAAATCTATTGAAATGAATGTTGTGACAGCTAGTGTAACTTTACTCATTGTTCACGAAGAAATCAGAGTACAGAGGCAGAGAGAATGCATCCATTTACTAAGGAGATGCACACAAGGGTTTGCCTATCCATTCACAAGTTCTGTATTTTCTTTGACTTCAAAGATCTTAGCACTTATGACAGAAAAAAAAATACCCCAGTTTCTAGGACCAATAAAGTACTCCTGCATTTTGTTTCCTCAGCCTTCAAAACAAGAGTTTGTTCACTCGTTCCACCTCCAGTTACCAGAAACTGCACATTAGAAGATTTCAATTCTTGTGGCCCATAATAAATCCATTCAGCAAAATATGCTCAAATTCTTCAAGTCCCGTCTCATCTCACAAGGAACACTCCACTGTGAGGGAGTCTTCTTAGAACTTAGAGGCAATTCTCTCAGCCAAGTGCAAGAGCCAGACCTGTCAGTTTTGAGAAAGACAACAGCTTTCAACCTCTCACCACGACAATGGACGCACAGGCAGAGAAGCAACTTCATCTGCAGTGTCAGCTGCAGGATGATTACTGTTTTCTTTCAAAGCAGAGTAAAGTGCATGAAAACTTCAGAGGAAGTGTTCCAAATGCCACTTTCTCACCTTTGATGCCTCTGCTCAGAATTGCATTCAGAAGGAGCATCTAAGAAGTGTCTCAATAACAACACAAGATATCAGAAAACCCCAAACACAAAAGCCTCATGACAAGTTGAACAGTGACCACCAGCTCTGTTTCTGACCTGGCATTACAAAGGCAGATACCAGGACTCTGCTGAAAGACTTTTTCTTGATCTAGCTAAATGTAGCAGAAAGATATTTTCTCATGTTTAAATAACACCATCCCTTTAAAAGTTTTTCTGTTTCAGTATGAGAACTCCACCCCGTGCATTGCCATGCATCTGACTTAGTGAGAAATTCTGCCATCGGTGAGAAATGTTCTTAGGAAGCTAAAACACGGCCAGAATTTCTGTTAGCATTCACTAAGTTTCAATTGACCTGGTATAATTGATTAGTTCATTTATTTGCTCTACTCTTTCTCTAGTATATTGACAAAGGTTTCAGACTTTAGGCACACAAGTAATTTTATTCTCAATGGAGCAGTCCATTAAAGCCTATTATATCATTAGCACAATGATACACATCTATCTTCCGAGCACTTACATCTGTGGATAAATTTTACACTCATGTTCTAATCCCGCCACATGCCTAATATATTGACTGCCCTGGGAAAGTTTTCTTCCCGCACTCAACTACCGAAGTCCTTCTGTTATCATTATTGTATCACTACACCTGATCTCATATTAACACTCTCATTGATTTGAATAGCATGAATTAGTTTACGTACATCAGTAGCAGAGTTTAAACAGTCCTGCTCTAGTGATAAAAAGGTGGCTCTCTGATGTAAATTTTTAAGGCGGAGTTGAGCAGATTTAGCAGCTCCACAGTGATGAGGGAATATAAATATTCCTCCCTACCTTCTCTAGCAATCATGTCACTTTGTCATAGATGCAATGCTCATCTGACTGCATCACAAGCCAGTTCAACTCACTAACCTGGCAGAAAATTAATAACTTTTCTTTTATGGCAACTTTTCTTTCAGTTTATCAGGCTGCTGCCGGAACAGAGTAGGAGGAAAGAAGCAGCAGCAGCACATCACACCATTCATGTTACGTTGTGGAGCTTCACTCACCTCCCAGAGATGGTAACACGGAATAAATCCAGTGCTGTGTGCATTGACACTCCTGGTTTCAAACACCCGCCTAACTGGGAACACCTTCACAGGACTGCAGCCTCATCTGAGCACTCTAAAGCCAATGAGACTAAGCACATCAACGACTTTTTCCACAAGTCTGCTTGATACAAGTTAACTTTTTTAGCAGAAAGCAGCTGTATGTCTCGCAGAGGGGTGAAAGGAGACACAGAGTTCATCACACCCAAGTCAACAAAACCTTCAGTACAGATGTAGCAACTCCAAGATTATATTCTTATCCATTTAAGGGATGCTTTTGCCATGGTGACACAAATTACCAATAAAGTTATCAAGACATAAAAGACATGATCCACATTGGGACTGAATATCAGTAAAGTGTTCCCTGTGTTACTGTGGCAAACCTGACCTATGCACCAAAGCTCAGTAAAACAAACCCACGCAAACAAGATATTTTATAGTTTTAAAATCACTTTCTTTCAGTCACCACCACACCCAGCCTGGGCAGCCTACAAAGCGATCCATGCCAATCAGCAACACAGAATCCTAGAATGGTGTGGGTTGGAAGGGACCTTAAAGATCATTTAGTTCCAACTCCTGGCCATGGGCAAGGACACTTTCCACTATCCCAGGTTGCTCCAAGCCCTGTCCAACCTGGCCTTGGACACTTGCAGAGATGGGGCAGCCACAGCTGCTCTGGGCAACCTGTGCCAGGGCCTCCCTACCCTCACAGGGAAGAACGTCTTCCCAATACCTAATCTGAACCCAGTCTCTCAGTTCGAAGCCATTCCCTCTTGTCCTACCTCTACAATTCCCGACAAAGAGTCCATCTCTGGTTTCCTTGTAGGTGCCTTCAGATACTGATCATGCTGTGAGGTCTCCATGCAACCCTCAGTGCTCCGGGCTGAACAGCCCCAATGTTCTCAGCCTGTCTTCACAGGTGAGAGGTGCTCCAGTTCTCTTACCAATTTTGTGGCCTCCTCTGGACTTGCTCCAACAGCTCCACGTCCTTTCTATGCTGGGGACACCAGAACTGTATGCAGCACTCCAGGTGAGGTCCCACGAGAGCGGAGCAGAGGGGCACAATCACCTCCATCAAGCTGCTGCCCACGCTCCTTTGGAGGCACGTAATTTCCATGCTACCCTGGCCCCTTGCAGAAATGTGCCGTTACTACATAAATTAACTTGCTCTGTTTAGTGGGTGCAGGACACCTTCTGTTTAAACTAGCGTCACTCACAGAAACCGAAGCCTTCGACAGTTTACAGTGTTCACGTGGCCACACCCTCAGTTGTATTTAATTATTTGAAGCATTACCTAATGAAACTGTTGCAGCAACCAGAACTATAGCAAAGAGACAGCAAAACTTACCCTGTCTGTGCAGACAGCCTGACAGAACATTGAGAACTTACATGCAAAGCAGTGAATCACTCAGAGCTCCACACGCTTGTCCCGCAAACACTTTTGGTCATCGTACTTTGAGTTTTCAAATCAGTGTAACAGTTGAAGCAGCTTAAGATGCCCAACTCCCCTCCCTCCCCCCCCAGAACTGACCAGTCAAGCGTTAAATTTTCCATTTCAAGACACTGGATTGTTCATCTCCACAATGAAGCTATTTGACAGGCAAACCTCTACCTGCAAACTTACACAATGTGCCCGGAGATGCTCGGCTGCTGAGCTACAGCATATATCCAGAGACAGAAGCAATCAGAGAATCAGAAAATCGTCAGGGTTGGAAGAGACCTTTAAGATCATCAAATCCAATCATTCACCGACTGCATCCCTTAAACCACTAAACCACATTGCTCAGCGCCAGATCCAGACACATCCTGAACACCTCTGGGGATGGTGACTCCACCACCTCCCTGGGCAACCTATTCCAGGGCCTGACCTCCCTAACTATTGCACAAAAACTACAGCGACAGCAGGCAATATACCACACAAAACTGCATCCACGGGAAAAAAAACACAACACCACAGTCATACTCGTATAAAAGCCTTTATGCCTCCAACAGGCACAGTGAATGGCACCGATGAAATCAGAGAACGCTCGCGGCAGATGTTCCCGGGGATGTCAGGAGGACTTTGAGCGGGCAGACACTGAGCGATGCCGCAATGCCGGGGCAGGACGCCCTGGCACAGCGCGGGCACGAGCAAAGCGCACATTTAAACTTTAAAGGCGCCGTCCCGGTGCTCGGGGCGGCTCCGAGGGCAGCGGGGCCACCCGGGTTCTGTTTCTGTTTCTCCGCAGAAACACCCAGGGTCGGCGGTTTCCCGCACAACGCGAAAAGAGACAACAGCGAAACGGAGCACCCCAACCCGCTCCCTTCATCCGCCACCCCCAGGTACGACAAGCAGCGGAAAACAAATTAAAACTAGAAAAAGAAAGCGACTTAACGGGTGAGGCGGATGCCGCGGAGACGCCGGAGCCGGGCGGTGCGGCCGAGCCAAGTGACAGCCGGCAGCTCCTCGGGCCGGGCCCGCCCCGGCCCCACCTCGCCCGACGCCCCGGCGGGGCGGCACCGCCGG
>VZTD01004847.1:537742-552668 GCA_013397725.1 Rhagologus leucostigma
CTCTCGCGAGAACCGGCCCGCCGCCGACCTTCCCAGCATGGCGCCGTCCCGCCGGGCCCCCGCCGCCATGTTGGGTGCGGCGCGGCCGCCCTGCCCTCCCTCAGCCTCGGCAGAGCCTCGTTCACCGGTATTTCCCTCGAAGCTTTTATTTCTCCCCTCACAGTTCAACAGGCTTGACCTGCCGGGTCAGTCCCCTTGCGTTTTGCATGCAGAGCCCTGGGAGTTGGTGCAAGCCCAGGACTTGGCAATGCTAATTAAACCCAGCGCTGATGTTGGCATTCCTGAAGCGGCTCCAGCCGAAACTAGGGCACCGCTTTTTAATCATTTGTGTTCACAGCTAAGTCATCTTTAGAAAAATATTGCAATTTTTTTTTTTTTCTTTTTTTTTTTTTTTTTTTTTGCAAATGAAAGCGTCTCCAATTACACCCTCCCAAATTTGAATTTAAATAAACATTTGCAGAACTTCAGAGACATGACTGAGTACCACGGGCTTCATTTCACTTTTAACACTCATTATAGACACGGAAGAATTTGTTAGTATACTGACTTCTGAGGCATAGATTCCACCCCGAAGATGCATTAAAACCACCCACGTTTCAAAAATAGGTCTAAGATATTATCCAGCAAAATTATTTCCACTGAAGAAGGAAAGTTATTAGAATAGCAAAAAAGAATGTCTTTCTACAGTTATTTCGGGAATGTTCCCTTCAGGGCCTGTCTACAACTTCCCCAGTCTGGTTTTCAGTCATTAGTGTGATTGTCTGGTGCCAAATTTCTCGGGGGAGCACGGGGGAGGAGAGTTATCTACCCCAAACACTAAAGGATCACAGTAACTACTGGAGCTACTTATTTCCTGGTTTGGTTTTTTTTTGTTTGGTTGGGTTTTTTTACTTCACTAAAAAGGATTAAACTATTTTTACACAGCCTCTCCTCTGGTAAATGGTCAACGTTTTGCATGTAAGTTATTCCAGTACGGGAACATCATAGGAAAACACCCTAAACACTGAGAGATTACAGCTATGAGGTTTAGGCAATGCAGAACTTAATCACGTCACAATTACAGGATACTCGTTTAGCCTTAATTTGGGTCTTTTACATATACAAACTAATTACAGAGTACATTTTCCTGCATAAGCATACCTCCTTGGAAAGAAGAGGTAAGCTCGAGATGTCAGTGGTTAAACCTTTGGAAATCATTTTGTTTTGCCAGATGAGGGGGGAAAAATGCGTGAACACGGAAAGACAAGCACAGCTTCAATGGGAAAAAGTGGTAAGTAGTACCAAACTCCCTCCTGAGTCCTCAAAGAGCAACTTGCTGCTCTCAAATGCAGGAGACTGTAAGTAATAATAACAATAATGGCAATTTCAGTCAATGAAAACAACATTACTGCGATGTATGGGAGCCCTGATTGCAGACTAGGGCAAATTAAATTATTACGTTCCCCATCATCACATAGTGTTTGCTTAAATTCACTGCTTAATATTGCTGGACTGGCAGCCTCTTTAAATTATTCAGCACTTTCGTAATGCGCTGCCTCTTTAATTATGCTTTTAAACATAGTTTCTCTTTTCTGCTTGGAAGCAGTTAGTCTAGTTTCACGCTCCTCCTTCTCATCTTCAGGCAAACTAGGCATCACATTAGGATGTTCTCAAACATGGAAATGATTTGGTTTCAGTCAGTCAAATAAAATTAAAAGGCGGTGTTTGTAGTCTGGTTTTGCTTCTATTTATTCTCTGTATCTGCCAGTGGAACCTAATTGTAACAGTTTAGATTACACTTTCAAAGATTCCCTTACAATGAGCGGAAAGCTCTGATGGGCAAACATCTCACCCGAGAAGAGGAAGAAAAAGAGAAAGACATTCTCGAGGAAAACGCAGTCATCTTGTGAAATTCTCGGTGATTAGAAATAAAGAAACCGTTTACCTGCAAAGAGCCACAGCTGAGAGAACAGGAGGAGTTGAACACTCTCCAGCTGGATGAGCTCCCTGAAGGGCAGAGCAACGCAGGGAACAGCAGCGAGCACTGCCCCAGCACTGGAGGTGGTGGATGGAGACACACAGCAAGTTAAAAGTAAAGAGCCACATTCTCATCTTTCACTAACTTGGTTATTGCAGCTTTAAGAGAGAGGTTTGGAAAGTTTTCCACTCCACACTGTTCTTGCACACCCCTTCTAAAATTAGAAAGGGGCAGCTGGCTACTGCAGCCAAGAGCCCCCAGACTCCCTCCCCCCTCCCTGATTGACGTGGCTCCCAAGAGCCATGGAGGAATTTGGGGAAGGGTGCTTCCACCTGTTGGACACGGAATGAGATTTTCCAGGCATACAACTATAAATCCAGCTGTCAGGAGCTGACAATAAAACAGGACACAGGACAGCTGTGAGGACTCCAGGACACCCCCCTCCCTCCTCTGTACTCCTACAACTTTGCAGTTCATCTGACAGCAGAAACACTGCATGGAAAATCGTTCTCCCATAAAATAAAGGCATCGCTTCAGATTTCTTCCCACAGTTTTCCGACTGTACCACAGGGCCCTAACACAGAATCTGGCAAGTTGTTCAAGTACCATTACACCCCTCCAGAACCAGATTCTTCTTCCTAAATACAGCATGCTGGCAATTGCACTGCAGATCGTGCATACAGCTGTGTTCTGTACAGCAAATACTTTTACGCCTACCTTAACACGGAGCTCTCACCTTAGCTTTTGCACTCAGTTTGAGCCAGACTTTTCATTCAAAACAGATATAATTCTCAAAAACAAGGATATGAAAACCGCAACTTTTTTTTTTTTTTAATTTGAAGAAAGTATGATTTTGTTGATGTGAAAAAATGGGGGGGGAAAATTAATTCCTTTTTCCAAACCTGCTTAGCGTGCTCCAAACTCAGCACGGCACAGCGTGACTCAGAGCAGGGCGTGAGAGACAAGGTAGCAACAGATGGGCAGTGCTTTGTTCTGGGTCCCTTTCACAACATCCACGGGTGAAGGCAATAAGGTATTTCCGTCCTGCAGGTGCCCACAGGTGACAGCAGGAGCAGCAGAAGAGGGGCCACGCTCCCCCTTCCACCTGCAAGGGGCTCTCACCGGCTGCAGCTCCGTCTGCTCACAACCCAAGGAGCACTTTGACCATTTCCAGTCCAATTTGCAGAGTGCTGGAAATCTTGTCTGCAACTGGGGGTGTAACTGGTTCAGCCCCCACGAAATACCACATTCTACACAAAGTTTTTTTGCTAAAGGCCACAGAAGAAGAAAAATCCCCTTCTCGGTCTCAAGGCAGATCTGGTGCCTTTGCTCTGTAAAACCACATTTTCTCTGTCACAAACTAATTTCCTGATCTGCTGACAGTCAGGGACACTTCAACTTCACAAGTGAGATCTCTCTAGAAGGAGCCAAACTATTTTACAGTTTGGAAAACATCAAATGGCTCCGTTTGCCCCAGGCAACGAAATAATTATACAAGGATAGTAATCAGCTGCCTGTGAGGAACACAGACAGACATTACTCTTCACCTCTGGCTGAGTAGGAGTTGCTTAATGAGATCTGCATTAAGTACCTGTGGATATTTAATGAGAGCCTTTTAAGGACAAAGCCACAAACAGCTACAAAAGGACCTGCTGCTTCAAGAGCAGGAAGTCTTCTAACCCTGAGCCGTTCCCCCTCCTATGGAAGGGGCAACTGACTATACCATCTCGTTTTTCATTTTTTTTCAGACTAAGCAGCACAATATATTTAGAAATACACCTTTGTAGGCCTTACCTATAGTTCACAACAACAACAACAAAGTGATTTTCCTTTGGCTAGCACAACATTAAGTCTTTAGTTTCCAGACACCATCCTATTTTCTCTTGAACCAGGAATATAGCTCTTTAATACCTATAAGGAAGAGAACTTTTAGAAACAGAAAACAACCTGTATTAAATATGTTTTATTTGTACGTGCATGGAATCTCCTGTCTTCGTGTCACAACTTTGTCTTTTTTTTTTTGTGGTGGCCAGTTCTGATAAGGTTTAAGTTACTTTTCAGTAAGACTGTCCCTCCAGTCAGTTCACAGTGCACCAGTTTGCAACAGCAAAGGTACAGAACATGCAGCTAGGAGTGGAACAAGAATGAAGTCATCCCTTTTGTCAGCTGCTGACTCTCCTATCGGGCTAATGAAACAAGCGAACCGTATCTTATCATTAGTTCCAGCTGAAATCAGAACTGGGGAATTAATACAAGAACACCAAGTAAAAAACAACTCACAGCCATTTCCTGAAACATTCCCTGTTAGACAAAAGCCCTGATATTATGAAATACATGCATCTGCATCACAGTATCTACCACTCCACTCAAGTTTCTTAAAAGTTCTAAATTTTGCCAAAGGTTGTATTCTAGGCATCTGTAGTTGGTCAAAGGTGAAATGAGCCATTTAAACATGAGAAAAAAAAAAGTCTGACCACTTAAAATTCAATAGGCAAGTCTTAAAACAGCTTTATAAAACAAACAAGTGTGTTTATTTTGAATCATTACTAAAATAGTTCACATAATATACAAACAAATATGCTATGAGGACACACTTGAAAATAAGTCACAGTTGTTGGTTTTTAATAAAAAACATTTGTCCAGTGAAATGTTCAAAGTGTAAATGCCATCTTTTCCTTCCTGAGCTATAAAACATCCAGAACAACAGCACTTCCATGTCTTCTTACTGTTTTTATTTCTGCCTGTTAAAATAGGAAGCATTATCCATTGCTGGCTCTCAATAGTTAGAACAAATCCACCTCTGGTTTAAGTGACCACAGCTCTGTGTCTCGCAAACTCTGATCTTTTATATGCTTCAGGTGATTTTGGTTGATTCCACTTAACACTCCCAACCTTGCCTTGCACAAAGAAGCCAGAAGCTCCAGCTCCTCAACAGGTTTTCCTGGTTGAAAAGGATTTTTTTTTTTTGCAACAGGACAGCTCAAGGGGCCTGTGAA
This sequence comes from Rhagologus leucostigma, assembly GCA_013397725.1. Classification (NCBI taxonomy): domain Eukaryota; kingdom Metazoa; phylum Chordata; class Aves; order Passeriformes; genus Rhagologus; species Rhagologus leucostigma. The sequence continues at coordinate 542,696 of VZTD01004847.1, forward strand.
TGCAGGATGGGCCCAATCTCTCAGCTGTTACGAGAAAACATCCTATTAATTTGAGAGCATCTTCACACATTCCTTCATACTCAACAGAACCAAATGTACATGGATCAATAGCTCAGAGCATGAAGTGACAGCGGTGAAATGGAAGTGCTGCTATTCTCTTTATTTTTTTACACAAAATACTTAACAATAGAAACAGGTACTTGTTTTTAATCTGGTGTGAGGAATTCTTGACACGAGACTAAAAAACATTCTAAAAGCATGCTTTGCAAATCTGTTCCTTGCTAGAAAATTATACAGCAAGCAGCAGGTTATACACAGATACAAGAAGGAAAGTTATTTTTTTAGGATATCAAGTACCACAAATAAATAGATTCTCTCAATGCAAAAATAATTATCTTAGTAAAATGAGAAATAACCTATGTCTTCCTAAAGTTTTGTTTGGAAACTAGATAGTATGTACACAGGGCTGACATTTTACCATTTCCATCCAAATTTTAAGACTTGCAAAAGTTTGAAAAGGAGTAGAGAACTCCTGCAAGCAGTCAGGCAAAGAGGTACTGAGGGATTATTTCACTGACACTAGTACTACTGACTTTAAGCAACCTTTGTACCTCAGCTTTTCTCTCTCTTCAGAACCATTTGGGGCAGGCTCATTTAAGGAAGAAATGCTTGCTGAAAGGTTCTCTACAAGCCACAGATCTTTCAAGCGATTTTGCCACTTCTACAAGTGGCCAGAGATAGCTGCATCTATGTTGTGATCTAATGGATCAGGTAAAAGCTTGTGCTTAGACTCACATCACTTTATCATCATTTTCAGTTTATTTCTTATGTTAGAAGAAAAGTAAGCAATTCTGGCAGATGAAGGTGATGTTCTTTACATTCTGTTACCTTGTCAAATGTGATACCAGCTTTATGCACCACCAGAGAGGGATCCTCACAGCAAAGCCAACAGTGCATGGAGACAGGTTCGGAGGCAGATGAGTGACTGCACTGATGCACAGCAATGTCCAGCCCCAGGACACCAAGGCTGGATGCATCACTGAATACGATTTACCAGCAACCAGCAAGTTCCTTGCTTACACTCTGTAGTTTACCTAGAGAAGTCCCAGTCACTTTGGCAGAAACAACCCTGCCGGTTGGTGGGAAGCCTCTGCACAGAAAGGACTGGTTTGCTGCTGCCTGAGCTCAGCAGCCACGCTAAGTTCTCCCCTGTTCTACCTTGCAACACGCATTTTGTGTCTTCCTCCTTTCCCAAGTGCTCTCCAGCAACTTTTATGCGCATCCCTCCAAAGGGAGGCCCTTTTCAGGCCACACAGGCAACACAAGATGAGATATCCGGCTCCACAGTCCACTCAGCTTATCTGTGTCCATGCCATTATAAGAACTACGAACATCTGAACCAGTGAACTTTGCCCGGAGGAAATCCCGGACTTTCTCCTCCACTTCTTGAAAGGTGAAGCTCTTTCTCAGTGACTGCTCGTCCAGGAGAACCGTCAGCAGAAGGGCCACATCCTTAAATGCCGCGTTTTCATGGTCACAGTACTTGTAAAAGATTAAGGTGGAGCCTGCAGGCAGTGACTCGAACCGATGCACCACTGCCACCTTCTTGCCCTCTCTGAACCCAGAGCTGAGCTCCGTGTCCACCTCCAGCTTGACAATGTCACTGTCCCGTACAGCCTTGTCCACCCCGTTGATCCTGATCGTAGTGGCGTTCTGGGAGGAGGCAAAAGCGTCGGCAATCTCGTTACTCAGGCACCTCAGGGCCTTCTCAGCTTCCCGGCCAGCTGTGAGCAGCACGACAGCCGGCTCCAGATGCGTACGGGAAGCGTTAAGACGTTTCTCAAGGAACACATGGGCTCTTCTCCACAGATCGGGGTCCTGACTTTGGTAAGTATCTTTTAGTTTCTTCATCCGGGACCGAAACTCTTGCAGAATTTCAGCATCTCTACTTGAGGAGGTTCCACCTCGAATTCCACTCCACAGGACATAAAGCAATGGGACACTAATTAACAGAACCAGTAACAAAGTCCACGTCTTGTGAAATCCATTCGGCGATTCACCATCACCTACGGAGAGAGGGAGCAAACAGAAGAAAACAATGTTTTTTAAAAGGCATCAAAAGTCAACAACTGAAAGGAAAGTAAGAGGAAACAGTGAAATCATCCCATTCTCAACACTGGTACAGCAGTTGAGGAGCATAGAAAAGACGATCTAGTTAAAAAAACCCAACCAAACCATAAAACAAACCAGAACACAGCTTTGAACTTCTTAAGCAATTTCGTGAAGTGACAGCGTTTAAAAAAAAGAACATTTTTACATGTTCCCAGATTGACTAAGACTAAATTAGACCTTCTTGTGAAAAAGGACCTCTTAAAAGCTCATCAATATTCCACTCGATTTAATAAAATCCAAACTACGAGCTTAAAATGGTTCTGAAAAAGGTCAAAGGTTTTCCTACATTTATACTGTGCAGAAAATGTCCTTTATAAAACCTGGCTGTGCCAGAAAGGTTTCTGTGTTATTTCTCCTTCCTATTCCCATAAGGATAAAAATAGTTCCTGCAGCAGTATTTGCATCTCAAACACTGGTGGTCAACATTATCAGAAAACATTGTGGCCTTTGGATCAGTGAGCTTCACAAAGAGTACACACAGCAAACAGTGCACGTCAAATACCAGATATTTCGATTTGGTTTCGTATTTGAACAGTTTAACACTTGTTCCATGTACTACAAGCAAAATGCTAGATTCTGTTCCCAGTGAAATGAGTGACAAAATACACCAATCTTCCTGGAAACAGGAAGAACTGCATTCCTTTTGCTACCTTTTTATACCCTAACTTTTATCAGGACAGCAACACAACAATGGTTAAGTAACACCACCACTGGCCCTGCCTCAGTTTTAATCCTGTAAACATTACAGATGAAAGACCTCTAATTGAGATGAAAATGTTACTCATACAACACCCTTCCCTCCTTCATGCTGATGACATGTCCTAGCAAGCAAATCATCTGTTCTGGCAAGGACCCTCAGCTTCACACCAGCTCCCCAGAACTGTAATACTTGGAAATGGTTAAATGTTACACAAGCATGAAACAGAAGTGAAAGCAGAAGTCTTACTCTTGGCTGAAGGCTGTGACTGCTTCTCTTTACTGGACTGATTCCGAGATATACTTCTGCCTGTTAAGAGATTAAGAAAGGAACATGAGAAAAACACTAAGCCAACAATTACAACCAATCTTCCACAGCAGGCAGCTGAAATCACCAAACTGCATTATTTTCAAGGAAAAGCTGTTCTTAGTTATGCTTTTACCTACAAAATTCCACGAAGCTTACAGGAAGGGTAACAAAGCACTTTGCTGAGGCAAACACAGTCCTGCTAAGTCGGAGCAAAGGTGAGGCTGTCACCTCATCCCAGGTGGGGCTGTGTCAGGTACAGGCTTTTCCGTTCTTTTCCGCATCGTTCGCCCCCTCTGCTCAACAGATTCATCTTGAACAAGGAAAATGACACCTTCACCACTACCACCAGCCCGAGAAGTCTCACTCAGCTGTCAGAGCAACTCTCCATCTCTGCTAGTTGCCAAATGCCAGTTCCCAAGCCATCCTGACAATCTTGCATAGAAAGCACGAGTCCCCACCCCACCACAGATCACCCCCAAAGATTTTCAACTCTTGAAAAATTATGCAAATAACACTCAATTTCAAGTACAAGGTGACAGAATGGAAGAGAATTAACGACCTGTTATTTTCTGCACAAGGATCCCATGTCCCAGTTAAGTTTCCTGACTTTGCTCAAGAATTTGAGAGACATAAAAAATGGAAACTTAATTAATGGACACACTAGAAAAACAACATAATGCAAGATATAAATAGCAAAACCAAAGCAATATGTTAAATGTTCCCTCTCCACGTAGCTTGGGTTGGTAGCTTGGAGGCCTGCTTCATCAGCAGTCAGTTTCTTGGGATGAATTATGCTTTTAAAACAAAATGCAAGCTTTCAACTTCAAAATATACTCTTGGTCTATTTATTTAAATGGGCTGAGACAGCAAAGTACAAGAGGCATTATCCATAAAGTGTTATGAACAACTTTCCCAAGAGACCAGTATGAACATACACTGTGCAATTTTTGGTCAGCATTTAGCCAGTTAATTAAAAAGACAGGAGAATTTCTGGCTCCTTGTGAACTACAGCAACTGGTTCAAAGCTGAAGGCTCCTTAATAATATATAACTAAATCAGGACACTGTCAATGGCACTATTGAGAATAAATTGAACAAACATACCCCGCAGTAGTTATTTAAAGACACTGAAATAAACTCTATAGCCTTGTTTCTGTATGAATGTAATCGCAGAAGGTGCTAAAAGCAGCTCTGGTTTAAGCTGGGGCTTAACTGGCTTAATGAACTGCCCTATTCTGTAATTTCAACCCCCCACCCCGAAAGGGCACAGCCATGGAGCTTGTCGCTGGCTAAGCTTTTCTCAATCTTCTAAGAGTTAACAGCTCAAAATCACCTCGATTCTGTAATACTTCACAATGCAGCTCTGTTTGCATGGTTTAGGTTTCACATTTAGGTGACAGCTGTAACTCATAGACTAAAGGAAAAAATAATTCAATAAACAGTCTAAAACCAGATCTTACTCTGCCTAAGAATCATGCCTTATTTACAACACAGTTTGCACAAAGGCCAAGTAAATTATGCCTTGCTTAACTCAAAATGCGTAACTTCTGCAGACACCTTAAAGATTTCAGAGTTTTAAGTAATCTTCCAAAGTTCTTCACCCAACACGCAACTAACCACTCCTGCAGCACCTAGAGTGGCACAGAAAAGTATAAGTACCAGACTAGAGAGAAGTCCCTGCATAAAATCATTTTTCAAAGGCATTTCACAGATGTACAGCTACCACAAGATAAGCTTCTATTCCTGAAGGCACCATGGTTTAAAAAAAAAAAAAAACCAAAAAGAAACAAAAACCCAAACAACCCCTGCAGGTTCTTCAGACTGAAATCTGATTTACAAAACTTTGTTTATCTCCACCTATACCTGTTGAGGACAGAAACAAGCACCAAGACATTACTAAGAATTCAGAATATTGTTTTTCTTCTTCTTTCAAATACTCTTCCAACAGGAGAAAAAAAAAAAGCAAAACCAAAAAAACCCAACAAACCCACAAAAAACAACCGAAAGTCTGAAACACTGGGAGCTGGTCATTAGATGAGCAGACTGGATTTCACCAGCAAAGAAAAATGCTGCTCCTTTCCAGGAATATAGAACAACTGATTGAATCATAGCCAGCCACCACTTCTCAGGGAAAGGATAAAGGGAAGGTTTGTGTACAAACTGACATTCAGAGCCACCAAAAGGTGATGGTTTTGTTCCCTTCCTCAGCTCACCCTCACAATGCCTCTACTCCATGCCCTGCACTTACTGTCCCATGAGTCAACTCCAAAAAGAAAAACAAAAGAGAAAGTGGCTCATTTTCTGTGGTCAGCAAGTTGAATAACCTCACAGAAGGGCTCTGACTGGAGTGTGCTGCCTTCTCCAGCTTCTATTTGAATCTGCCTCCTCCACACAGTGTCCCAGGGCACAAGAAAAGCCAGAAGCAGAGGAAAGGAAAAGAATTCTGTCCTTTTCATCTAATGACAGGGAAAGACTAGGTTCTCTTGTTTTACTTACTCTGTGGTGTAGAAGTTGAATAGCACCCTTGATTTTTCTCAAGGAAGTCAGCCCTTATTTCTGAAACCGAAGCACAAATGGAAGAACTCGGTTACCACATCAGAGGTCAGAATAAGACAGACCAGCCATACATGCTTTTAGCTCTTTCTGTGAAATCCTCAAAGCTTATGAGGGCAGGAGGATATGCCGTGCTGCCAAACCAAGCCTGCAGCATACGAACAGCCTCTTGGACCCCTCTGAGCTGGAGAAAGCTACTGTTATCTATTAGAGGGGGCTTAACTTGGCCCTTCACCCCGCTTTTGCCAATGTGACAAATCATTCTTATGTCTGCTTTTAAGAAGACACAAAACCACCTCCTGTGGCTAAAATTGATCCCATTTTTCTCTCTTTGTACCTCCGCATTGCTTCTGTAATACACGTGGAGAAAAATTTCTGAGCAATGAGCAAAGTGCTCCCTCACTTTGAAATCACTTGGTGTAGTCAGCTTCCCCCTGCTAAAGTCAAAGATAACTCACCTTTTTAGAAAAATAAGTTTTAGTTTTCTTTGCCTGAGGCAATTAAAGATCCACTCTCATCACAGTTTTTTGAAGCAGGCGTGATATTGCTCTTTCTTTTGTTTTGCTTTTCAGAAACCACACAGTTGGGTGTTTATCGAAGTTGGAACCTGCATTTTCTTGAACCTTAAGGTTTTACACCCAAGCAAATTAACATCATACTACAATGAGTTTTACTTTGGCTCAGGCAGGAGTGCACACTGAAAATTTATTTAAAAAAAAAACAAAACGTTTTTCATCCATTCAGATTTCAGCTCAAAAACTCCCCCTTTCCTAAGAGAACTGAATGATTGTCATGTTAGTACATTTAAGCAATCACTTGTTACACCATAGAAAAAGTACTGATAAAAGGTGTTACCTTTTAAAGGTGTATAAATGTTTGGTTTCTCAGTTTCGTTACTGTCATAAGCCTTTGCATTTTCCTTTACTGGATTCTCCTCAAAGTGAATTGTAGTACCACCTGTCAGGAGCAAAAAAAAGAACAAAGAGAGCATTAGCAACATCAAACATCATCAATCTGAAGGACCAAGATGTAGTTTCAGAACATCCATGATCTAAATCAGTGATTTTTCAAGTTGCAAACTCCCAAAAGTTACTCAGAATGCGGCAAAAAGCAACCAAGACTTGAAATGCTTATGGTAAATTGGAGTTCACTAGAAATACAGCTGTCTACACCACCACACACTTCTTTAAAAAAAATAAAAATTTTTAGGCGTTCTTGGCTTAAAAACATGTATACTAGGAGCCAAGAAATTGCTTACACTGAGGGGATTCAGTGTAAACCAATAAATACATGCCATGGGAATACAGGGAGCTTTTCCCACAGCTTTGGGCACTCAACTTACAAACAATAATTGTGCTGTCTTATGCAGCACTGGGCAGAGGGGAAAAGAGACAGAAGCAAATATAGAAAATAAGCCCCCTTTTGATGAAGCCCAAGCCATCCTTTAGTTAGGTCTCGTTCTCTCCTAAGCCATAACAGCAACCTAATTTCACCCCTCAGGTATCTGGGAAGAATCTAAACCAACATCTTTCAGCTGTTTGTCAAATTACAGAGTCACTCAGCTGTGAAACCCAGCTCAGATAATGTAACTAACGAGAAAGAATAATGCCCTGTAGAGTATCAGAGGTCACAGACCAAAGGTCAGGGCTGGGAAGCCAAACACAGGAAAGGATAAAGTGCAAACCCAGAATCAAGGGGCTGATAAGAAAAAGCTCAGGTATAGAATAAAAAGCCATAGAACAGCTGGGGGACAGAGATCATGGCACGAGCTATCAAGCATCAGCAGAGCAAACAGCAAAGGTAAGAATACAATTGGTAAATTTTTTTCTAACATTCACTCTGGGCCCTTTTACTCTTTAAACAGCCCAGGGTTCAATGTGTTTCTGTAGCTCTTTTACCATATGCCAAGGGCAAGGCACAGCTTGCCACCTAGTGTTTAGTGATTTTACTTCAACGAAGAAAACAGCCTTTTTCTAATGTGTTCTGGCAGCTTCAGCACACCAGTGTATGTCAAACGTACAAAGGAGAAAAACAAAACCACCAAACCCACCCAAACCACAAAAAATGGGAAAAAGCTGTAAGTTTTAAACCATGGTAAGTCACAGGTGCAACAGCAAAGCATTTGCACGCACTGAATAGGCCCCTGTGTTTTAAATCCATCTAAAAGAACTGTTAAGTGACTGATTTCCCACAAAGCTCAGAACAAAGATACTCACCAAATTACTTTGTTTTCAGGAATGCCAAACCACATATCCATAATATTTCTCTATGCACTGAGGTTTGACAAGGAAAATCTCCCTACTAGTTGTGACCAGAAAACCAAAAAGATCTATGAATCTAAAGAGGGCTACTCAGGCAGTCCCTCCTCTTAACTCCTCTCCCCTTCTCGGCATCAATCAGTACCCTTTGTGTCTCAAAGAGTTCTTAGAAGTTGTAGAAAGGAAAGGTCTACATAAGACAACTTCCATGGAGATTTCTACCACGTATCTTCAGCTCACTGATCTAAAGCTGCCTGATTCAAGGCAAGGGGTTTTAGGCTCTTAAAACTCTTCAAGCTCTTCTTAAAGCTCTTAAAGCTTTTCAGCTCCCCAGGCAAGTTGCCTACCCTGTATTTAAAACGTCTTAGCAGAAGCCAGAAACCAGTTTCTCAAGGTGTGGTTTTGCTTCCATTCTGTTCTCAGGGAAGCAGGACAATTATGCTGCCCTAACAACCCACCCTGCTTATTCCCCTGCCTCACAGACCATCCCCTAAACTCTGCAGGAAAAGCACAATACTGCACACCTACAGATGGGGGGACTGTGAGGGGAAAAACCACTCCTCTGCTTCTACATAAACAATTAGAGTCTCTTACCATACTTTTACACCTGTTGTGACTATAATCCAATACAGCTGTTAAGAGCTGGGGACGGTGGGGGGGGGGGGGGAGGAGCCTCATTTTTAGAGCCACCTAATTAAAAACCCAACCCTCAGCTGTGACTTCTGAAGCAGCACAGCCACGTTTGAAACACTAAGCCTATTACACCCTGTTAGCCACCCTGGGGGAGCAAGAGCTTGCCACTGCTTTTTCTACGGGCAAACCTCTCTATTTTCCTAAAGAAATGCTCATAACCTTGCTCTTCCTTCCTCGAGATAAGATTTTTTTCCACGCCTCCTGGAATTTCTGCTTCTGGAGCAGAACAGGGGCAGACAGTTCTTGGTGACAAGAGCACAGATGGGAATAGAGAACAGCCCCAGGCTAGCCCCAACTCATCCCTGAGCGCTGCCACACACTGATAACGTACACAATCCAAAACAGAGTAAAGGGGAAGGAAGTACAAGTTATTCACAGTTTCCTGGTGGAATGACGGGCTAAAGCCCCACAACTGTTACACTGAGCTAGGCTGTTTCTATAGTTTCGAGAAAGACACAGGTTTCATCAACTAAAGCAACAAGTAGGTGCCACGCAGTGCTAACACAGCAGCTTGTCCAGCCCAGTGTCCAGGAGCAAGTCCCAGAGCATGCCTGGTGTTTCAAAGGAAGGACAAGCCCCAGCCATGCACTTCCTCATAAGCAATGCTGCTCCCTGTAAGGAGCACGGCCATCGAGGGACTGATTTCTGCAGCTCGGGATACCTTATTTAAATCCTGCCTTTCAAAACCGAGCAGCGGTAGTAAAATTTGAATGCTGTGATAAAACGCTGCTCCAAGAGATGCATTAGGAAAAACAGCCCCCTTAAGGGCTTCAGCGTGCTCGGCATGCCCCGACCCTTCGGAGGAGTGCTTCTCCTTCCATCCCTTGTGCACGGGGTAAGAGCCACCGCGGCATTCCCTCACCTGTGTGCCACAGCCACGGTCACACCTGCCAAGGAGCCAGAACCCAACAAACCCCATTTCCCTACGTTTGGCGCATTTCAGCCCCTTGGCCAGCGGCGCGGACTGTGACCCCTGGGAATTGAAGCCTACCTGGCGATCTATACGCCTTTATAGGGGGTCGCGTCAGGGAGTCTGGGGTCCCAAAGTGATGCTCGTCCCCTGAAACGAGAAACGGGTGAGGGGCACAGCCGTCAACTCAGCTCAAGCCCACCAGGCCCCTGCCTGAGAGCCTTGCAGGAGCACCAGCCTCGCCGGGACCCCGCGCTGTTTCCGGGGCGCGGTCCCGTCCCGACACCCCGCGACGGGAACGCCACGGCGCCCGCCCGCGCCACTTCGCGCCGGCCCGCCGCGCCCTCAACCGCAGGATCCACCGCGTGCCGCTGCGCCCGCC
>VZTD01004847.1:553053-569452 GCA_013397725.1 Rhagologus leucostigma
CGCGGGGCCCCCGAGGGCAGCCCGGGCCCGGCGCCTCCGCTCCTCACCTGGGTGTTTTCTACATGCAACCCCATCGTAGCAGAACAAGGCCGGTTTTGCGTTTCTCGGAGGCAGGAAAAACCCGTAAAATAAGCACGAATAGCAGCTGAATAGCAGGGAGAGGAAGCTAGGAGGTACTTTGAGGAAGGTGAGATCCTCTGGCGCCGGTAGCGTTGCACTACTGTGTTGCTTAGTGTGGGAAGCGTTTCTGGTTAGTCGTGTCTAGAATGTCTCACTGGGCGTGTCGCTTTTCTTACCTGTTTGTTCACATGCCTTACTGGTAAACAGGGATTTTAAAACGCATTTGGCTGCATTCTTTATAAAGCATTTTTACCCGGGCATGGGGTAGAGCTCCTGTGACTGGAGGTTTTCCAGATGCGATTTGACGGGACTACAAGATCTCCTCTAGATTGCCTCTCCCGTGCAAGTTTGGAGCAGATGATCTTTTGAGCTTCCTTCCAGCCTGAGCTGTTCTTTGTTTCTGTGATGTTTCTAAGCAAAGAAATAGCACCTTCTTATTTCACACACACACACACCTGGACTGCTCACTGAGTTCAGAAAAATGTCTGTGTGCTGCCCAAAGCTGGGAAAACCAGGCACTCATGGGTGCTCCTATGTGCCAGGGCAGCGAGCAGCTTGAGACCACCTTGGAAATGAGTTCCTAAGCAAATAGAGACCCTTTTACAAATTCACAGAATCGCAGAATTGTTCCGGTTGGAAGGGACCTCTGGAGATCATCCAGTCCGACACGCCTGCCAAGGCAGGGTCACCTGAAGCGGAACACCTCCAGGTAGGTTTGGGGAGACTCCAGAGAGGGAGACTCCAGGCTGTCCCTGGGCAGCTGTTCCAGTGCTCTGCCACCCTCAGTGTAAAGAAATTCTTCCTCGTGTTGAGGTGGAACTTCTGGTGTTTTGGTTTATGGCCATTGCTCTTCATCCTGTTGCTGCAAGGGGTCTGGCACCAACCTTGACACCCCTTTGAGATATTTATGTGCACTGATGAGATCCCCTCTCAGTCTTCTCTTCTCCAGACCAAACAGGCCCAGCTCCCACAGCCTCTCCTCATAAAAGAGATGCTCCAGACCCCAAATCATCTTTGTGGCCTCTGCTGGACCCTCTCCAGCAGCTCTTTGTCTTTCTTGTACTGAGGAGCCCAAAAGTGGACACAGCACTCTGGACGTGGCCTCACTAGGGCCAAGTAGAGGGGCAGGATCGCTCCCCTCGAGCCGCTGGTCACGCTCTTCCCATGCACCCCAGATTCCCAATTCCCCCAGGGCAACCTGTCATCCCCCCAGCCCCAGGTCCTTCCGAGCAGAGCTGCTCTCGGTCAGTCTGTACGGGTACTGAAGGATTTCTACACACTGAAAAAAGTCAGGAACGAGGAAGATGATACTGTAACAGCAGCAACTTCATCTACAGTACCCTGTAGCTCATGTACGCCTGTGCTCATGTTTGTGAGGTTATTTTGTTATTTTTCAGGGTTGTAAATGGAGTAGGCGTGTGCATGCTCTGTGCAATCCAACAGGAAGGCTGGGTGAGGGAAGTGCCATTCAGCCTCCACTCCTGTGCCTGTCTTCTCTGTATAAAGGTTTCAAAACAAAAAATATCTTAAATGCTTTACTAACACACCATAAATGCTGCAGTTTCACCCAAGAGCAAGTGAATATTTATGAGATAAGTTATGCATACCTTCTTCTGTACCAGCAATAAATATTGTCAGTCTTTTCAGTCCTGAAAGCAGAACACACACACTGAGCATTGTTTTCTAAAGCAAAAAATAAAAGAGGATGTAAAAAATACCACATCAGGAAAAAGAATCAACATAACAATGTCAAAATCCTTTTTTGTAACAGTTTTGTGATGACTTTATGCCCTAGGCCGACCAGTTAATTTTCCTGACAAACGACTCTTTGGGAACCAGGTTCTCAACCTGGAGAAGCTGAAATGACCCCCTGATTTTGTCACACACTTGCCACCAGTTTTGTGACTCTTGTGCTTCTGTGGAAAGGGTGGGCCCTCAGCCCCAAACACCTGCTGTGTTGAAGGGACTAGATGGTTTTAGGGACAGAGGGTAGAAAATACTTGGATTTTTATTAAGCCCTTGACACCCGCAGCTCCTCTCTGCCGTTCCGTGGCTGTTCCTTAGTGACGCGGGTCAAGTCGGGATGCGAGATTGATGGCAGCCAGGAGCAGGGCCCTCAAGGTGACCTTGGCCTCTGTGGATCAGCCATGCCGGCTTTTTCCTTCCTGCTTTTCCATTCTCCTGGCTTTGCAGCCTCTGCTGCACCTGGTGAGAGGATGGTCATGATAAGAGAATGTGCTGAGTCTGCCACGGCCACTGTCCCCTCCCAGGCTCTGCGGGTGACGGGGGAAGCCGCTGTCAGAAATAAGGTGCAGTCCTGCCTCGGCTGCGTGCGCTGTGCCCAGCACACCTCACCTTCTCATCACCTTCCTGATACGAGCAGCATCCGTATTGGTACCTGTGCCCATGCTGACACCCCTGGGTAATGTGGCACACACATTTTAGTGACCCCTCTGACACTGCCTCTGTGCTCCCTGGGCCAGTAAGGGTTCCTCCACACAGCATAAAGAAGTACTTTTTTCTGCCCACTTGAACCCAACCTCTTACCTGTTTTACAAGTGCCTCAGGTACTAGTAAGGGGGGGATTTAGTCAAATTGAAACGAATCAAACACATTAGTCAAATCCTCCCCTTCAGCCCTCTGCTTCACAGACTGAGGAGTCCCAGCCACTCAGTGCCTGCTCCTTTCCAGCACCGTTTCAGTTGCCGTTCTCTGCATTTTGCCTCAGCCATTTGCTGCCGGGCTCCTCTGGGGATGCTGGTGAAAAGGCAGCAAGCTGAGTTCCAGGGGGGGTTGCTGTCTCTGTTCTGCTGCTCCTTGTGCTGCTGCCTTTCCCCCGGCGTGCTCCATGCTGCTGCTTTCCGTGAAATGTGTCCTGGGCAGGGGGGATAGGGAAGGGGTTGGAACATACCCGTGCCTATACATGCCACTGCGCAGGCACCACAAGTTAGAACATCATTTTTTGGAAAAGCATTGCCCGAATGAGGCCAGGGGCTGGCACACGCACTCTCAGACCTTTCCCCGTCTTGCAGTCTCTGGACCACTTCAGGGGACACTGGGTGGGCTCCACATCCCTTTCCCTCCAGGCTGATGCTGAAGACCCTCCATTTCACATCCTCCCCAGCCTCCCTGCACTGGCAGTGTGACGTTTCCAGAGCCTGGGCTTTGCTATCTACGTGTTTGGTTGCTTTTCTTGTAGTACTTTTCCTAAATCGACTCTCAAACCATTTCTCTCCTCACTGTGGTTTCCGTGTTTCAATCCGCAGCACTGTTACTGATTGCAGGAAGCCGCCTGAAGGAAATCGCACAGCCACTGAGCCGCAGAAATACAGCCAAAAAGTGAAGTTATTGTTTCCTGAACGCTCCCGAGAAGGACTGTGAGAGGGAAAACTACAGCTCCCAGCAGGCTGCCGGGAGCCAGGGAAGGGCAGAGTTCACCGTCACGCTTCCAGCGGAGGGTCCAGGGTGTGCGCTGGTGTCCTGCCACCGAAGGGCCTCGGGGAAGGAGGGCAGGGGGAAAGGCCAGCGCTGGCCTCCTCTTGCCACCCCTTTGCTTCTGGTCGCCGCCCTGACCGGCTCGGAACCTGCCTGGGTAAGCGTCCGGCTCCACTTTGTTCTGCTGACTTCCTTCTGCGGGAGCGTCAGCGCCGGGAACAGGGAGGGGAGGGACGAGAGCCGGGCGGCGGAGCAGCGGCTGCACCCCACAGCCCCAAGTCGTGCGTTAGAGACAGTGCTGGGGGTGAGGGGTCCCCCTGTGCCCAACAGCCGCTGAGGAGGCTGGGCTGGAGGTTTCTGTACAGAAAACCGCACGGGCCGCTCTCCAGCGGGGAAAGTTTCTTGGGAGTTTTTCCACGCCGCCGTAGCTGTGCTTGGGAAAGCCCTCGGCTTTCCCGGGTTGCACCAGCGAGCCCGGCTCCGGCCGTGCCTGTCCCAAAGTGCTTTAGCCAGGGGGGAATTATCTCTGGNGGGTGCGGGGAGCAGCGGCATTGCTCCGTGTCGGCCTGGCTGTGAGGCACCAGGGGCCCCAAAGCGCCCGGGGCAGCCTGCCGAGCCCCGGACTCCAGGCCTGCCGTCCGGGAGCGCAGCGGAGTCCGTCGGGATGAGAAAGCAGTGCCTCACCCCCCTGGCATGTCCCAAGATAAATGCGGTTTGCGTTAACCCCTGGACGGACGGGAAGCCGAAGAGCTGACAGCCCACGGGCTGAAGGTTCATGGTTATGGGTGACATCCGCCCATTTTCACCTTGGGAATCGTGGAGGAGGAGCCTCCTCCACCGTGAATCACTGCTCCTGTGTTTCTGCTTATCAGGTTTGTGGGCGTTTCGTTGGAATTCCCCAGCCCGGGACGGGATGGTGCCTGAGAGGGGGGTAGGACTCGGTCAGCCCCTCGAACTGCAGGGAGATACAGCTCCGTATGAACACTGGAGAAAGTGAAACCAAACCGTGCAGAAGCCGGAGCTACAGGGGAAAAAGAAAATGGAAGACATTCCGAGCATGGATCTGCCTGGAGGTAAGCGAATCCTATGCTTACTCCATCTGCTAGGAAAATCCTTTTGCTACAAGTTTTCAGCAGTGACATGGGAAACCTGTGCAAAAGAAAAATAAACCAGTAAAAGAATCCCATCTTTTCCAGGCTGAGAAAAGCAAGTTGCCATCATTTCTTAAAGGGTGAACGATGAACAAGTTACTTTCAGTTTTAGATGCTGATCTGCAGCAGGTTTAGATTCTGTGTCTGAGATGGCAGCACAAGGAATGCTGAAGAGAGAGATCCAAATTGGAAGAGCTCTCTTCTCTACATCCTAGTGCTTCCCATCCGCTGATGCTTAAATAATAAGCCGGCTTTCCACCACCTGTGGTTGGAAAAAGTCTGGAAGAAGCAGGGCAAGGAGTAGTTTGTGCCCAGCTTGAACAGCAGGATATCTCCAAGTTCCTCGTGCTTCAGTTTCTGCCGTGTACTTACATTCTGTGGGAGCCTGGTTATGACTAGTACCTACGAGTGCGTCAGAGATACGGTGATGCCATCACCAGCTCAGGTCTGTCCTAGATAGTCAGAAGTGTTACTGTAATAATCAGCAACAAAGAATGTAAAAATCGTGTTCTGACAAGTGACAAGTGCAGCTTTTTCTCTTTTCAAATTATAATGGAGTTCCTTGCACTTTTTATCAGCATTTATTCTAATTATAGCATAATCATTTATGCCATTGTAGTGCTTGATCATTCATAAGCAATTTTTCACAAATAGTGCCTGAAATTCAAGCTGCACTTTGGTTCTGTAAGAGTCAGAATATGTCACAAATGCTGTTTGGTCTCAGCATCTCTCTATTGAATCATGCTCCAGTGTTTGTTTCTAATTAAATGTTGCCATGGCTCTTTGGGAGAGCAGCTCCAGCACAGAAACAGAGACAGAGCATGAGCAGAATTATCGTTTACATTCAGACAGATGCTCCAAGTGCATTGGCATGACTGTACTCAACAACAGCCTTAGGAATTCTTCAAATCCATCGCTATCTGTGAAAACTCACTATCTATGGAAGATGTGGTAACATATCCTACCACTTGATGAAGGAATTGCCTGCCCACCACACCTAGGACATAAGCTGGGGTTGAGTTAGCGTTAGCGTGGCAGCTGTAAGTGCTGTGGTTTGGATTTGTGGCTTTAGAGACAAAAATGTTGAAAACAGAGCAGTGTTTTGGCTGTTGCTGAACAGTGCTGGCACAGCATCAAGGCCTTCTGCCCCTGCCCAGCCAATACCCTGGGGTGGGCAGAAGACTGGGCAGGGACTCAAGGTGGGTGAAGGGTTATTGAATACAGTGTAGCATCATGCTCAGCAACAAAAACTGGGGCACAGGAAGAAACGGAGAAGAGGGTGGCTTCCAAGGTGGCCTAGCATCAGTCTGCTTGTAGGAGGTGGTGAGTGATTGCCTTTGCATCCTGATTCCCTCCTTCCATTCACTCAGCTGTGTGGATCTCAACCCAAGAGTTTTTCTCACTTCTGGTCACTCTATTCTCTCGCCTGTCTCACTGCGGGTAAATGTTTCTGCAGTGCCAGAACTGGGAGTTGTGTGGGTGGTGGTAAAGCCCTGGGCATTCTTGACTCCTGTGTGGCTCACTGGGCTTGTGAACTCTGATCCCAACAGCTGGACCAGCCCAGGGTGAGGTGAGGAGCACAGCAGAGCATCCTGAGCACCAGGAGCCCACCCAGGAAACCTCTGGGCACCAGGAGCCCACTCAGAAAACCCCCGGGCACCAGGAGCCTGCCCAGAAAACACCTGGGCAGCGAGTGACAAGCAGGTGGCCTGAGACATCCTGCAAACCAGAGGAGGACTCTTCAGCGTGTGAATCAACTGCTGATGGGGGAGAGACAACACTGTTGGGTTTAGCTGGTCCCACAGTAGAGGAGAAAGCACCCCAGGACACTGAAGTATTGCTGGAAGAATCTGACAAGACAAGAGAAGGTGTCTCAGAAAGACCCCTGGAAAAAGGGGACTTGGATGAAGGTGAGTCTCTCCCCACCCTTGGGCCTGATAACTTGGGCCTTGGCTTGGAGGAGGCAGAGCAGATGAAAGAGTTGTTGGTTCTTGGGCTAAAAGAGGTCTGTGAATTTTATTCCCCACAGCTGGGCTGGGCCATGGTAACGTGGACAGCAAAGGAGGCAGCCCTGTCCGCCAGGAAACACGGGAGCACCAGGAGACAACCGGGCGGTGTGAAAGCCTCCACAGAGCAGAGGAAGATGCTTCATCAGCAAGCAAGGCACGGAGCTCTGGCAGTGAAATGACGCATTTGGATGTGACTGGGGTGGAAGATGTCCCCAGGGGCCTCTTGGCAGAGAAGAACACCAGTGCCACTCTCCCAAACTGGGAGCCAGAGGTGCCCAGAGAGCAAGAAACGCAGGAGAGCGGGTCCCAAGGCATGTTAAGGAAAAGACCAAAAGGTGAGCTGGTGGCTGCACACTGCTGCTCTTCCTCTGTGCCCAGGCCTACACTTCCCATAGGCATTAGGACAATAGTTGGGTGAGATCTCTAGTAGCCGTTGTCACTTTCCTGGAGTCAAGCAGGAAAGAAGATATAAGAAATTAACTGGCTTCTCTCTTTCTCTCTCCTTTGGCTCCTGTCGTGCTTTGAAAGGCACGAAGCCACACTGCACTCTGCATTGTCTTTCTCCTTGCTGAGCCCGAAAGGAGAGAGCCAAGACTCAGGGCGGTATTAACCCAAAGCAGTATTCACTTCTAACTCTTCCTTCAGCTGGGAGCTCCTGCTTTTCTTGCTACAGCTCCATTTACCTGTTCCCTCAGCAGTGAGTGGCACATTTCTTTTCTCTTACTGCAGGGGACACAGCCCCAAACCCAGAGACTCAGTCTTGCCTGCAGAACGTCACCACCCAAAACACAGAGCAGGAGAAGGCCAGAGAGTCCCTCCTGTGGAAAGGTGAGGAAAAGAAGCTTCCCTTGCATGTTACTCATCGACCAGAAGGCACTGATCCTCCAGGAACAAGTAATGAAGCACATTTAATTAAATTACTCTTCTCTCTTGGGACCTTTCACAGCCTCTTCTGAGGGTTTGAGAGAAAAAACATCCCCTTAAATACAGGCTCAGCTTGAGCCTGTGGTGGCAGCTTTCCCTCCAGCTCTTCAGCCTCCAAAGCTGGCATATTGCATTCATCATGCTGTGAGTGCCCTGGGATGTCCTGGGAGGCCTGGGGGGCTACTTTGCTGATTATTACAGCCCTCCCCAGCCCTGCTCTGTCGTGGGGCTCTAAGCAGGAGCAGTGATGCTGATCTGCATCACACATTTCTCCCGTTAGAAAGAGACCCTGCTTTGCCATGGAGAGGGACACAAGGCATTGTGTCTGGACCTTGCTGCCATGTGTTTTCTGAGCAGAAGCACGGTGGCCTTTATTCACTCATAGCGTGGAGGAGGGCAGTGAACACAGCACTTTACCTGGGTCAGACACCTCCACTTGTGGTGCTCTGAACAGCCACAAGCCCTAAAGAAAACAGAGGAGGGGGAAAGAGAAGAAAGCTAGTGGGCAGCTGCAGTTCCCTCAGGAAGTTTTGCACAAAGCTGTAGCCTTGCCCTCATCCCTGGAGCTGCAGCCCTCTCGCCTGGTGTGTTGGAGTGGGAGTCTCACAGCACAGAGCCAGCAGCCCCTTCGCCTCTCCTGGCCAACCTGCTCCACTTTCCTGGTGCAGGGGGGAAGGTCTGAGAGGGGAAAAAGAGCCACTGTAGCTACTTTCCAGCATGTCACCGCAGGTCACTCGCGACTGACTCCTGCTCTCCATCTCGTGTCTCTCCCCTGTTGCACAGGGCTTGTCATCGTGGGCCTCGCAGTGCTCGGCTTCTGCATATTCTGCTTCGGCAGCCCGACCTCCAGCTCCCAGCAGCCCCGCAAGAACCCCACGGTGGAGGCATTCCTGTCCCAGTTCGACCAGCTGCAGCACAGGTTTCCGGGCCAGAGCCCCCACCTGTGGCTTCGCGGGCGCAAGTTCCTGCAGAAGCACCTGAACGCGTCCCAGCACACGCAGCCGGCCATCATCATCCTCACGGCCGCCCGCAGGGGCGAGTGGACCCTGCGGTGCCTCAGCACTCATGTGGCCGACTCCTACTCGGCCGCCCTGCACGGCAGCACGGTGCAGATCGACGGCAGGGACAAGGCCGGGCTCCACAGCGACCGGGCCAAGCTGGAGGTGGACTCGGAGCTGAGCTCGGCGTTCCAGGCCGAGGGCCGTGCCGCGGTCATTCACCGCTTCGAGCTGCTGCCCGCGGGGGCCACCCTCATCTTCTACAAGTACTGCGACCACGAGAGCGCCGCCTTCAAGGACGTGGCCCTGCTGCTGACGGTGCTGCTGGAGGAGGATGTGCTGGAGAGCCAGATCAGCCTCCGGCAGGTGGAGGAGAGGGTCCGTGACTTCCTCTGGGCCAAGTTCACCAGCTCCAAGGCCCCCAGCTCCCACGACCACATGGACTCTGACAAGCTGAGCGGGCTGTGGAGCCGCATCTCCCACCTGGTCCTACCCATCCACCCGGTGCAGACCATCGAGGAGGAGGGCTGCTCTGCCAAACCCTAGGGACAAAGGTGGCCAGAGCCCCGAGGAGGGTTGGGAGGATGGTCCTGGCTGGCTCTGGTACCGGCAGAGGCGCAAGTGGTGTTACTGCTCTTCAGTTAGTTTCTTGTAGATTGCTGGGAAGGGTTGGACAGGCACAGGTGATCCAGGCCCTTTGGGCAGCTGAGTCCGGGAGGGGATACACGTGCTTCCCTCCGGCAGAGGGGAAGAGGGGGTATTTTAGACTGCTGCTTGCACAGGAGAACATCGACGTGTGGGGAGGTGGGAGGGAAAACAGGACCTTGCAGGTAGCGTTTCTATCAAGAAATGGACAAATAATGTACACAACTAGTATGGCAGAAGGAGACTGTGATTCAGCAGCTCTTTCATCTCTCCCTGCCCCTCAGCTTGCTAAAGTTGCTTACATCAGTCTCACAACATACTTTATCCAGGGAACTGCTAGAACACAGAAAGGTCAAATTCCTCAAAGCCCAACATTTTGAAGGCATGCTTCAAAAAGAAAAGCAGTTTAGTTTGCCAGTCAAGGGTTTGACCAGTCAGCCCCAATAGAGTCCCACTTGCACAGCCTGATTGACACCAGGCAAAGCCCAGACCCTCAAACAATCCTGCAATTCAGAGATGCCCTCAATATGAATTACAGGACATTTCAGGTTGTCAGCACTTGAACACTACGCTCATGGCGGGGATCTCATGAGGGGATCCCGTGTGCCAGAGAACAAGCTCCAGAACCAGAGAGCAATGAAACGGTTGCTGTCACCCTCATAGTGGGAAGCCTCAAGGGATTACACGGGTAAAAAAAATTAATAATACAATGTAGCTTAATGCTTTCTAAAAAAAGTCCATTCGATCCCTTTGCCACACAAAGGCTGTGACTCTCTCCTCGGGCCGATGCTTTGGTCCCACACGACAGATTGTTCTTCACCTGGATCTCTGATCTGTGTGCAGGGCTGGAAGCCGCCTGCCAGCCTCTCCTCAGGTGACCTCTGTTGATGAATGTAGATGTTAACGTTGATATTTCAAACCATGTAGGATAGCACACCGGGTCCTTGCCCTCCAAGGGTACATTTGCCTCCCTGCCAGGCAGATGGAGCTCTTGCATCTGCTGAAGCAAGTAGGAGCAGAGCTGGGTTAGCTGGTAAAGACAGAATCTCTGCCATTAACACTAAAAATCCTTGACAAAGCAGGTTAGTTTCTTACCGTGCCTCCTTTTCTGCATCCTAGGAAGAGAAACCCGAGTCCCCACAGTCCAATCCACACTGTGTTTGTGCAGGTGCTGTGGGGCAGAGCAGCCAGCTCAGGAGCACCCGGAGGGCAGGTGCAGGTTACAGCATTTATTATAACCCAACAGGCAGCCCCAGTGCCAGCCCCTGTGCCTGTGCAGAAGGAGCAGCTGTAGCAATCATGGCTCATTTCCACAGAGCAGCACAGACCGAGGCCTTGCAGAGCCGGGCTCTGTATCCGAACCAGAACAAATCCACACCACCACGGTGTTTCTTAGGAGCTGCACGTCTGTTCTGTGCTCCTTACAGCAACTGGACCCTGCTGCTGGATGGGTCTCCTGCCAACAGTGCCTTGCTGATCTGCCCCACACATGGCTCGGGGAGGCGCAGCCCTGCACCTTAAAACCACAGCCCGTCTCCTCCTTCTCCCTGCCGTGTGCCTTGACCTGCCTCAGGAGATTAGTGGCCCTTAACTTGGAGGAGGGGACAAAACGAAGGAAGAGGGAGGGTTATTTGTTCATGTTCTGGCCAAAGAACAGACTTTTTGGTTGGCTGGGGATGTGAAGACAAGACCACAGGGGTTTTAACCATGATAAACACTGGGCTAAATGTGAGAACTGCCCGCTGGAGACCAGGGCACAGTTTGGTACAAGATACAGGTTGCTCTCCTCTCCCTCTTCTCTATTGCTGTACACTACTTTGGTGAGGGAAAACACTGTATCCTGCTCTGCACGGTTCAGTGTGGGTGTTGATGTAAGAACCAGCAGAGCGTTCATCGTGCTATGCCAATATTCTGATGGAAATCTGTATTCTAGTGTTCTCTCTCTCCGTTTTACACGCCGTGTCTGCAGCGCACAGCCCAGGTATGCAGAGGCAGCTCCCCCTCGCTGAAAGCATCACCCACCTGAGCTCTTCCAACACAGAGATATTTTTATGGCCTTTTAAAGACAAAAGTATCTGCTTGCTTCTAAAACAGGACTTCTATTTAAAAATGAATGATGAGATTGTGAAAGAAGCCAGCAAAGTGAGGCTGGAGTCTTACTGTATTCCATTCTTTTTTCTTAGCTATTTTCATTGAGCTAAAGAGATCACTGTATTGGACAAAGTTTTATTTAGGTCAGGGCTGTAGCCGTGCAAACAAAGTGAATATTTGCTTTTCCTGGAAAAACACTAAACAACATTTTTCTCAGTTGTTTGGGGCAAATATTTGCAGCTTTTTCAACTGAGGCAAAATTAAACCCCCAAGGAGCTGCGGGATTCAACCCAGGCTGAAATACACTGGGGTTTGTGTAATACTTAATGATAATAAATGAAACTGAAAGGTGCTGACAGCTGAAACGTTTTAGAAATACAAAAAGCAAATATTTCTCATTTCAACAGATTGGTTCCATTTGATATTCCACCACCTCAGCACACACAAAGTTTTGCTTTTGTGATGAATTGTTTTGCCCAGCTCTAGCCTAAACAGAGAGAGGGCTGGGAAAAAAAAAGAGGATTTACCCTGTTAGTTTGGATTTTCTTCAGTCCCCTGACAACAATACTCATAACACTGGCACCTGCCTTCACATAGATGATCATGTGACTGATTGCCAGGAGTAAACATCACTCATCTCCTGTTGGCTGATGCCAGAGGACAAGATTTGGTCCTACCCCAAAGATTTACGTGAAAATCCAGTGCCCCCAGGTGCAGTGACGCTGCAAAAACCAGGCTGCTTTTTAAAGTCTTGCACATGGATCCAAAAGCGAGGGAATAAACTCGGGGGCAGAAAGGTGCGCTGGTGGTTTTCCCCTGGGTGATGTGCTCACCGTGATCGGTGTCGGTGAATAGCATCATCATCCCTGTACCTGCTCCAAAACCAGGCTGAGCTGGTGCCTGCTGCTGAGGAGAAGCAGGACCCCCAGCAAGGTTTCTCCCAGATGGGGATTCCAGTTCCCTTCTTCCCAGACTGAATAGATTCCCTGGGGCACAGGCACAGCAGCTGCAGAGCCCTGGCAGGGACACCACTGGGTGACACTATTAAACAATGCACCCCCCTTCCCGACTCTCCCTTTTTTTAAGTCCCAATCTCTGCGGCAGCAGTTCTGCAGGGAAGGATGTGTTGCCGCAAGGTGCTCAACAATCCCAAAAATCACCTCGAAAATGACACAGGAGCACAACTGAGGGGCAGAACCAGTCCTGGAAGGCCAGCCTGGACTGCTCCACCACAAAATTAGCGCTGTATGTGCTGCTGTCCTGCAAGCCGATGGAACTCGGTCATCCTCAGCATGTAAAGCCAAGTGGGCCAGGCAGTGCTGCCCGGGTGTGGCACGTCACCTGCGCTGCCTGCAGCATCCCCGACCCTGGGACAGGTACGTTCCTGCCACATCTCTTCTCACCTTTTGGCACCAGCATGGGCTGGAGCTGGAAGTAGGCAGGGCACAAAGAGGAGGAGTGAACCCGGTTCAGCCACGTCTCTCCTGTTGAGCTTTAACCTCTGTGAGCTCATCTGCAGCTTAACCCTCCTGCAGCTCCATCCACAGGCTCCGCTGCCGCAGGGCTGCTCCCTCGGGGGCCACACTTCGGCCTACAAAACCTCCATTGTAATTCAGATTTGCAGATATTGGGAGCTTGGATCTGTTTTTATTTCCCACCTTCGACACTGCAGGGGAAGCAGCTGTACCATGAACCTCACAAAGGAGCTCGGCCTCAGCCTGCGGGATGTGGATCCTAGAGCCTGCGATGAAAAGGCTCAGAGAATGCAGCTTAGAAGTGTGCTCCCCACAGAGGGAGCGGGCTAAGCCGTGGCAGGCATCCCACTGGCCTCTCGCTGCCGTAGCTGGGCTGTGGAGTTGTGCTGAGGCTGAGGAGAGGCTCTGCAGGTCCCTCGTGAGGGCACTCCAGAGCTGGGGATCCTCTCGGAGCCAGAGCAGAGGCATCGGGATGGTGCAGCACGAGGGATGGGAGCCGCCTCCCCACAGCACACGGTCCTCTGAGGTCCGCTCCATCCTCTGCCCCAGCAGCCCCGGGACCACTCAGACACCTCTGGGAAACAAAAACCAGGACGCGGCAATGTCCACAGAGGAGCAGACCTGGCCTCTTCCCACAATGGCAGCTCGAGCTGAATGAAGCCCCTGTTCTCTGCGTTAACAGAGCTGAACCCCTAGAGCTGCTCAGAGTGGGAGAAAGAAGGATCAGCCACAGCCCTGGGCAGAGCTTGTGCCCGCAGAGTGCCTGGACCACACAGGTTCCTCCTCACAGGGAGACAAAAGTCCAGTTGTTTCTGCTCCCAGGGTCAGGAGGGGCATCTGTCCTGGGGCGAGCACCAGGCTCCCTCCGGCAAGCTGCTCAGCAGGAGGAACACGCACAGAGAAATAAAGAGGTGTCTACAGACCTCTCCACACCAGGCCGGTCTCACATGCGTTTTTCTAAACTCTCAACCGCTATAATTATGATCCCAAGACTTTCCCCATGAGAAGGCAGCTGCTCCCTGTGGCAGGTGAGTTGTGAGCAGGATAAATCCCTTCAGGTCATGTTAGAGGATGGTCTTCTCCAGCCCTGCAGGACCAGATGCAACAGCAGCCACAAACACTGTTCCTCCTTTCCACAGGCAATACGCTGTGATTCCCCTCCTGACTGTGTCTGTAAGATTTTTTGAGAAACTGTTGGCTGATGGAACCAAATTCAATGAAACAGGAGGTTGAAATAACCCCAGGCAACTTCCAGAGGGCAGGGGACGAGTGTGAATCAGTCCCTTGTGTCCAAACAGGACTGGCCTCCTACGATGGAAAACGCTGGCTATGGAGAGACCGTTGGGATGAAACCATGGGTGCTAGCACAGGGGAGATCCTCAACCTTGTGAACCCTTTAAACCTTGCCTGGTGACAGGACAGACCTGCTTTCTGCTAACAGGACACATGAAACTGGGGAGCAACTGGGGAAAAGCCCCTCGTGATGGCAGAGCTGAATGCAAAACCACAAAGGGCTGCTGCACATGCCAGGCTCAGTCCGCTCACACGTAACAGATCCCACAGCAGAACCAGCTGGCCCAGTTAGAAAGTGGCAGCTTTACTTTATGGTCTGAATAAAGACAGTAGGAAGAAAAAAATGAGCTGGGAGAAGTGGATTGGAAATGATTAGGAGACTGGGAGTAAGTTGTGGTGGCTTTGTTAACAAGATTTAAAATGTATGAATCAGTTGAGTAATACTGTCAAACCTTCCCGTACACTGCTTACTGTGGGAGGCGTCTCAAGGCTGAGGGAACCTTTATCTCCTTTATCCTTCTTCCCACACTGACTGAGAGTATTCAAAACCTCCTCTGCACCTCGACGAAACAACCACATTGCCTAAACTCAGGATGTGAAACGACAAGCAGCATTTTAAACACTGTCTTTCTGCCTTCCACACTGCACTTGTGTCACCCCTGTGAGCACAGGAGGCTCAGGAGTGATGACAGGGGATGAAAGCAGGACTAGCAAGAAGGGTCAGGAGAGAGGGAGCACAGAGGGGCCCTGGAGGGGAGAGCATGGGAGGCCACCTGGATTCGCCCCGTCACGCTCCTGCAGAGCCTCACGTGCAGATCCCCCTCTCCAAATCATCTGTGCCGCACAGCCTGCTTCTGCCTGCCAGGGCTCCCGCTCGGACGCTGCTTTTGAGAGGGGCTGAAGAAGATCAGACACACTGAAACTCGCTCAGCTGGAGCCAGCCAGCCCCCCTTTTCCTCTTAGGCACAGCCTCTCCCCCATCTCCGTGCCTCTCCCCAGCTTTGCTCATCTGCGGGGCAGGAGCTGCCTCCGCAAGAACATTACCCGGGGCTGCAGCAGGGCAGGACAGCCAGGAACTGACTGAAGCTTTTCTCCCCTCCCTGCTTTTGCAGGCACAGCCGTGTTCTTTGTCAGTGCTTCTCATCCTCATTTTCTCCAGCTGGGTCAGAAGCAGATCGCCCCCTCCTCCCCTTGCCCCTCCCTGCCAGCGAACAGCTTTGATCAGGAGTCCCCAGCCGTCCCCCCTGCTGACATCCCTGTCTTTCCTGTCCCCTCCCTCCACCTTGAGGCTGAAACCCTCGGTGAGGGAGCGATGAGGACTCGGATCAGCTCCCCACACTAATTACAGCACATCTGGCAGGCAGGAGCCGCTGCTCCCCAGCTGCCCGCCCCGGGCCGGGGACACCTGATGCCATTTCTGCACAGCCGGCACAGTCCGTGGATCGCAGCGGGCAGCTCCCGGGAGGGCCGAGCTGTGCCGGCACGGCTACTGGCAGCATCCTGCCGAAAGCTGCCTTCTGAGCACCAGCACAGCAAGGGGCAGCCCAGAAAGGAGGGAGCAAGAGACCTTAGAGCCTCCGCCGGTGCCTAAAGGGGCTCCAAGAGAGCTGGGGAGGGATGTTTTGTTAAGGGCACGGAGTGACAGGACAAGGGGGAATGGCGTGAAACTGCCAGAGGGCAGGGTTAGATGGGATATTGGGAAGGAATTCTTCCCTGTGAGGGTGCTGAGGCCCCGGCACAGGATGCCCAGGGAAATTTTGGCTGTCCCATCCCTGGAAGTGTTCAAGGCCAGGTTGGACGGAGCTTGGAGCAACCTGGGGTAGTGGAAGGTGTCCCTGTCCATGGCAGGGGGTGGAACAAAATGACCTTTAAGGTCCCTTCCAACCCAAACCATTCTAGGATTCTGTGATTCAGCCACCACCCCAGCAAGAGCAGCTGCCCGTGTCCTGGGGGATGCTGTGCTCTGTCCCCGCACGGAGCACAGGCTGCTCCAGCCCGGGCAGAGGGATGCCCTGAGAAGCAGAGCTTGCCTACAGAGGGCAGGAAGGAGGAACCGGGCAGCAAAAGGGTTTTGTGCGGGGGCAGACGAACGGAGGGCTCCGCTCGAGAGCGCGGGTGGCTCCGCAGGGACCTCTCGGTGCCGGGGCCGCTGCGGGGGCTCGGGAGGAGTCGCACAGAGCGGCGAGGGAGCTGCGAGCCCCGGGCGCGGCGGCAGCAGCAGGGCGGTGCGAGGGGCAGGCGGGGCGCGGCGGGGCCCG
>VZTD01004847.1:569496-605216 GCA_013397725.1 Rhagologus leucostigma
CCTCCTCCTCCTCCTCCGCGCCGCCGCCCCCCTCGGCGATAAGGGCGATAAGGTAAGCGGCGGCCGCCGAGCCTCCCCCCGCGCCCTCCCTCCCTCCTGCCTTCCTTCCCTTCTTCCCTCCCCTCGGGGAGCCGCGGCGGGGCAGGCACGGAGCGGGGTCCGACCCGCGGCCGCTCGCCCTTCCCCGCAGGTTTCAGGTTCCCGTGCTCCGGGAGCCCCGCGCTTCCCTCCCTCGCTCGTGCGCTGCTTGCCAAGGGGGTTTCGTCGCCTCTCCCCCAAGCCGACCCCGAGGACCAGGCTGTGCCCGCTCGCCGTGCCTGGCACCAACAAAAGGCTGATGGGGGTGTGAGGATGCGGGAAGAGGGTCCCAGCATCACCAGAAGGACCGCGGGGGCGCAGCGCCTTTCCCTGGCTGGGGGCTCGCCCGAAGCTGCCCGCCGCGCTCATCCCTCCACGTGCGTCCCTAGCAGAAGGCTGGCTCAAGTTTAGGGCTGGAGACAATCAGATTTCCCCCTTCCACGTCTCTCCCGCCACCCCGAGCATGACTTCAGGCAGCTGCTTTCCCCGCTAACCACGGTGTGCGTGTCCGGGCATCGGAGCCCCGGGCTCCCCTCATCTCTGCTCTCCTCCACAAAGGACCCCTCAGCCTGGCCCTCCTCCTGTGGCGCTTGTTTCACGGCAGCACCGAAACCCCTGTGCCTGTCCCGTCTCCTTCCCGAGCCCCAGCAGGGGTGCGTCTCCCCCGTTCCCGTGGCAGGGCCGGCAGAAATCCCGGCAGGAATCCCGGCTTCGCGGTGCCCCTGCCGGCACGGGTCAGTGCCTGCATTGTGCCTCGGCGCTCCCGTTTCCTCGAGGGGAACCCGGCCGGATTTCTTTGCTGCCTAAGGAATTCTGCTCTGCTAAAGGAAGAGGATTTTGGGTTGCGTTTCCCACCCCCAAACTCGTGGCTGGGATAAAGCAGTCTCATATGAGCCATTTTAGACACGGAGAAGACCAGACACTGCAGCTGTACTGGGGATCAGTCAGGTCTGAGGAGCGGCAGCGTCTCCTCTTCTGGGGTTTGTCTTGATGTTAAAGCTCAAGTGTCTCGTTTCCACTTTGTTTTTACCTTCCTGCACATCTGCTGCCTGCTCTGTTTACCCCTGAGCTGCAGGACTAAGTCAGAAGCTTCAGGCAGAGCAAGCCAGGTCAAGGTAAACAGATGTGAAATCCTTCATTCGGGACCGACCTGGACGGACTCCTCCATCAACGCGTGTGCACAAGCCTCGGCTGCTCGCGTTCTCCCTGCCCCCAGCACCTGTGTTTGCAGGACACCTAAGACAAGGGCATCCCCGGGTGGGAGGAGGGCTCCCCAGGACAAACACACACCAGTTCTGTGTCCAGCTCGGCCCTGAAGATTCCCTTGCTCCAGGACATCCCCGCGGAGCAATCTGATCACAGATGACACGGCGCGAGTTGTCCCGGTCTCTGGCACTGATTGTTGTCGATCTCTGGTGCAAGGCAGCGCACAAAATGCTCACTGGGGAATTAACCTGTGGTTCCTCCCGCCCTCCCGTTTTCCATATAAAACATTGCACAAAGAGTGTCAGAAAACCTCAATCTGTAGTTTGGGCAAGCAACTTCCTAACTGACTTCCTTCCTAACTGCATTCAATGCCTCTGAAAAACCCGATGATAGACACGTCTCATGTACACTGCCTATTACTCCCTTCTCCCCCTTCCCGATTTTCCATCTTTTCTGCGGGCTTGCCCCAGGATAAGTGCATTATCCCTCTCGCAGGGAATGACCTAACTGACTTGGACCAAGTATTTTGACGTGCAGCACTTGCCTGTGAACTTTCTGTCATGGCAGGATCGTGAACAGAACTCGGTAGTTCTCCGCTGGCTTCTGTTCATTGGTTTTCTAATTTGCTTTTCATCTGTGCCTCGTTATATGTCCAGGTTTCTGTTGCTTATCTGCTGCAATTTCACTTCTTTAACAAGCTTCCATTTTCCCACAGATTACTGTTCTTCCTGATCCCTTAAAAATGATTCTGCATTTCTTGTTTTACCTCAGGATACCTTCCCCTATGAAAAACTCCTCAGATAGCTTGTTTCAGCTTTTCTAGGGAAAATCTGGGTTTGTGTCTGCTTCCAATACTGAATCTCTCACACAAACTATCTAGCCTACCCAAATAGTGTAAAACAATGACAGGATGAGAAATAGCTTTATACAAACACCACTTCTTTTGTAAAACATCAGGGCATAGTTGCAGCTGCTATTGTTTTTTCTCGGGGCTGTGGTAGAGTGTATCACCACAGCTTTAGTCAGAGAATGAGACGGGGAACCCAAACCAGGGGCATTGAACACGGTCATTCACTCCCAGATAATAATCTGCCATTCATTCCAGGCTTTCAGACATCTGAAGCTACTTAGTATTTCAGTAAGTGGTGTGGTTTGCTGTAGAGAGAAGCCCTTAAGTGAAGGGATCGTGGAAATTTTTGGTAGAGGACATGCAGTTAACGGCCTCGGAAAAGGTCTGGGAAGAATTTATTTCATTTTCAACTGCTGTTTCGAGTTGTCTTACGCACTCAGACAGGGTTGAGCAGAACATTTTACGACAGCTACTGTGCCCTTCACTGGTGGGCCAGCCCTCGAGGCTGCAGCGAGAGCCTTCCCCCCAGCTCCTCTATGAAGGAGGCATGTTTGTGGTCTCTCTTCCCAGACAGCTTTTTTTCCAGGAGCCAGGCTCTAATGAATCTCAAGATTAGGCACAACAATAAGCAGCGCAGGAGACCGGGCCACCGATGCGGTAATTGCAGTTATTCCCAGGTTTCTGGGAAACCCAGCGTAGCTCCGAGCTGATCCAGAGCATGACAGAGAGTCAGAGGAGAATTTATTTTATCCCTTTCAACTCTTCAGAAGGGCCGCCTGGAAATCCGATAGGATGTCAGGCCAGGCCCGCCCTTCTGTGCAGGGCTGAAGCATTTTGCTTGTGGCAGCCTTTGTTTGGCAGGGGGGAGAGGGGAAGCAGCTGCTGGGCCTTCGCTTGGGCAGAAAGAGCTTTCAGTGACACTGGCTCGGAGAGTGATGTTTCTTTGACACTGGCAAATCTGGAGCCGGGCATTTTATCCCGGAAAAGTTCCCTGCAGGTTGGAGTTCCAAGCTCTGCTCCCCCAGCGAGGGGACGGAGGGCAGCCCTCAGCTCCTCCGGTCTCCAGCGCAGGTGTGGAGGCACAGGAATTCCTTGGTGAGCCTCAGAGAGGAAAAGCTGCAGCTCTGTAACCACCAGGTGCCAAACCACAAGCACCTCGGGGGAAATTCCTGTGGGGAGCACCTGGCTGAACTGGAATACCGTCTGTCTTTTCTAGGCATGGAAAGTCTCATCACCTAAGGAATCATACCGGGCCCTCTTACCTCCTCTAGGCAGAGCCCTTGGCCAAGCCCAGGCAGAGCCAGCCTTATAAAGGCTGGACCCATGTGCATCTCCTGTGCTCTGGTGTTTCTAGCCTGCTCCTTTTCCATGGTTCTGCAGCAGAGTGCAGATTAGAGCAGCTCCAGCATCTCCCATAACCAGGACAGTGCAAAAGAGTTCAAAATCCAGCCCCTTTGATTTCTCCCTCCGTGAGGAGTAGGTGGGGAGGAGGATTCATTTGTCCAGAATCCACTCTTGGGATTTGTCGAGAGGCTTGGGAAACTGAAGCTGGGAGTTAATCTAATCTGGAGTCTGTCCCACAGTCCTTAATTTATTACCTGGACTTTCGGAAAATGCATATATCTTCAATTAAAAACAAGAACCATTTGTGTGTCGTGGTCAATGCAGATTTCTTTCTGACAATACAATAAATTCAGCACAGATTGGAACCAGCTGCCCCAGCTCCGAGTACCTGAAGTTCCCGCTCCTAGTCCAGGCCTGGGACTGGGATGCAGTTGTGCCATAAGGGACACGGCCAAGGGGACAGCTCAGCATTGTCCTTGCTTACACAAGAAAATAAATGCTCCTAGGGAAGGTCTGGCAAGGGAGCTTGGTCGTGGAAAACCTGAGAGCCAAATCAATCTAATTAAAAAGTGATTGATTCCTGCAGAGCAGAGAGGAAGCAGGAACAGGGATTACGGATATGGGGAACACATTCTATTAAAAGGACAAGTCTCCCTGAGTAGCATCTTTCAATGAATCTTCATCTGGGCTCCTGTCAGTGAGCTGCAGGGCAGAGATGTATCCTATTCTGGCTGTGAGAAAGGAGCTCAAAGGCAGGGATGCTGATCTTCCCCCACCTCAGCTGTGCCCCGCGTGCCCGATCCCCTCGCATCCGGGCAGAACACCCCAAGAGCGGCAGCCCTGAAGAGGAGCCTGCAGCTTTGCACCGCTCCGAACACACAAACCCTGCTTTGTAGCTGGGGGTAGATCAACAGAACAGACTCTTTCACTTCACCTGCTTCCCTTCCCTCCTGCCCCGTCTCACCTGCTTGGATCACAAGATCCCCAGGGCAGGACTGCCTTGTAGGTTACAGCTGCACAGATTTGCATTGCCGTTTGGGGAAACGCTGTGCAAATACTGCAGCTTTTGGTCCACACGCCTTCCATCCAGGCAGTCCATGTGCCTCGTGGACTCTGGGAAGGGGTAAGACACCAGCTTTGGTTTTTCCCCCAGCTATGGGAGAATCAGTTTTATGCTGAGCTCTCCACTCAGATACCAGATAAATCACTGGAATTCTCCTTCCTGACAGCTGTGAAGAGTTCTTCCACCTCAGCCTTGAAATGTTTATCACAAAGAAGCACGGGAGCGGCCAGGGAAAGATTTTAGCTGAAAATACCTTACAATGAGAGACTTTTGGTTTGTTTCCTTTGTAAATGTGGAAGCTGCGTAGTCAGAATTTCCGTTTACAGTCTGATAATATACAGTGAGACAAAAATTCTCATAGGAGATTGGTGGAGATGATGATTTGGAAGAACAGAAAAAGGTATTTTTGAAAACATGTCTGTTTCTTTTAATTTCGTGTTCCTAATGAGCAACTCAGCTGCTGGCCACAGCATTTGGTCCCTGTCAGGCAAGTCAGCTCCAGCCAGAGCACTCAAGTACAAGAAGGAGTTTTGCCGCGTTGTTTTTGAAATCAGCTGTTGCAATGACTAGAGAGCAAAGCATCAGGTCACACGGTGCTTTTTTGCGGCAGAGTAGGTTTCTTCCAGCATGCTCTGGCCATCAAGAAGAGGCACTCCACACATTTCAACCATTTAAGTTACAACTTAAAAACATTTGCATAAACCAGCTGCATCTCCTCTGCCCAGAGGCTGTTCTGTTGGCAGGCACTGAGGAGACACAAGTTCTCAGGCAGCAATTACACTACGGGATGAAGCACACTTCGGCTTTATTGCACCGTGAAAGAGCATCAAGCCAAGAGACAGACAGCCCAAGTAGTGAGCAGAGCGCATTTAGTGATGAGCAAACCCTGCTGGGCTTTCTCTCGCGTCCATCAGTTCTGCTTTGCAGAGGGTTGTTTACAGCAGGACCATCAGCCACTAAAACCAGCGTGTTTTGCTAGCAGCAGCACTGATACAACTTCCCTGAGCCCTTGCTTTAACACAGCACACCTCACACACACACTGAGTATTAATTTTCATCCGTTAATATTTAAACACTCGGCATTTCAGCTGGATCAATCCCTTCCAGTCACTGTCCTTGTTAAACTCATGGCTGCGTTCAACACTGCTCACAGCTGTGTTTCAGTAAACAGCAGATTAGTTCTTGCACAGGCAAGTTTGCCAAAGTCCCTGGGAGCTCTTAGACCATCAGACACTAAGCAGGAAAATATTGCCAGGAAAAAGAAACCCAACTAAACCACAGAATTGCTTACCTGCTGGGAAGTGTGGAGGCACAGCCAACAGCAGCCTGCTGCAAGGACCGCGCTGGGGCCGGGGGAACTCAGGTTTGCCGAATTTAAAGGCTGAGCCCCAGCAAGGTGTGCTGGGAGAGGGAGCATTCCTGCTCTGAGCATTGTGGGGTGCCTGGGGAGAGGCTCTGGTTCTGAAGCCCTCTTGAAAATGACCTCTGTGAGGGTTGGGGATGAGGAGCCTGGATCTGAGCTGCTTTAGTCACAGAGGGAAGGTTATTCCTGGAAATGCGACTCCAAGGAGTGACACCTGTGTACTCCCAGCTTCCCTGCACGGCCAAGAACTGCAGCTCTTCCTCTTCTCTCCCGAGCCAGGCGTGAGCTGTGCTCTGCTGCTCTGCCTCACCCGGGCCGGGAGTGATGCTGTGGGGCCAGGCTGCAGCTGCTGTTACTGCCAGACATGTCCAGCCCAACAGCCCTTCTCTGTACCCTGAGATCCCAAGGCATCCTGCTTCCCCTGCAGAGCTCGGTCTTGGAGGGAAGTTTTAATTTTGAGATGTGTGATCCTGGTGTGGCCCCACGGGACTCAGATCCTGGCACGTTTGTCCCACTGCTGCCTGTTCGGGGGGCACCCAGGTGACAGGACAGCTGCCTGCGGGGGTGAGGAGCCAGGTTCTCCAGCTAACCATGCTCTGTTTCTGTCAGGACAGTAGTGAGGCAGCAGATGGAGCTGGCGCCTGGGATGAAGAGGTCACCAAGTGGTGGGGAGAGTGGAGCTCCTGGTCCACCTGCTCCCGGTCCTGTGGAGGGGGCGTGATGTCCCGGGAGAGGCACTGCTTGCAGCAGCGGTGAGTTGTGTCCCAGCCTGGGCCCGTGGCCAGCTCTCAAGTGGCACGAGGGAAATGGGGTACCCCACACCTGTGTTTTGGGGCTGAACCCCTGTGTTTGCAGGGTCGGCCATTCCCTCATCCGTGGCCTCTGGGAAAGGAAGGCAGCTGTTGTCTGTGGGCAGTGGTGGGGAAGGGTGACGGGAGAAGCAGGCTGCGGTGGGGCAGGGGGCAGGTTCCCTGAACATGTCACCCACTCAGCTTGACTTGTCTGATGGGGAGCAAGGGGTTGGTCCTCTCTTGGAGTCCTGAAGATGAGGGGGTTGTGGGCTGGAGAAGGCCGGCTCTGTTCCCTTTCCCTCACAAGCCCTCATTGCCATGGCTGCTCTGAGCAACCCAGCCCTGACCCGTGGCCAGTTCCCATGCTAAGGATGTGGGCACACGTTGCCAGACACCTTACGGGGACTCGATTTACTCCTGGCAGCAGCCAGCTCAGCCACATCTCAGCAATTTCCCCTCTTTATTCCCTGCAGAGCTGCAAGTTTTTTCCCCTCTGTCATTTATCTGGCTGTCACCTGACGGCATCTGCATTTGTCCCCTACAGCCACATTTGTCCCCGACAGTCCTGCTATCAGTCGGACTGGGTTTGTGGGAGTGGGGAGAGCAGGGGAACTGCAGCTGCCTGAACTCCTGCTGTCCTCTCTGGGCTCCTTTGCCACCAATTCCCCCTCCTCCTGCTCCTCCTGCAGCAGCTCCGTAAGCTGCTGCTCCAGGCTGCCGGGCTGTTAATGAGAGCGGCGTCCTGCAGCACAGCGAGCTTTCCCTTCTGCGTGAATGCACTCCCGAGCAGAGTGTGCCCGGACCAGGGCCCCGACCTGCCCTCCTTCCTGCGGCAGAAAACGTCTTTTATGTGGGCTGGCTGACAGCACGGTGAAGGTCCAGATGTGCTGCAGGACCTTCCCTCTGGATGTGGCCTCGCTGGATGTCTCTGCCGCTGCTCCTCCGCTCCAGCACCCTGGGAAAGCAGTGGGGAACAGCACGGGGAGGGAGCCTGGGCTGGCCCACACCCCCATGGCCAGAGCAGCCCTTCTGCCCTTCGCCTGCTTCCACAAGAGAGATTTTTCTCTCCGTTTGGTGCCAGCTCTATCCTTGACTCCACAGCTGGGGAGGGAAGGGTGTGCTGTGGTGTTTTAGTCCAGGGATCAAATATGAATTATAAAAAGAGAAATCCCATCATAAAACTCAGCCCAAAGGTTTCTGCAGCTTTAAGGTCAACAGCTTAAGTGTGAGCCAGGTATGGCCACAAAACAATTTCTGCCTGAGTCTGCAGGAAGCCTCTGCTTCTGAAAATCATGGCACTTTTGAAATCTTACTGCAAATTTAGGCTCTGCCTGTGCTGTGTAAAGCATTGCAGAGGAACAGCTGCAGCACCTGCAGCCAGTCCAGCCTGAGTGTGCTTATGGTGTTCCTTGTATCCTGGGTTCCCAGTGCTGTTAAAACATCGTCTGCTGCAGATCTTTACACATGGCCTAAATCATTTTGCAGATCATTACTGCATTGCCTTAGCCTGTGGTCTCAGCCATTCTCCATATGTCTTCACGGCTTTCAAGAATTTTTTCTGTCTTTGCATCAGTCCAGGATCTCCTGGATAGCTCATGCTGGCCAGAGTGAAAGCTTCAAGTGCTGAGAAATTCCGGTGGTTCTGGTCCATCACCTGTGCCAAGCCTTCCCTGATAATCTGTTGGGGTGGCCAGTGCCCCTGCTGGCACCACCTCTCTGCGTATTGTGCAGTGGGTTCTGAAACGCACTCCCCCAGCCACTGCAAATCCTGGGCGCATCCACGGCAGTGATGGCCCATCAGGTTCTCTTGTCTTTTGGCCACCTCAGCCCTTTTGGAGCTCAGGGGTGAAGGGACACAGGGGCGGCAACACTGCAATTGCTCCGTCTGCTCAACCTACTGCAAAGCAAGAACAGCCTAAAATCACAGCCCACCTAAAAGCACTGGAGATGTATTTCAGAGGAGACGCTGGCCGGAAAGCTCTGCTCTAATAAAACACCTGCCTTGTTTCTCCCACTTAAGTCAGGCCTGACTCCTGTGTCATCCTCAGTACCTGGGTACTTCACAGACCTCCAGCTCATGTCTGGAAACTTCTGCCTTGCAGGCTCCAGATGCCCCAGGGAACAAACAGCACCATGTGTGTCGGTCAGGCCAAGCACTACCAACTGTGCCAGCAGCAGGTGAGAACCACTTCCAGTTCTGACTGGTCCTCACGGGGGGTGTGGGACTTAGGGGGTCCCACTTGGAGCTGCAAAATCACCAGTGCTCGGGGTGGGACTGGTCCCTCAGAGGATGGAGACAAGGGATATGATCCACTCCTGGGGTGGTGGACGGTGTGCCTTCGAGGATGTGGGAGATGGGCTCTATTCTTTGGGACGGGGAGATGGGGCAAAAGGATGCCAAAGCATATTTGCTGTGGGCTGAGGGGAGGGATGAAGGTTTTCCAGCATGCTTTTCCCATTGCTGGAAGGAATTTCTGCAGGGCTGTTAAATGCAGCTGTTTGAGAGGCCCTTGGCAATGAAGGCCTGGCCTTTGTGCCTCTGTGAGGGGACCTCCAAGTCCATCACCAATTCCTTCCAGGGTGGACAGGGCATTTTCATCCTGCAAGGGTGCAGCGGGACGAGCAGCTGTCACTGCAATGGCTGTAAGATAGGGAGCTTTTTGATTGCGTTTATTCCCTCCGTAGCCCTGCCCAGCCAACACAGCAAGCTTCAAACAGCAGCAGTGCTCCAGTTTCAATGCCAAAGCCTTTGGGAAGCTCTACTACCACTGGATGCCCCTCTATCCAGGTGGGTTTTCACAGCTTCACACAAGGGGTGAGGGCCAGAAAACACCCACAGGATCTTCTCGGGCACAGGAAAGTGAAGTCCTAGGGGATGAGGGACGGATGCTCGTGGCTGCTCTGGGTTGTTCTGAGCAGGATGCTCATCCATTTCCTACAGTGACATCACATGGGTGTCCAGCTGTCCCTTGAGGCCCAGACTGAGTTCACCTAAGATATCACCCTCTTTCTGGACTCACCTGTTTTTCCATTAGCTGCCAAGGGGACACAGAACATCGGCACCTCCAGCTGCTCAGGTGAACGGGGCATAGCTGGCCACAGCCCCACACAGTCAGTGCCCCTCTGACAGCCCCTTTTTTGCTCTTGTGCATTTATGTGTGGCCTGGGATCTGCTGATGCCCATTCCCGTGTCTGGCACAGTGATGGCACTACAAGGGCATGGCAAGGAAGAGGGCTTGCCAGCAAGAAGCGTTTCTGCTTGGCACGGTCCCCGGTGCAGCCTCACACCGGGACCCCCTCACTCCTGTAAAATCTGTGGCCTTGGGGTGTCGTCACGAGTAGCAGGAACATCCAAGGTGACATCCAACCATCAGCAGGGATAAGGGGAAGGTCCCCTTCCTCGCTGCCCATCTCCGGGCACCTTGACCGGCCTGGTGACCCTCTGCCTCCGTCCCTGCAGATGACCACACCAGTATCTCCAACAAGCCGTGCGACCTCCAGTGCACCACCCGGAGTGGAGAGAGGCAGCTGATGGCCCGAGCACAGGATGGTACCTCCTGCAAGGACAGGACCTATCAAGGGGTCTGCATCAATGGGAAGTGTGAGGTGAGGCTCTGGGAAGAAGTAGTAGAGACACTGAGATTGTAATTGCATGGCTGGACCTCCTGGTCATCGCAAAGCCAAGGGGTCCCAGCAGGGAATTGAAACAAAGGATGCATTCCTTACAACCCCCCAGAACCTCCCCAAAAAGCACAGTAGCGTTTCCTGGGGAAGGCCCTGCCCCGTGGAGATAAGCTGGCCCCAGGAAACCCTCTCTTGTTTTGTCCTTTGCAGCCAGTGGGGTGCGACGGGAGCCTGTACTCGCCCCGGACGATGGACAGATGCAGGGTGTGTGGAGGGGACGGCAGCACTTGCCACCGTGTCTCGGGCAGCTTCCGAAAGGCAGTCTCACAGATAGGTACTCCCTGCTACCAGTCTGGAGACTTCACCTGCTACTTCTTACCACCAGCTGGCATGGAGGGGACTGGCTTGAACGTGGGTAGGAGCTTTCCCAGCTGCTCAGTGGAAAGAGTTGAGGAGTGCCACCACCCCTGCTTAAATGCCTGTGTTTTGTCCTTCTCACTTAATCATCAGAGGAGATTGGTTTGATGCGCTCTGTATTAAGCTGGTAAGGTTTCCCTTCACCTCTTTACAATAGGAAGCAGCTGAGGATCTATTTGTTCCTATTGATTTTGGCATCTCGCCCACATCAGATAATGTGAAGAGATCAATGAATCTTCTTTTCTTTGTGCTACGCGTTCATTTGAAACGTAAGCTGTGATGAGGGTCGCAGCATTTGTTTCAGCCTGCACTTAATCTGCTGCTTTCCCCAGTCCTGTGGCTGGCACGGCTGAGGGACAGTCCCCTCCAAAATCAGGCTGCAGCCTGATGGCCCAGTCCTCCGACCACAGGAGGAGTGCACTGTGGTATGCTCATTAGTAATTAATTAACTGTGGTTTGAGGATGTTTTGGAACAACATTTCACACCGTTGTTGTTTCACTAGTTTGCCTCGCTCCCTGCAAACACCAGACTAGAAGAGCGCTCAGGCCCCTTTCCAGGGCAGGGGTAATGGTGCTACCCCCTGTAGCGGTGTGGGTACAGTTCTGGCCTCCCATTCCAGCCCTCATATCTTACGGAACAGACAGGACCTGCGTTTCCAGCAGGAAAGACAAACTGCCAAACCACGCAACTTTAAGAGCCTCTTATTTCCTCTCCCTTTAAAGGTCAATTTTTATGTTACTCCAGAGACAAATTCCACGGAGTCAGGAGCTGAGGGGACCTATGGTCTTTTTCCACCCTCTGTTCAGCATCAGCCCTGATCACTACTAAGCCTTTTTTCTGTGCTCTTGCCAGAAAGAGTGTGAAAGCACATTCATCCACACCCCCAAAGCCAGACTGTTTCATTGTGCAGTTCCTTCCCGACTCCAAACCCAGCAGTGCTCGGGCTGACATCCGTAATGGTGATCTGTAATGGGATTTCAGACATCTGGGATGAGAGCTCACAGACTGGTGCAACATGCCTTTAGGTCCTCGGTGCCCCGCTCCTGAAGGGCAGCGCTGCTTCCCTACAAACGCACTTGTCCCGTGAGCTGCTTTTCCCACCCAGACCTTTTTATTCTGTCCTCCAGCTCTCCTCACGCTCTGTTCTGTTCCTCAGGTTACGTGTTCATCACCAACATCCCTGCTGGTGCCACGGACATCCTCATCATTGAGCGCAGGAAAACAGAAAACATCCTGGGTGAGCAGAGGAGCTGGGCGGGTGTGGAGACCCCAGTTCAGCTGCCTGGGGGGTGGGAGCAGGCTCTGTGCACTCCCACCTCTGCTGGGAGAGAGCTGCTGAGAGCGTTTCCTCCAGGGTAGCACGTGGGTGCTTCACCTCTCCAAAAACCAAGGCTGCCACATCTCCAGTGGCAGGAGAGACATTTGGAACCCAAGCTCGCTATGGGCAGGGCCGGGGGTTCTGTTTCTGCTGGGCTTTTCTCATTCGTGGGCTCTTTGCTCTCCTCAGTGCCAGAGTTCTGCAGAATGTCCTGTTTGTGTGTTTTCTGTCTCTTTGAAGCACTGGCAGATGAATCCGGGCATTTCTTCTTCAACGGCAACTCCGCCATCGACAACCCTCAGAACTTCAGGGTAGCTGGCACCATCTTCAAGTACCGGCGGCCCTCGAGCCTGAGCTCGGACGGGCTGGAGTATATCATAGCCCACGGGCCCACTAACCAGTCTCTGAACGCCATGGTATGTCGGGAGCCGGTTTTAGGGTTTCCTGGCTTGCCTGCCTGCCTCCCTCCCCCAGATAACAGGAATATGGCCTGGTTCCCAAGCCGGACCTGCGGGCGTAGGTGGGGCTGAGGAAGCCAGACAGGTGGGGGAGGCGGCTTTCCTCTTGGGTTTATGAGGATGCTGTCTTCTCTTAACAACCACCACCAAATGGATGTGGCTAGAAAAGGCTTTTGGGAAATTCATACCCTCGAAATAGAAGCAGTTTTGTTTTCTTTCCCCGTTTCCTGCAGTACTATAACTTCAATGGGAAAATGCCTCACATAACTTACGACTACACCGTCCCACGGACACCGCCCCTCCGAACCGCAGCCCCTGCTCTCGCCAGGCCTCTCTACCACCACCTACCAGAGACCGGCCAGAACCATCCCGTTCCAGCCAGCTCCAGAGCTGCCCAGGACTTCAACGGCACGTGGCTTTCCCTGTCACCTGATGACACCAGTGAACAGCTTCCTCTAAGGGAAGGGCAAGAAGATTTAGACTTTGGTCCCCCGCGCTTCTTCCAGACCAACTCTACCAGTCAGACCCAGGAGTGGGGCTGGGAACAAAGTGAAGAGAAGGAGAAGTATGACTTTCAGATCAGACAGGTCTACCATGCAAACACAGCAGGAGAGGAAGAGGAGGAGGAAGCAGCAGCAGTTGATGGAGAAACAGGGTTGGGTTGGTTGCTTTGTTCTTCCTTCTCCCGTTTTAGTGACTGAAAGCAGACATTCCGCAGTGGTCTTCTTGAAATCTAAGGTGGCTTTAGCATTGGGGCGGGCAGGAGGGAAGGATGGTTAAGAGTGGCTGGAGACTGTCAGGGAGCAGCAAGGGCCAGTAGCTCTGCGAGGGAAGGGGAGGCTGGGGGAGAGTGGCCACAACCCGGGTTAGGCAGGGCACTCACTCCGTGCCTGAGCTTGGCAGGCAGGGCAGTGACAGCAGCAGGGCCTAGCAACAGCCCGGTGATCATCAGGGCACAAGTCACATCCGAGGTCCATCTGGGAGAGCCAAACAACAATTCAGGAACAAAGCACACCTGCAACGTCGTGCAGCCCGGGACTGAAGCCTAAATGGGGCTCCAGAGTGAGGGGTTGGGCAGGATAATTAAAGCCTGTTGATGCTCGCTGGTAGAAATTTATGATTTTTAGGCTGAACACTGCGTGGGTTTTTGCCTTGTCAAATGCCACATGCTGAAGCACAAGCCATCCAGTATAGTTAAAGCATTCCTGTATTTTTCTTCCAGCTCTCAGGTTCAACCAAATCTCCATCAGCACGGCTGTGCCCTACAGCATGAGGAGGCCCGAGCTGTCGGAGCACAGCCGTGTAACATCCTCCAGGCTCCGTCTCTTCAGGCGCCTCTGTCACCGAGACCCTCACAACGCTGCCTTTTGCAGGGAGCTGCAGCCCCCAGCAGCCAGGCTGGCCCCCAGGAACTCCACGGCCGGGCTGTGGGCCGGGGCAGCTGCCCGCTGGCCACAGGGCCTCCACAAAGCCCTGGCCCGCAAGAACTCCCTGGAGGACCTGAAGGTGGAGGCGTTTGCCGGGAGTCAGGGGGAAGCGGCCAATTCCAGCACGACGGCATCTGTGGAGAGCCCTGTGCCAGGGGCCGGCCCGACCGCGGATGGCAGCCAGGCAGAGCCTCTGCGAGCCCCCGGCACGGAAAGGTGGCACCTGGTTTCCTGGGCAAAGCAGAGCGTGGTTGGCTGGGGAGGGAGGGCCCAGCCTGTCCTCTGGGAGTCTCCCTGCTGCCCTCGATGGCCCCATGCACCAGTGTCTGCCCGTGGCAGCTGCTGTAGGTGCTTCCTCCAAAGACTGATTGTTACAGCTGGCCTGACACGGGGCTCCTGGAGCTTACTTCAG
Source organism: Rhagologus leucostigma (assembly GCA_013397725.1). Classification (NCBI taxonomy): domain Eukaryota; kingdom Metazoa; phylum Chordata; class Aves; order Passeriformes; genus Rhagologus; species Rhagologus leucostigma. The sequence continues at coordinate 583,849 of VZTD01004847.1, forward strand.
GATCCAGTTAAACGGGTGCTGAAGGACCTGCAGGGCCAGCGCTGGTGTGGTTGTAAAGAAGGCCAGGAGTCCATAGCACGTCACACATACACATTTACCATCACATCACGCCCCTCCTGTCCGTTCCTCTGGGCACATAAGCTTCTGAGGCTTCTGCAAACATTTGGCAGGAGACTGAGGACCAGCTTTTAAATATTTCTGGCAACCCACATATGAACTCTCCCCACCACATTATATGATGTGAGAGGGACCTTGCCTGAGCTTCCCTTTCCAACCCAAATCATGCCTCAGGGTGAGGTACGAGCTGAGGCTGAGGGTACCCACGTGGCTGGCAAACCATGATATACACAAGACTCACTATGAATGATGCTTCCTCCTTGCTAGTTGAATTTGGGAGGATTGAGGCTTTACGCTCTCTGTCCATCAGTGGTCTGCCTTGCCCAAGGTGGGGGAAATGGAAAGCAGAAACACTGGCTTTCTTCCCATCCTCAAAGACAGCAAGGAGGAATTGCCCTGTGTGTCATGTTTGCAGCAATCCTTTTCATTTTTAGCTCACACCACCTCTTTTTTCCACAGCAATGAGTTCGATGTGAGCCCCGTGGGCCACGATGACATCAGCTTGGCTGACATGTACCGGTGGAAAGTCTCGGCTTACGCCCCCTGCAGCTCCACCTGCACTTCAGGTAGGTTTGGCTTCAGGCAACTGATCACACAAGGTCCTTGGGGGCCTTCGAGGGAGAGAATCCTGGTATTTTTTATATGACAGGGAGAGCTTCAGATGCAGTGAGCACTCCAGTTATTTAATGCTGGTGGGAGGAGGCTCTTGGATCTGATGGAGCATGGCTGAGGGTGCTGCTGGCCCAGCAGGTATCAGCACCTCCTACGCGATGTGTGTGCGCTATGACGGAGTGGAAGTGGATGAATCCTACTGCGATGCCCTGACCCGACCAGAACCTACTCACGAGTTTTGCACAGGGAGAGACTGCCAGCCCAGGTGAGTGGAAGTGACATCAGCTGCCCACAGGGAGATGTCTTTCTAAGGATCATTTTCTGCTCAAGGCATACAGCCATTTTTGGGCTGTAAGGTACACTTAAACTAAGAAGTCCTTGTATCCCCTTGTAAGCAGAAAGAGGGAAAGAATTCGGGACATAAATTGCCTGCTAAGGGCAAAGCTGGTTTCAAGGCCAGCCCCGCATTTACACAGGTGTGTGTGGGGTGAGCAGAGCCACAGCAGCAGCTGCTGGGTGAGGGAGCCCCGGGCGTGCAGGCACACCCTGCCACCCTGTGCCCCTTGTGCCGCTCACCTGGGTGTTCCTTTGTGCTCTCTCTGCCTGCGGAGGTGGGAGACCAGCCGGTGGAGCGAGTGCTCCCGGACCTGCGGCGAGGGCTCCCAGTACCGCACCGTGCGCTGCTGGAAGATGCTGGCGCCGGGCTTCGACAGCTCTGTCTACGACCACCTCTGCGAGGCAGTGGGGCTGGCCAGGCCCATGGAGAGGAAAGCCTGCAAGAACAAGGCCTGTGGGCCCCAGTGGGAGCTCTCCGAGTGGTCCGAGGTAGGCTTTGCTCCCAGAGCTGAGCAGCCAGGGCTGGGGTGGGAGGAAGGGGGCTGGCAGATGCTGGGTGCTGAGGAAGCCCCTGGCCAGCTGCACTCTGGGGAAACAAGGGGTGCCTTTATCTGCAGCTCCCCTGTTCTGGCACTGCTCAGCAGACAAGGGCCATTGCAAAACACTTTCTGTAAGGTCACTTCTCAAGCAGGACATTGACCAAGCCCTGCCAGCAAGAAGCTTCCTCTTCCAGAGGATCCAAACTGAGGGCCAGTTGGGAAACAGTACCGTGGAGATACAGAAAAACTAAAAGCCCATTGCAGTCCCTTTGACTGACTTCCCATAGCCTGCTTGGGTTGTGGCCCAGTGACTTTGAGCAGCAGTTCGGGCATTAGCACGTGGATGTGTTGGAGCTCTGGGTCCCAAAGTGAACGCACAGCAAAGATAGGGACAGACACACCTTTTTCTGTCCCTGCTGGGGCCCTTCCCCTCTCTCGTAGAGCAGCAGGAGGAAAACGGGAGGCGGCACAGCTGCTTCCCCAGCCTTCTTCTCTGCCCCCGAGCCCCGGGGCTGACTCCGCGTGGCCCTTGCAGTGCTCGGCGCGGTGCGGCACGCCGGGGACGATGAAGCGGGAGGTGCGCTGCTCCGTGGAGGCTGCCCTGTGCGACGAGTCCCGCAAGCCCAGCGGCGAGCAGGAGTGCACGGGCCCCCCCTGCGACCGCCGCTGGACCGCCTCCGACTGGGGCCCCGTGAGTCCGGGCACTGCTGTGCCCCTTGCACCCAGCGCTGGGCTGGAGGGTGGGAGCAGCTGGGCAGGTGTGGTGCAGCTCTCTTTCGGCTCTCTTCTGGCAGAGGCCAAGCTAAAGAAACTAAAATGACCTCTGGTTTTGCCTCTCCTCGCTGTAAATTTTGGTTAACTGTGAGCTGAGCTCCATTCAATTACCTGGGAAGCTCACGGCACCTGGAGAATGGAAGCCCCTGACCAAACGAACCTCTAAAGCCCCTCGGGATCCAGTGCCACAGTCCCAGTGTCAGGGCTGGACTCTGGACTCAGCTCTCCTGGCACCACCAACCCCACCTCTCCAACTGCCTGCTTTCTGACGTGTCTAAATGCCTTTTGCTCTCCAAGTGCTCAGGTTCATGTGGTGAGGGGCGCGTGAGCCGCTTCGTCGCGTGTCGCAACCTGGAGGGCAAGGTGATCTCCAGCTCGCAGTGTGACCCGGCCACCAAGCCCCTGGCTGTCCACCCGTGTGGAGACAAGAACTGCCCTGCACACTGGGTGGAGCAGGAGTGGGACCAGGTAAAGCCAAGCCAAGCCCAGCCCTGTGTCCTCAGGCCTCCTTTCCACCCCATATCCCACAGGATGCGGTGGGAGCTTGGTTCCCTTGGCAGAGCACAGCTGTACAGCGTGACCTCCAGACATGGATCTGTATCCTTGTCCCAGCTGCTTTGAGAGAGGGAAGGAGCAGTGAACATCCCAGCTTGTCCCATAGAGCACCCCGAAGTTTGTGGGCTTTGCTGCCTTCCCGGGGAGCTCCACCGGAGGGCAGCAATGCCCTGAGGAAACTGCTCTCCCATCTGGCAGCTGCAGACACCTCAGCAGAGCCTTGTTCGCTCACCCCCACAGAGGACAGGAGTTTCCCACCACTAAAGAGGAAGTCTGAACAAAACCAGCTTCATCCCTGATAAGTAACAGCTGGAGGTAAACCTGAACCACATCCCATATCCCTGAAAATCACCATACCAGACCATGACTGTGTGCTTGCTTCAGGGATTCCAGTCCAGTGAACGTGGTCCAGGTGCTCTGTTCCACCCAGCAATCAGTCTCTGCACATCTCTTTACTCTCTTTCTCTTGCTCGAGGCCTAAAGACTTTGGGCTTCCCCATACAAGCTGATCCAAACCCCAGAGTATCCAAAGAAACAGACTGAGTCAGTTGTGAGGCTTGGGCTTTTCCCTTGAAGTCTTGAGCAAAACAGGGATTCACGTAGCACTAAGGAAGAAGGTTCCTAGGAAATAAGAGAAGCAGCCAAACCCTCTTCCCTCCACTCATGGCTAAGCCTCTGTTCTCACTCTGCTCCCTTTATAGCTGCTGACTGCATTCAGCTGAGTCTCCTCCAGCACCAGTAACAAGCACAGACTGGTTAAAACTGGCAGTTCTGTAACCCTCCCCTGCTCTGGCCCTCCGTGTGGGTCATACATAGGCCTGAAGTGCCATTTTCAGCTGTGACCCGGCTATGAAACTCATCAGAGCTCTTGAAAGACCAGCTGAGCTCCCCACCTTTGCCTGTGCCAGCTTCTTTGCCGTGTTCTCTCAGCCGATGAGCTCTGGGTTCTCAGGATGACTAAGGGTGGATGCAAGCCAGTTGTGCTGGCCCTGCTGTGGTGAAAAAGGACTCCAAGCAGTGAAATCTCAAACTGGCAACTGCCTCCATGGGTGTCAGGGAGCAGATCCTGCCTCCTGCTGCTTCTCCTGGTGGTGTCCCGAGGGGAGAAAGCCCTCCCAGCTGAGCCTGCATAGCTCTGGGCTCAGCAGTGCTTGTCTGTGCACATCACCTGCACTGCACCACTTTGGTCCCCTTGGGCCCACACGAAGCTCGGCAGCACTCCAAGATGTAGATTGCTACATGCATATGCTATGTGGTTTTTCAGAGCATAGATATGTGTGTAAAATAAGACAGAGACAGCCTCCTGTAGTCTTACCTTGGCTGCTCCAGCCGCCCTGTGGTAGCTGCTCTCGAGGCCAGCCGAGGTGAACTCAGCTGAACACTAATTACCAGCATCTGTCCCTGCTCCTGCGGCCTGGGCAGCACTTCCCTCTGCTAGGCTGGTGTTAGCACGGGCATCCAGCCTTCCCTCTGAGCAGAATGCCCTCTTACCTGGAGCTCGAGCACCGTGTGTCACCAGGCTGCTCTGTTCCCCCTCAGTGCGACGCCAGCTGTGGGCGCGGGATGAGGACCCGGCTGGTGCTGTGCGCGGGGCTGGAGAACGGGCTGTACAGGGAGTACCCCGAGAAGCGCTGCCAGGCCTCCCCGAAACCCGAGCAACAAGCTGCCTGCTTCAGGAGGCCGTGTTCAACGTGGTTCACCACCTCCTGGTCCCAGGTAGGGCTGGGGGTGGTGGGGCAGGGGCAGGGGAGGCGTCGGAGCCCCGCTTGTTGGAGCAGGACCTGTGCCAAGGCTCTCTGGCAGCCTGCTCTGCCGAGGATCTGCTGAGTGTGGGTGGGAGCCCGAGCTCTGCTCCTCTGCAGAACAGGCAGCAGGCCGAGAGACTGGCACACGCAGGCTGGAGAAAATCTCGGAGCGTGGGGGTTATTGCCTCAAGCGAGAGCAAGCACCACACTCCAGGCGTGCGGGATACAGCCGTGTCTCCTGCTCTGCCGGGAGTCCAGGTTTTGTCTTTCCCTCTTTCCCTTGATGGTAACCGGCGAGCACTTAGGGAATGGGAAGATGGGAGCTGGGTCTGGCTTAAAGCAGCCATTTTCTCAGTTTTCTGTCGCAGCATCAACGCTCCAAACAAAAATAGTTCTGAGCTGCAATAAAGAGATGAAAAGCAAACTCGCCCTTGCTCTGTTCCAGCCCCAACTTGGGGATGCTTTCCTCCAGCAAAAAAAGGGAGAGTAAGTTTGAGATCAGTGTGGTATTTGACCACCAACCTCCTCAAGAACAGTCTCCAAAGCAAGGATTGGGAGACCTCAGTAGAACAAAGAACTTGGAAGCTATAGAAAAACAGACAATGCCTCTCACGCTCTCTTTCCTGTTGCCTGACCCCGACAGTGCAGCAAGACGTGCGGTGCTGGCGTGCGACTGCGGGAGGTGAAGTGCTACCAGGGGGAAGCGCTGGCTCAGGGCTGTGACCCCGCTGCCAAACCAGAGGCCAGGCAGACGTGCCAGCTCCAGCCGTGCCCCACAGAGGCACCAGGTACGTCTTGGAGGGCAGGGAGGTGGGGGAGCCCTTGGCTTTGCTCATGTCCATGTCGGTGCTGGGGAAGCACATCTCCTTTTTAACCCCTCCTGTGTGTGCTGCTGCTCCCCAGAAGACGCCTGTGAAGACAAAGCGACGGCCAACTGCGTGCTGGTGCTGAAGGTGAAGCTGTGCTCTCACTGGTACTACAGGAAGGCCTGCTGCTGGTCCTGTCGGCTCAAGGCACCCTGAGTGCTGCCAGGCCGTACTTCCCTTCCAAGTTCAGGGGCAGCAGCCCCCTCGAGACAGACTTTCCACCTGAAGCCACCCCACCTGGCTTGGCTGTGGAGCCAGTCCCTGTAGAGCAGCCTGCTCAGCGAGGAAGGATTCCTACGACTTAGTCATCACTGTTCCCTCTCCACCAGGAGGGTTTTACACAAGACAAACCGTCAGTGCCCAGAAAGCTACTGAGGAGTGAGGTGGGAGAGCCTGTCCCTGCTGTCACCGTCTCTGAGGGCGCTGGCTGGAGGCGGTGGGGCGCCGAGGCCAGCCCGCGGCAGGGCAGGGACAGCAGCATCCCTCTGCTCTGCCCTGCAGGCTTCCTACAGCACGGGCAACTGCCAAAACACACCAAAAAATTGTGTCACAATAAAGAGATAAACCACAAAACCGTGGATTTGGGATGCATGTGCCTAGGCCAGAGCCAAGGGAGGAGCAGGGGACACGAGAGCAGCAAAAGCAGGAGCAGGAAGGGTGGGGAGGAAAAAATCCTTGCACCAGTAGAGCTTCCAGGCAGCACTGGATAAAGCCCTTTTGGTGTTGCCTGCCAAAAGAACAGAAACCACTCCTGGTTTGTATTTCAAAGTCCTCATTTATTTCTGACATTGAATTTGGACCCATAGCTGAGCAACAAAGACAGAGAATAGTAACAGGAGGAATCTGAAGTGGAAAAAAATCTGGGATCCCTGCCCCTACCCCATCCTGTTCCTCCACCAGCTCCCAAACCTTCTAATCCTCAGCTGCATCCCCCGTGTTTCCAGCCCTTCCAGACTCACCCGTTTCCCTGTAGCCGTGCCAGACCCAGGGCGTGTGCTGGCTGCAAGGCCAACCCTCATCTTGGCCATCTGGCTGCTCTGGAGCTGCCGCCCCAGCCTCGGCGCCTCGTTAGCCGGCGACAGGTCACGCTTGATTTGCTTGTGACGAAGATGACGATGGAGCGGCCTTCCTTTCACCACAAGGGTGACTCGCAGAAGCGTGTTATTCCCACCCTCTGGAGGTCACGGCGCTGCCGTGGCGGTGGGAAGGCTTTTTGTGTGCCGAGAGGTAGAGCTGGGTGCCAGGAGCCGCCGTGTCCGTGTGCTGGCTCTGCGCCCACCAAGGGGACGGCATCACGGGGCCGTCTGGCAGAGACCACGCCGGGACACATTAACTTCTCGTGGCTCCCAGCACGATGAGACCTAGCTGAGCAGATGCTCTAGTGGGAAAGAACGGGATTTATCAAGTTAGCCAAGACTTTCTTCCAGTTACAGACCGTGTTTTCAGGGAGGAGCACTGGCTGGATGGGAGGCAGCAGGAGCTACAGACTGTTGACCAGTGGGATCCAGAGAGCTTTGCTGCTGCTAACTTTCATCTTCCCTCCTGCCTGCCCTTAATGTGAGAGGACATTAAAACCTGCTATCACTATTTGGAGAGTGGAAAGAGACTCTAAAAGCGACGCAGCTGGACTGAGTCTCCAGATAATGGAAATGCAATGTCTTTTTGGGCTGGAGGTGGGGGAGATGGTGCATAACATTTGCTCAGAAGTGTGTGTAAAATGCAGGCTGGGGCAAGGTGTTCGGTTACAAGGACCATCACCACGTTTTGTCCGGCTCCTTCTTCAGATCAGAGGTGCCAAGGCATGGGCAGGTCCGATGTGTACATCAGCCTTTTGCCTGGTAAGGTGGACACTCGAGGCTGGTGTGCCGTGTGTCTCTGTGCTGAGACCTACTTTTTCTGTGTGTGAACGGGGAGGTCAAGTCCAAATCCTTCTGTGAGCAGCAGGATGATTTCTAAATCGCAGTGGTGAAAATAAACCCCCACCACTCACATTTCTGAGCAGTCCTACCCTATATTGCAAAGGCATGGCAAGGGTTTCCTGCCACTGCCTCCAACAGCATCCGCAGGGATCATTGCTGTCCCGGTCCCTCCTCCTGGCCGTGAATGGGAAGTGCTCAGCTGAGCAGTCCTGCACTGGTTGCTACGGAAGTGCCTGGGAATGATGGAGATGTCTCTTTAGCAATTTTTCACCTAATTTGATTTATGGAGGAAGAAGAATCTTTCCCACATTCATTTTTGCAGAAAGGCAGAGTCACTGGCTGTCACTGCCAGCTGCAGCGCCAGTGAACCCACGTTCACAACACGTTCAAGACACATTTGGGTCTTGCGCCCTCTTCTTCCAGAAAAAAAAGCAGGGGGACCCCGACCACCCGAACATCACTTTCCAGTGGGAGGCTGTGGGCAAAGGAGACATGACCCAGTGGGCTCTGCTGTTGCTGTCAAAAGCAAAATCCATCCTAAAGCCAACCTTCCTCTGGCTGTCGGAGCTGTCAGGGTGGGGCTTTGAAAGCTGAAGGTGACCAAAACTGCAGTTATTTAGGAATTCAATTCTTCCCATAAGTCAAATCTTGCCATATTCATGGGTCCAAGTTAAAATTGCTCCTAAGAAAGCTTGTGAAGAGTAGAAGAGGTGGGGGCTTTGGCCACAGACGGACTGGCCTGTGCCAGTTTGCGTGGGTGAGCACTTCTGCGAGGAACTTCGCCTCCCCCGGCAGTGACCTAAATTCATGTCCTGAACTTCTTCAGCACGTGCGAAGACCGAAGCAGGTGGGAGATGGTGCCCTATCTTACAGTCAAACAGAAAAGCTTACTGCTAGCGGCAGCTGACGCAGCACGAGGGGAGCAGGATGACCTGGATCTGCCCTTCTTCGCTTCCCCATCGCCGAGGAGCGCTGCCACACCCCGCTCGGCGCCGGGGTTCGCCGGGGACGGCAGCAGTTGGTCAGCCCATTGCTCCGAGCACCCAAGGCAGTGGGCATCACCTCGGGTGGCTGTGCGGGACACCGAAGGCCTCGCCGGGCTCAGGGAGCCGGGGGAGCCTGGGGTAACTAAGTTAGGTAGTACTGTACATAGCCCTCGTTAGACAAGTCCCTTTGGGAGAGAGAGTAGGTAATAATGACACTTATGATGGGTTCGGAGGTGGCCGGTTCGACGTTGCCCTTCGAGGTCTCGCTCGCCTTCTGGCCCGCAAGGCTTGGCCGTGCCAGGCGGCTCGGCAGGATCGTGCTGGCCTCGGGCTGGGCGTCCGGGCTCCTCTCCTCAAAGACAAGTGAAGTGCCCCTTCCCCGGAGCGGGCGCCGGCGGGGGACACCCCGTGCTAGCGGCAACGGTGCCTACACCTCCGTGCTGATGGCCCGCGGGTTCGGGAAGCTGTCGCGGAGCAGGCCGTGGCGGCTCACCGTGTAGCTTTGCAGGGCGGCCATGTTGAGGGGCGGCCCCATCTCCTTGTAGCACGCGGGGGTGTAGGTGACCCTCTCGCCCCCGTTGCGCACCATGTCGGCAGTCCGGATGTAAAAGGGGGAGCCGTAGGGGGAGCAGGTCGGGCAGTAGGTGTGAGCCCCGTGCTGGTTGAGCTCGCTGGGCGGCGGCGCGGGGCTGCCCTGCCCGTCCACCATGCGGGAGCTGCAGGCGTTGCACATGCCCAGGTGCGAGTGCGTGGGCAGCTCGGGCTCTTCCTCTTCCTCCTCCTCCTCCTCCTCCTCCTCTTCCTCATCGGAGTCATTTTTCTTGCAGCAGTAGTACTGCAGGAAAGGGAAGGGGAGGTATGAGGGGAAGCGGAGCAGACAGTGGGGCAGCCCTGCCACATCCCCACTCCCCTCATCCCCCTGCCAGAGAAACCCTCTGTGGCCTCTGGCCGGTCTGCTCCATCATTCCTGGGTCCTGCGAAGCAGCAGAAGGCAGACAAAACCTGGACCTGTGCGTGCTGCAGGAGGCACCTGCTGGGGCACTCCTCATCCCCCTGTGAGGTTTGCAAGGGAAGGTATCTCATCCCGCCAGTTGGAAACTGCTCCGAGTAAGGGCTGTGCATTTCATCACACGGGCATTGCTGCATGGCACCGACTTCACATTAACTTTTAAAGAGCAGGAGGTTGTAGCTAGCTGTTGTTGAAAGCCTCTGCGTTTAATTTACAAGGGGGAAAAAAATTATATAAAAATCTCCATCTGGTATTGCAAACCCAGCCAAGCCTGCACCTCAATTAGCAAGTGCTGCAGAGCCTCAAAAGCCTTGGGGCAGTACCCCCCACACCTAGGGAAGGGAAAGATATAACTGCAGCACCTGGGGGGGGATAAGGGGTTTCAACTCCCTGCCATCACAGGCAAAAAAAGCCCATCCAGACCCTTCCTGCAGCAGCACCTTGGCCCGGGAAGCATAGAATCATAGAATATCCACTCCTGGCCTGCACAGGACAGCTCAAAAATCACACCGTGTGCCCGAGAGCACTGTCCAAGCACTTCTTAAGCTCTGGGAGGCTTGTGGCTGTGACCACTGCCCTGGGGAGCCCGTTCCAGTGCAAGGTGGGGGTGGCGAGGCGGAGGACACTCACCTGTAGCCTACAGTAGCAGAGCACAGCAATGATGCACAGTAGGATCACCGTCGCTAGGATTCCCCCGGTGATAACAACAGTTCCCGCTGTCATCCGACCGGTTCTCCATCAAACTCTGCAAGGCAGGGACACAAAACTCACCTGCCCTGGCTTTGTCATCACATCACGGACGTGATGCCCGCAAGCCATCCCAAAATACTGCATCCTCCTTCCTCCCTCCCCAGCTGGAAAAGTACCACCCAATATTATCCTCCTCCTCTTAGTGAGAGGACACGTGAGACACAGCATCACATCCCCTCACTGTTATTGCTGCTCTGGCTTGGGCTCTTTGTCAAACACCCCACAGCCCACGGGCAAAACCTCGCCCCTCGCTGAGCCAAAAGGGACCGTTTCCACCCTCCTGGCAGAAAATCCAGGTTCTGCTCCAAAATGCAGGAACAAACCTGGGTTTTCACCGGGAAAAGCCAAAGGGGAGCCTCTGAACTCCACAACTGTCTGAGCCCAAAAATTGCACCCCGGCTGCCTGTCAGGCACTTAAAAGGCTGAGCAGCCACCACCCCCATCCCTGTGCCGTGGCACCCAGGGGACACTTACGTTCAGTGACGGAGGCGTTGGACCTGGAAGAAGTGGAGGGAGAGGTTAGACACGGCCTGACAGCACCCCTTGCACCTGCCTGCCTTTCCCCGCTTCCCAAGAATTTGCCTTGATTTGGGATCTGCGGGAAGCCCTGCTTCACCCCCGTGTTACTTTCTTTGATTTGAAGCAGGCAGAGGAGGCATTTCCCAAGCTCGGAGAAATGCTCTACAGGAGCAGGGCGCAGGCCCGGCTTAGTCAGCACTTGGCCTTTTCCACTCGAAGATTTATTACGAGGAAGGCGGATGCATCGCTGCGCAAGTGGCCGATGTTTTAGGTGCCGCTGGGAAACGAAGTCTCTCCTCCATCCCCTCCAGGACAGGCGAGCCCCAGCATCTCCCCGTCACCCCATGGACACTCACCCCGAAAAGGACAGGCAGGACGTCGCAGTCACGCCGGCCCTGGGGCGGCCGGTCGGGACGGGCAGCACCACATGGCCACGGGGAGACTCGGCGGCTCTGGGAGGGAGAACGAGGAGAAAAACTCCACCATCAGCTCATCCCGCCTCCCAGAAAGGCTGCCCAGAGTCCCATCCCCACCAATGCCACCCCTGTCACCACAGTGGGGCTAAATAAATTGCTTTTTTAGGGAGACTGCCGGGAAAGGTGGGTGCTGCAAAGGTGGGTAAACCAAACTGCCAGGGAAGGACGACCCCGTGGCCCAAACCTGCTGTTTCACCAGAACTGAGGGCTCGTACCAAGAAGTGGGTGCAGCCACGGCCCCATCACCCCCTGCCCCCCCGGCACAGCCACATTTCATTATTGGCCCCCACGTCCCTCTGTGCCTCGTCCAGAGCAGGGATAATTGATAGGGCCCAAGTGCCAGCCCATTGCAGCTGAGGAGATCTAATTAGCCGCTTGCCACGCAGCCCTAATTAACGGAGAGAGGTGGCAGCTTCCAGGCGAGACCTTCCCAACTCTGCCCTGGCCCCTCTCTGCTGCACGTCCCAGGCAGGCACAGTGTGGAACCTCCCTTCCCGAAAATCACCCACCCTCCTCCCCCTGCTGTGGCGATTTGCACATCCTGCCTGCCACAAATTGATTTTCAGCTCATGGGAAGTTCCTGTAGGAAGCCAAAAGGCGGGCACGCATTGGATTTCCTCCTTGAGCCGCTCTCATACATGAAACAAAGGGAAAAAACCCCCAAAGAAATCAATATGTCCGTAACCCAGCTAATATCTCCATCCATCAGGAGACCCAGCGCAGAGCTAATAATAGAGACCAACACACTCAGCTCCTGCTCCCTGTTACCAAACCGTACCCTGAACCACTGCCAGGAGCGTGAGGGGACACACAGGGAGCCTTCAGTGCGGCTGTCACCTCCCCAGGTGCCTTCCTTAACAGGGAAAAGGTGACACTGGGTGGCTGAAAAAGGCCACGCTGACCTTTGATGACCCCGAGAGGGACACACCACGAGCTGAGCGGTGATGGATGATGCAGGCAGCTGTTCACATCCAGAAAACTTCATTTCATAGGAGCTGTGATTTGATTTAGAGCTCAGAGAGCAGCATCCAATTAGCCTGAGGATTGGAGTGAGCAGGCAGCCCTGGAGAATGACCCTGGGCAGGGAGGGACTGGCCTTGGGGATCCTTTGGTCACCTCTGAGACCTGAGTGTCTGATCGGTGCTGCCTTGAGGATGGCTGGGCTCCCACACGTCCCATCTCTTGTATTCCTATTTCTGGGAATGCTGGGATCAGCATTTCACTAGCCCCACGCAGGAACTGGGCTCTTCCTTGTTAAAATAGTGACTGTTAAACAAAGGCAAAAATGAAAGTGAAGCACAAGAGAAGCGCTGCCTTTCCTCTTTGCGGGAATGTTTTCCAAGAGGAGGAAGCTCCTACCCTTCTCCCCTTCCCCAAACTCTGTGCACCAGCAGCCCAGAAGTTCATTTTCCACCCAGTTTGTGCCTATAAAATAGCTTTCCCTGGCCCGCAGCTCTCTCCTGCATAGATGAAGAAGGGAATGTAACACCTCCCAGGGAAGGAGCAAGAGCCGCAGTCTCAGGAGTAACTGGGGTTTTGGGGATTATAAACTCAATGTGCCCAGAAAGGGGCAGGACAACTACAGCAGCCTTTTCACATCTCTGCCACCAGGAACCAGCCCATTTTCCATCCACCCTTCCCAAACACATCCCAGCCTGCTGGGAAAGGAGCATTTTGGGCTCTGCCCCACCACTCCACCCCAACAAAAGGCCATACATTTTTAGGGATCCCGTAAAAGCCTGGGCTGCACTGTGAGCTGAGCTGTCCCGGAACGGGACAGGACGCAGAGGCATCCCAGGGGTACGCACGAGCCCAGATCCCCAAGGCACAGCCCCATTTCTCCTTTTGGCTTAAAAGGGGAGTCGAGAGCTGTTGAAACACTTCGGCATCCCAGGCTGAGCAGATGCCTTGGCACCCGCTGCTCCCCCGCTCCTGGGCGGCTCAGGAGAGCCAACAACCGGAGGGTGGCCGCGGGGACCCTCCGGCACGCAAATCACCTCAGTAAAATCAGGATTTACACGCGCAGGGCTGCGTTGCCCTCCGCGCCGCTCGGGGGGCGACCCGGGGCGCTCGGCAGCGGTGTCGCTGTCCCCGGGGGCCGGGAGCGGGCGGGTCCGCGGCGGTATGGCACCGCGCCGGGCGGGCGGGCAGAGCCGCTCGCTGCACGGATGCATTCCCTTTAATTGATGTTGCCTCGCGGCGCAAAGCTACGGCCTGAAAAGTGACTCTGGGAACGAGTGGCACCTCGGGCTTCTATATTTATTCTCCTTCAATGACGTCCGTAGCAGATTTGCACGGTTTGCCAGTCGATGGCGAGGTTTTTGCCAGCCACCAGCACTCCCAGCCCGGCTGAGACACTCCCGTCCTTACCCAGCCCGGCTGTCCCACCAGCCCCGAGCTCATCCCTGCCGCCCGACAGGGGTCAAACACCCACACCAGAGCTGGGGAGCAGGTTTGGGCTGGGGCAGGGCACGGCTATCCACCGTGAGCATCATGCCGAACCTCGCCACGAGTCTGCCCCGACCCAGGCTCTGCTCTCCTGGTTTTGCTCTGCAGCTCACGGGATAATTCAATGAAATGTCTGCCTGGTAAATTAGCCCGGCCGCTGCCTCACCAGAGTCATCTCCCAGGGCCTAATTGGAAAAAACCAGCATCAGGGGCTGCCTTTTCAAAACGGATTATGGCAGCAAACAACAGGGCAGCTCCCGGGCAGCCGCGACCTGCCCCGCACGGCCCCAGCCCGGCGAGATGCGGGGGGATCAGCCCCCTGCTGCAAACCCCCAGCCACGGGGCAGGACGGCTGCACGGACAGGGCTGCGGCCCTGCGACCTCCCCGCACGTCAGGTGCTCCGTGCTGAGGGGACAAACCGAGCCACGGGGGAGCAGAAACACTCACAAACGAGCCGAGCCAAATGAAATCGTACCCAGAGCGATGGCAATGTGGGATGCAGCTGGCAGCCCCCCAGCAGCCTCCCCCTGGTCCCAGTGCTCGCCCCCAGGTTTCCTGCCCAGGTGGCAAACCCCCGCGGCACTGCGAAGCCTTTAAACTTCTAATTAATGAATCAGCTGAACCTGCTGCTGGTTCTGCTGGAGTTATACTGGAGTCTGCACCAGTCTGCAGACAGAAGTCACAGCAGCAGTTGGGAAATCTTTTACTTCAGCCTGCTGCAGAGGACTCCAAATAAGGTTCTTCCCAGCAGAAAGGGTGTTTTGTGTGACCCATTTCCTTCCCGAGGCTTTTTCCTGCTGGGATGCCTTTGGTGCCTTGAGCCACGTGGGGTTTTCCCAGCAGTTTTGCTGCAGCCAACACCGTGCTCCCGGCTACCACAAGGACAGCCAGGTCGCAGAGGTGACACTGTCCCCCAGCTGAGGCTCCAGTGAATCACAGTCAGCCATCAAAACCCAAAATCCTGTGCCCTGCTGAAAGTCTGCCCTTGCTTTCCTTCCACCACCCGGGCCAGCTCCCCAAGGCCCCCCACTGCCCCTTCCCAGCCCAGGGATGGGAAAGGCAAAATACCAACAAGGATGTGAAACCAGCTCTTTTCTTGCAAAAGCTTTGTGGAAAAGGCAAGATATTAATCACAATTTAAAAAATCAAATGCCTTCAGTGGTGGAAGCTGCCAGCCAGCCCCCAGCTCCCGGGTGGGCATGAGGGGCTGTGCTCCTGCTGTGACACTGTGCTCCCGACCACTGAGCCCACGAGATCCCTTCTCCCGGCCATCAAACTCTGCCAAAAAACACCTTCTTGCCCCACCCAGGTTCACTGCCTCCCACACCAGGCCTTGTCCTGCCCTGTGGGAGCCCAGGAGAACTTCCCTGCCACAGCAATCTTCTTTACAGCCACAAAGGACCAAGCATCCCCCTCCGAGCTCCGTCCAGGTGTGTGAAGCCCTGGCACATCCTGGGACCAGCACATCCTGATTCCTTTCCCTGCGAGACCTCCCAGCACTTCTCAGACTTCTGGGGGAAAGGCAGCTTTGCCAGCTGGGACGTCTCAGGCACGGATTATCCTGGCATCTCGTTACTTGGGCGTCTCATCTGCGCTTTATCTCCTTAAGCGACCATTCAGATCCCGTGTCGCCTGCCTGCGTGGATTAACCGCAGCCACGTATACGATGGAGGGACACAGAAGGGACTGTCACCCCACCCTGTCCCCCCAAACCCACACGGACGGCAAACCCCGTGGCTCAGCCAGGGCTACACCTGGCTCAAGGCAAGCCTCTATGTAACTACAACCCCATTGGGAGCTCCTCCTCATTGCAGGGCGGCTTAAAACCCAGGGCAGGAGCGTGACAGCTCCCTCCTCATCCCCCCACACGTCTCCTACCCGCTGTGTTTGCTCGGCCGGCTCCCAGTCAGCCCAGCCCGGGAGCCAGGGCGGGTGGACGTGGTCCCGGGAAGGGGGGTGTGCAGCCCCGGGCACGGCGTCAGACGTGGGCAGCCCACGGCGGGACGCGGGATGGGAACATCCTCGGCCTGATCCACACGGCTCATCTCCCGCCGCCGTGCCAGGACTCCTCCGGGACAGCTCCTGGCAGAAGCCCCGCGTGGCCCAGGCCAGGAACGCGTGCCGGGGAGCCGCTCCGCCGCGCTCCCGAAATAACCGGGGACAAAACCGGCGGCACGAAGCCAAGTCACACAGAGAAGGGCTTTTGAGATTATCCCGCACGTCAGATCCCACGGGCGCTCCGGAGCCAGGCAGCACCTGGCCAGCGTCCCTGCCGCAGGCACCGGCCCTGCAGCACCCACACATCCCCGGGGCTGCAGCGAGCCAGAACGCTGCGTGTGCCCCAGGTGAGGCTGGCCCTTGCCAAAAATGCTGGAGAATTTTCCCACACACGTGTGCTAAAGGCTTGGGACCTTGCCTACGGCCACAGCCCGAAGAGAGCCAGAGCCCGGGCTGGATCCTGCCGTGCTCTGGGTCCCTGGAGGACACAGGCCTGGAGAGCAAGGGCTTGGATCTTACTTGCACCCCACGCTGCCCCTGCCACAACGGGTGCTTACAACGTCCAGCAAAAGACACGGATCCCTGTGAGCTCGAGAAGGAGCAGGAAGGGTTATTTGCTTCCACCCCAATGCCACCCTTGGCATTCGCACCTTGTGCTGCTGTGGGTACCCCACGACTGATTTAACCCCGTGGCGAGGCACCCACACAGCACGGGTGTTCCCCAGCATCAGCCAGCATTCCCAGCACTCGCCCCAGGCTCTCCCCTGCAGTGTGATGGAGCCAGCCTCCCTTCAAGGATGCTCCACTGTTCATTCCCAGCCCTGGGCAGGTCTCTCCAGCACCCTCAGTGCTCCAAGATGAAACCTTCAACTCCTCACACCAGTGGGCTCTTCCCATCAGGGCGAGGACATGAAGAGCTCAGCCGAATCCCTCCATTCCCTGGGGGCTGCAAACACACTCCGTGGATATACTATCTTCTCCCCAGTTCGATTTTCTCACTCCTCCCCCACAGGAAGGAGCATGCTCTGCTCTCCAGTGGGGCTAATTCCACCGGGCACTCAGTGACACCAAATGCATCTTCATCCTGGGCACACAGCGGAAGAGGAGGATCAATCCCAGAAGCATTGTTCAGAGAAACCCCACAGAGCATCCCCAACAAGATCCAACCAAGCACAGCAGCGAGTTTCCCTCCAAAGGTTTTTTATTCATTAAGCCAGTTTCTCAGCAGCTTTCCGGGAAACAACCCCCAGGACAGCTTCTCCTCCAAGGCACCACTTCATTATCGCCCTCCTTGCCCTGGACATGGATGCATTCTCACCCTTCCCACCTCATTCCCACCATTCCCGTGAAAATTCTTTCCCCAGTTTCCCAGTTCCCACACGGATCTGTCCTTGCTGCCCTATCCCAGTTCCTCCCAGCCTGGCACACGAAACACAACTTGTGCAAAACCTTTCCGTGTAGCAGCAAGCTCTGCTCCCGAAAGCAAAGCCCAGGGGAGAAGCTCTGGATGAGGCTGGAGCCTCTCTAATCCCATCAGCTGCAGTCCCCCTGGCACAGCACACCGGGCCATGCCACCCGCGCCGTGCCGGGGCGGACCCGCTGCGCCTCGGCATTACCCAGTTTACGTGTTTTGCTAAAATAAAACACAAAATAAATTCTCTGTCTCACCCCCTGGGTTTAACCCGTGCCCTCCCGCAGCCTGGGGGCTGGCGGCTGAAACAGTGACGGATGTTTGAGGGGTGCTGCTCCTCAGGGACGCACGGGTGATGTCCCCCCGTGTCCTGCCAGCATCTGCCCTCCTCCTGCAAGTGTGCCAGCTAGACAGCCACTGTGGAGGGATTCAATTAGCAAAGACATCATACTGGGGTAATTGCACTGTTTACCAGCTAAGAGGAAGGAAGGGAGATGAGCCTTGTGTCTGCCCAAAAGGTGAGGGGCCACCACCCCCGCTCTAGGCTCAGGAGGTCTTTAAATCCCATTTACGGTACAGTTAGGGCCGTACGCACGCCTGCCGGTGATCCACTGCACTTCCCCTTTCACATTTTGCTGCTTGCCCCACATTCATCTCCATCCAGCCACAGGGCCAGCTGAGATCTCCCCCAGCTCCCACCAGATCCAGGGAAGGGTTAAGCAGGACACGGCTATCAGCATCTCTGACAAACCAGGTACACCTCTGCCCGCTTCCAGCTGGGCAGGTGCCCTTTGGCACCAGGGAACAGACAACCCACCAGATCACAGCTCCTCCAACAACAAACCCAACCCTAGGGCTGGTTAATCCCGCTCTCACAGTAGCTGCTAATCTGCACGGTGCTTGGGAAATGTCCTTTTGTCCAAGGGAAGGGGAGCTGGAGGGTGCCGGCCCTGGGGAGGAGGGCGCGGGGAAGGGCAGCCTCTGCCTCCGCATGATGCAAGACCTGCTGCTCCGACTGTCAGCATCCTCCCGGCATGTTCGCTTGGAGTAGAAACAGAGATTTATTTTAATGACTCATTAAAGCCTAATTGCATTCAGGCAGCAGTACAGAGAGAGGAGCCTCCCACGTGCACCAGTACTACAGTCGGGAGGGCTCTCGGAGCCTCCCCGAAAGCGCAAGGCAGACAGACTGTCTCTTTTTGGTGGGGCCAGACATCAGGGCCAGCTGCTGGCTCTGGAAGTGTGGGTTTGTGACTGGGATCCAAAAAACAACCCAGAAAAGTCTCTGATCTCCTCTTCATTTGCCTCTGTCTGCCCAGTGTGGCAGCTGCCACCAGCTGCTCCTCCCTGAGCTCCAGGGAGGAGATGTGACCTGCCCAGAGCTTGGATGCCCATCTCCAGGGCCTCTGGGTGACCGTTTGCTAGCCTTTGGGGACACACATGTTTGTAACTTCCCCCTGGGTTTCCAAGGCCCCCATAGCAGGAGCAGGGTGGGATTTGAACGGGAGCCACCAGGCAGAGAGCTGGACACGGCACAGGGATGAGCTGCCCTCCCCTCCCAAGGGCACCACAAAGTGGCCGTGCTAAAAACCAGCCAGCTTGGAGGGGAACCAGCCCAAACCCCACCACCCGCGAGCCAGGGAAACCCTTGCTACTGACACCACCCACAAGGAGCCCATGTGCCTCATGCTCCCCAGTGGGACGCAGACCCAGTGACAGCCACGTCACCCATGGGAACAGGAGCTTACAGCCGCTCTGACCTCCAGAGATCCCCATCCTCAGGACACACACTGGGAAGCCCCTCCTGCCCTTCTCACCCACACGGCCAGAGCGAATCCACTGATACTGACCTGAGGTTTTCTCCTCCCGGAAAGGTGCCCCACGCAGGGACGGGAAAGCCACGGGTCCCCTTTCCTGCTTGGCAGCTCAGACACCCACAGTACCCACAGCAACGCCGATGGTGTGCTGTGGGAGGACGGCCCGTCTGGAGACAGATGCCCCATGGGATGGACAGGGTCACCCAGCCACAGCTCTGCTGTCCAAGCCACCAGTAATCCACCTCAGACGGCCCATCCATCGGGATCCTGGACCACAGCCCCAGGGCTGCACACACCAGGGAAAGCCGGAGACACACACTGCTCTGGGGTCAAACACAGGGCACAGCGCCCGACCCAAACCCCACTGTTTGTAGTAAATCCAAACGGAGTCATTCCGGGATCAGGTCCAGGAATGACTTTTCCATAAAGCTATGGGCAAAGCTCACCTGCAGTTGTTTTACAGGACTACTCATGCTCCTTTCACCCACCGCATCCCACCAGAGCAAGGAGGCGCAATACAACCGGGCACGGACGGGCCGGCTCTGCAGAGCTCAACTCTTTGCTGGATTTCAGACCAGCTATCTTTTTCCTCGCTGATTTATCACACAGCAGGGCTACAGACTCATCCATCACTCAGGATGCTCCACCTCACGCAGCCCGATCTGGCAGCAGCGGGGCCGGCCGGCGTGGTCACGCACGCACCGCCACACGCGCCCAGGGAGAAGGAAAACCCAACGTGAAGTCTCTGAATGTCTCCTGCAAATGAAGTGTGAAACTCGCTTTCAAGAAAACAAGGGTAACGGAGCCACAATAAATATTTCATCCTGGTGGGAAAGCAGCGACAGGGAAGGTTAGGAGGGCAGAGACGCCAGGAAGGATGGGGGGCAGCAGGGATGGAGGGGGAGAAGGTGGGGGCAGCCGGGGCAGGGAACAAAGGGAACACCACGGTCTGACCTTTTTTCTGTTTGCCACTTGCCCTGGGGGCTATCGGATTTGAGGCATGACCACAGAGCAGCTCCCAGAAATAGGAGCATATCTTGTGTTCCTGTTCGTGCCCATGGCTAAGGTGGGTGATCCTGCACCAGCGGGGAGCAGAGCTCCTCTCAACGCTCCACCCTAGCTCCTCCCAGCCGACGCACGCAGCTGCCCGGCTCTCCTGTCGCTCCGTGCACCCAAAATGCCCTTTGCAAAATGGCTGGAGGATGCTCTGCATTTCTCCAGAGAGGAGGCTTTGCCAAGTGGAAAATCCTTCACACCTGATTTCCACCCTGCAAAGGGTCTTTTGGGCCGGAACAGTGCGGGGCTGGGCTGCCTCTCCTAAGCAGGTCTCTGGAGCTGGCTGTCCTCAGGCCTGTTGCCAGGCTGAAATCCAGAACTTTGGAAAGAGATGGACGAGGATTTCACATCACAGCAGAGATGGTGCCGGAATAGGGTCGGACTCACTGATCCGATGTCCACCATCACATCGAGAACGGCAGCCTAGCGATGCTCTCCCCTCTTGGCTTCTCAACAGGTGAAAAAGTCCTTCCTAGGAAAAGCCTTTTCTCCCAGTCCCTGGCAAAGCCCAGGTTAGAACCCTTTGGATCCTGCAGGAACGATGCTGAATGCCGACCAGCAGCCCCAGGACACGCGGTATCCCTCAAACAGCATCACAGGGCGTTCTGAGGCTTAGGCAAGCAAGGGGCAAAGCTGGGAAAGGGGAAAAAAACCAGGCCCAGAAACACAAGCCTCCGTCGGGGTGGAATATTCCACCACCCCTTAGAAAATCTCTCTGCTGGAGAGACAATCAATAGTACACCAATGAAATACAGCTGAAAACACTAAATGTTTCCACATGCCCTTTTGGAGGGAATAAAATCCTTCCAGGATAACCTTAAGAGAAAACAAAAGCCAGGCAAATAGCTCAAGCACAGGTCTCCTTTAATTACTGCAGCCCGGTGGGAGATAAAACAGAGATCCTTCGGAATAAACAAAAGGATTTGATTTCCTCCACTTCAGCAAAGGCAGCCACCATTTCTGTGGAGAGGTTTGGTGGGGAGGTTGGGGATTTGATGGGTTGGCATGTCCTTGATGAATGGCAAAGCTTTGGGCCCCCAGAGAGGGAGCAGGAGGCTAAGCCCCAGGCTTGGGACTTCCAAAACTTCAAGTGGCTGCAAAGAAGTAGGTTTGGAAACGGGAAAACTCTGTCCTACCCACCCGAGCTGCCATCAGAGTTCACGGGGACCGAACAAACCCAGCGCAGCGCAGAGTCGGACCACACAACCCTGAGAAAACGAGTCAGGATCTTGTAGGGCACCACAACCCCGGAGCGTGGCCCAGACGAAGCTGTGGCGCAGGGACTCGGCGCAGCCCCGGGATGCGGGGAGCAGGACGGTGCGGGGAGCAGGACGGTGTGGGGAGCAGGACGGTGCGGGGAGCAGGATGGTGCGGGGAGCAGGACGGTGCGGGGAGCAGGATGGTGCGGGGAGCAGGACGGTGCGGGGAGCAGGA
>VZTD01004847.1:605764-630692 GCA_013397725.1 Rhagologus leucostigma
ACGGGGACGGGCCGGGACGGCGAGGGGGGGCCGGAGGAAGAGGAGGAGGGCAAGAGCAATAACAGCGGGAATAATAAATAATAGGAAGAGGAATAATCACCGGAGCGGTGGAGCGGGAGCGCCCAGGCGGGTCCGGCCGCGGGGGAGGAGTTTGCCGGGGCCGGAGCTGCCGCCCCCAGCACCGCCCCTGGCCCCGGCCCCACGGCAGGGAAGGAGGGGGGACAGCCGCTGAACACGCACCGAGCCTCGTCCTCTCCCGGGGAGCACACGCTGGCAGCAAGCCCGGACTCTTGGGTACCTTCAGGCTACTCCCAAAGCCGAGCCCTGCAGCACCCCAGGCGCTGTCAGACCTGCAACATCGCCATGCCCAGGTCCTGCAGCCCCCCAGGCACCCCAAAGCCACTCCTGCAGTCCCCCGAGCACCCCCATCCCTAACAGTGTCTCCTGATGTCGCCACTGCCTCGGCCCCATGCTGGGTGTCCAGAGGCTCTGGCTTGATCCATTCACCTTATCCCAGCTACTCATACTCCTCTGCCTCTGCCACAGCCAGGAGAAAAACCCATCCCACACCACTGCCACAGCGATGAGCCAGGACCAGGGATGGGGACGCCAAGCCTATCCACCATTTTTCAGACAGAATGACCCCCCCTCCCCACGACTCCCCGTAAAACACATCTCTCTTAGCAGACACTGGCTTCCCAGTGCGAGGCCGGAGGCACTGCCAGCTTTGCTGCAAGCTCGGCCCATTGCTGTGTGCTCCAAGCCCGTGCTGGCGCTGGGAAGCCACACACGCATAAAAGGTATTGCCCCCAGCGAGAGTTTCCAGCTGCTGGGAAGCTTTGAAGCTCCAAACCCACAGTTTAAGCTGGAGGAGGTACAGCTTGCAGTTGGCATCGCCTTTGGAAGCGGAGTGCTGCTCACTGCTGCGAGCTACGATAACGATAATTGAATCTCACGCCTTGCACTGCGAGCTGACCGCTGCAAGTGTGAGGATTACTGTGCCAGGAGAACATGTGTTTGCCTGTTTCTCTCTGATTTTGGTCTCAACAGGGCATGAAAGCCATGGCAAGGCAGTGCAGCGTGGTGGGATTAATGCAGAGCCTCTGCTACGGCGAGGCGGTCAAACTCTCCTGTGCTTCAGTTTCTAAGCACAAGACACCACTGATACTTTTCCTCCCTGCAGAGCAAGCTACAAAGCTGGGCAGAAAACACTACTCACCTTGTCCTCCGTCAGCCTGCCGTCTGTCAGGGCATCCCGTTGGGCATGGATTGCTCTCCCCGTTCTTCCAGCCCAGCCTTTGCAGCTGCTCGCTGCCGGTGCCAGGAGCCCGACCTGCTGATTTCTCCCCGGGATCCAGCAGCAGAGCTGAGCTGGGAGGAAATAAACGCTCGTTTGGATGCAAACGGCTCTGCGCCTTTCACAGAAGGGCAGGATGAATTATGAAATGCAAAGGCGAGATAAGTGGATCCTGTCACAGCACTTACCCTCTGTACCGCAGGATCCAAGCGCCTGCTGGCTGTGGGATGAAGGAAGGGCTGCGTGGCACACGCAGACACCTGCACACAGCCTCCCTATTCCCCTGCCGAAAGGAGAATCCACATCATCCACTCCAGCACATCAGGGTGCTGGCAAGTACAGAGAAGCACGGAGCAAGAAAAGCGAGCACGCGGAGTATTTCTGCGGAGGGTGGTAGAGATGCATTTTCCCGTTAGCTGGGCTTCAGAGCTGCTGGAGGGATGGGAATTAGAGACATCCAGGCGAGCACGGAGGAGGAGGAGGCCAGGAAAAGTGACAAAGTCATTTCCTGGGCTGCTCTGGGCAGGATGCGAGGAGGTGATGACAGCCCAGGATGCAGGGAGAGCCACTTCTCCCCTCAGCAAGCACTGCCAGGGCCATGGGAGGCATTATTACAGCTAATTCAGGAACTGACATTGCGTCGTTTCCATGGCTGGACATGGAAAAGAGTTTCTTTGGGATTAAGGAGTCACTTGGCTCACACGGCGCTGAGATTGCCCAGATCCAGACGATGCTCCTCCATCACCCGCGTGGCTCCGGCCCAAAGCAGGCGGGCGCCGCAGGAGATCACAACAAAACGAATGTGAAGCAGCATCGCTCCAGCGAGCAGGTTATCAGCTCGCCTGATTCCAATGCTGGTCTCATTTTTTCCCCCTCAAGCTGTCTTTCCTATTGTTGTTTCATTATTTTTTAAAGCAATGCATGGGTGACCAAACAGAACAGAGAAGGTGGGATTCCCGCTTGGTGGTGGCTGGGAAAAGCTCAGAAACAGGAGCACCAGATGCTCCACAACAGGGAAGAAAATTAAAGCCGAAGTTTTTGTTTGCAATCAATGTGGTTTTAAATGAAACACATGGTTTGGGAGGCTCAGCTGGCATGTTCGGAGTGAGCTTGAGGTTAGCGCTACTGGCAAATCAAGCAGCAGTTTGATACAAAATACTTGTCAAGTTCTTATTTCAGTCTGTTTTGGGGCAAGAGCAACACAGAGCACCTGCAAAGCATCCTGTCCTGTTGGCATCTCAGGATCAGCTGCTGCCAGGGCACCACAAACAGCTCAGCATGCCCAGGCCCCAGGCACACGGGTACCTTGGCAAGAAAGGGATCATGAGCCTGCCAGACTCTCCCCCTCTGCAGCCCTCAGACGTTGCAGCAGCCGCACGTACAATTTACTTTAAGGCTTGTAAGTGTTGCAGCTAATCCCGTACCAGCACGGGAAGCTCTTGCGGGTTTTATAAAATTCCATCTTTCCCGTGCTGGGAAGGATTTCACTGACTGGCTTTAAAACAAAACCATAAAATACTTTTGGTTCTGGTTTTTCTTTGCTGTAAAAAAATCTAAGCCCCCAGACTTCTCTTTCCACAACGATGCTTCACACCCTTATTCACGAGGATGAACATCCAGATAAATAACCCAGTGAGTCCTTGTTTAGGTGCTTCCTCCACATTATCTGCACGTGGAAAGCCCACGGGATGCCCAGGTGTGTGCACGGAGCCCCAGCCCTGCTGCGGAGCCCGGCGCTCCCGGGTGCCCTTGCCTGGGTACACCTCACCCGCTGCGCTCCAGCACATCAATCATTTCCTTCCTGTTCAGGCCAGCATTTCCACCAGCCCAAAACGCTGATGCTGGAGGATGCTCAGGAGCTGAGCCCGCAGCTGCTGGCAGGAGAATTTATTCCATTCTGTGCTAGATCTTGCTTTTATTTTCATTTCGGCAGAGCCCAAGGCTGCTGTATCAATCAGAAAAAGCCTGACGGTGCCAAATTCCATCCTCGCCAGCGTCCAGCCTGCTCCTCACAGGTTTCAAGCTCTCTAGTTGCCTTGTGTGCTCAACACCAGGGCTGCTGGGCTGAAAATGGGGGATTAACACATGGAAAGGTCCTTGGGAGTCAGCCAGAGCATGTTTCTGTGTTTCTGGTTGGGGGATGAGTGTATGCACAGGTTAGAGTGTCTCAGCACGATCCTGTGATACCCTCACCCCTCCCTGCACCTCCCTGCCTCGCATCCCCATCCCGGAGCACACGGCCACAGCCTCCCAAGCCTGACCCAAGGGAGATGATGCACAGCTTCCCCCTGCACAGCACATTTCCCATGCCAGATGTGCATTCATTAGTCACTGTACACCTCGGTGGCTTCGCTTTTGCCTGCACAAACACTGAAAAATGGGCTCAGCCTCACAAGGAACATTCAGCGGGAGCTGCCCGGCAGCCCCAGCATCCCCGTTATCTGAGGGATGCGCCCATCCTGCAACCCAGGGATCACACGTACCCATGCACCAGCGTCACAGGAAGGTCTCTGTGCGGCTGCACTCCCCTCCAGATCTGATGTGTTTAGGGGACCGCAGAGACCCCCCATCGCAGCGGGCTGGGGGAGAGACGCGCCGTGGCACCCGCGCACCCGCTGAACGGGGCAGAAGGCTGTTTTCCCTCAGGAGCTGCTCAACGGAGGGTGCGTTCCCCAAAAGAGAATCTTTCTCCATCACAACTATCCAGGAACTCCAGCCCGGGTGTCGAGGACCCGGGCTGTCCACGCTGTGCAGGGACACGCAGGGACACGCAGGGCTGCCCCTCCGTCTGCGCTGAGGGAGAGACAGGATGAGCCTTGGGTAATGTCGTTAGCCAGAGTTATGCTTTCTCCTTCCCAAAGATAAATATCATTAAGCTCAGGCTTGAGTATTTTACATCCAGAGCTGCAGTGATGTTCCCCTGGGGTGGGGGTTTACGGCTTTGGGCTGTGATTAGGCAGCAGGGTAGTATTAACCCCTTGCACTCCCGGAGCATCAGCCTGGGAGCAGGAGCTGCTTCCCCCCTTCGGCTGGCTCAGTCTCCCCATCCCAGGGGCACGGGAAGAAGCTCGAGAGTCCAGGGGGATCAAGGCACAGGATTTAAAGCTGTGGAGGGCAAATCTGGGTAGCCCATGGGGTGCTTTATCCGTGTGCTCCTAGATCCTGCCAGGAGCTGGGGATGCACTTTACCTCACCTCGAGATAGTTCAGATGTGGGGAAAATATCCCATATTCCATTTTGGACTGTTCAGTCAGAACCTGGGACGTTTGCCCTGAGCTGAGTAAACACATCCCCCCAGGCTCATCCTCCCCAGGAGACACACAGAGGGGACAGGCTCCCTGGTGTGGGGTCTGGGCAAGTTTGGGATAAAAAAGGGGGAAGGGACAACACCACCAGCTGTATCCACTGGGACAGCTACGAGAATCGTGGAAATCTTGGAGAAATTAAAAAACCTGTTGATGTTCACCCTCCTTGCCCAGCACGTGTGGGGAGGCAGGGTTTTTCCCAGTCAACACAGGGATCCCACGGGGAAAGTGCTGACGTCCTTTCCATCACTAGTGGATACAGCTCTGGCATGAGACACATCTTTCCTTTTGCCCACCCACAAACACGAAGCCTAAATATTTGGTGGATCTGAACAGCTTTTCCTGGCTCCAGGAAGGAAATGCCCCACCTCGCGAGCAACTGGGGCTCTCCAGCAAGGAGGTTTTACCCTGCTCCAGTGCTCCTGCAAGAGCCCCTGGTTAGGGGTGATGCTGGTCGGCTCTCCTGAGAGGCAGGGATTTCCTTGGTGCATCGATTGCTGAGGGGTCTCTGTGCCTGCCAAGCCACAGCCCTGCTTGTCTTGGCAGAAGCCCAGCGGTCGCTGTGGGCACTGGGAGGGAAAACACACCCAGCGGGATTTGTGGTTCCTGTGGCTCCAAGCAGGGCCAGCAGCAGGCACAGAGAAAAGCCATCCCAGCCCCAGAGGGGGAGTTTGGGTGGTGCTTAGGGGAGTGGGGAGGACAGACAGAGCAGAAAATGAACTCCTTCCAGCCAAGCATGACCTTAGCACACGTACACCGACCGCCTCTCCCGGCTCATGGTAACGCAAGCTCCGCGGTTTGGTTGGAGCATCCTCCCAGGGATCACCCACGGGCCGCCCGTGGGACAGGGCAGCACGGGGCAAACCCACAGGGAAGAAGTCAGGCTCATGTGCTGACAGGCCTCAGGGGCCATCAGCGAGGAGCAAGGGGTTCAGTGGTGCTACCCCAACCCAAACCAGCACCCCTAAGCCCCAGCACAGGGGGCAGGGCTAAGACCTCCACTGGAAGCTTTTCTCCCCTCTTTCTTTAGCGAGCAGAGGCCTCTCCGACCTTCCTGGCTGCGCAGGAGCCTTTCAAAGTCACATTCTGGCCACAGTCAAAACAGCAGTGCCTGCCCAAACCCTGGCACTGGCTGCTCCTGGCCGTGGGCAGAGAAGCCTGGCTCTACTCTCCTTTGGCATAGGTGAGAGGGAGATAAGGGAAGATTGAGACATTACCCCAGTGCCCACCCAGCCAGCCCCCAGGAGTCTGTAGGGCTCTGGCTGGCTGTATCCCACCTTCCCTGCCCTTCCTCATGTTCTTGTCATACGTCAGCTCCTTTCCAGGTAACTGCAAGCCCCTGGGCAGACAGAGCTTCAGAAGTGCTGTGAACAAGCCCAGGAGAGCTGTGAACGATGAGCCGGGCTGGTCCTAGGGCAGCCTCCCTGCAGCACACGGGCCTGGAAATCCAGGGAGCTACTCCTGGGGCATCGGTGGCCAGGCCAGGGATGAGCGGCCGCAGCTTCCCCTCGCACTGCCGAGCCGTGCAGCCCGCTTTGTGCGGCTGGGCAGGGCGCTCAGCCCCAGTTTCTGGCCCATTAGCCTCCCTTCCCGCAGCCGGGCAGGGCTCTCAGCCCCAGTTTCTGACCCGTTAGCCTCCCTTCCCGCAGCCGGGCAGGGCGCTCAGCCCCAGTTTCTGGCCCATTAGCCTCCCTTCCCGCAGCCGGGCAGGGCTCTCAGCCCCAGTTTCTGACCCGTTAGCCTCCCTTCCCGCAGCCCCCCGCCCCGGCCGCCGAGGAGCCGCATGCGGCAGCAGGGGCGGGATGCCCGGCTCCGCACGCAGCCCGGCCACGGCCACACGTGTGCGGCGGACGGGGGGAGGCCGGCCCCGGGGCACCCGAATGCGGCTGGAGCAGCGCGTGGGCTGAGGCTGCGGCGCCGGCAGGTTTCCAAGCACCTCCAGCGCCCGGGCAGCGGCTCTCGCCGGGATCCCACCTCCTCTGCGTCCTGCTCCCAAAGCGGCCAGGCCACCGAGCCGGTCTCACACTTCTTGCAGCCGCTCCCAATGTCTGGGAGTGCTGGGGAGAGCAGTGGGGGCAGCCACGGCCCCTAAAGCATCCCTGCCTCCCCGGGCCCTGCCCGCTCCAGCGTAGCCCAGACTTGTCCTCATTTCAGGCTGGGCAAACGGCGGCCCGGCCCCAGAGGTAGTGAGATGATGCCAAACCTCCTAATGGAGCTTGACAGCAGTGGGATTAAAAGCACAAGTGAGATCGCAACCCCTCCGCAATCAGCTTCTGCCCTGGAAGAGCTGAATCAGAAAAGAAACCTCCTGGCAGCAGGGAGGGGGTGAGGAGCCCGCTCACACGCAGGGCGAGGGCAGCAGGGGCCAGGGGGAGCCTCGTCCATCCCAAGCCCTCCTCACTTGCCCCGCCAACAGGAAGGAGCCAATCTTCACCTCCTGCCGCAGCACCAGGGAAGGGTTTCACCGGCGGCAGCAGTCCCAATTCCAAAAAGTCCTAAACTTTGGATGCAGAACAGCCATCTGCCCCCTTCTTGCTGCCTGCGAGGTCAAGGCGTTCCACAGCACCCACGAGGAGCTCCCTCCTTTCTCCCTCTCCTTTGAATGCTGTGCTTGGAGCGGTGCCACTGACGCTGGGAACAACACCTGAGCAGCTAGGCCCAAGATGGAGAGAAGATGGGAGAAGTCACTGGGATGCAAGGCGTGCTCAGGAGGACGCCCACAGCCCCTGTTTCTGTGGGGCAGGGTGCGCACAGATCCCTGCAGCCAGCACCAAGCCCCAGAGCACAGCCCTGGCTCAACTGAAAGGCAGCACGGACCCACTTCCCACCCGAGGGATGCTCCAGCAGCGTTGCTGCCCCACGTTTCCTTCACGTTCCTCCCGGCCAGCAGGAATATCTTGGCATTTCCCCTGAAGCCACCCAAACGGCCTTTGCAGAGATGCAGTGGTGGCCAGCTGGCACGAACCATCCCAGGGATGGCCCCTAAAAAGCCAGCAAGGCACAAGCACCATCCCCATCTCTGCTCATCTGAAACCCAGCGGCCAGAGGCTGCTCTCCTGCCTGGCAGTCATTTTCTCCCAGCAAAATGCAAGGCAAAACCAGGGCTTTTTACTGCAAGAAAAAGGGAGCCACTCCAGGGACCGGTGGGAAGAGCTGATGGGTCTTGGCACAGGCTCAGGCTGAAAAGCTCCAGCTCCAGACCTTATTTGCAGTGACCTGTACCAAGATTTGGCTTTTCCCTTTTTCTTGCCAAATGGAAAGAATAAGAAAGCCTTCCAGGTCAGAGGAAAGAAAAGCATTTACTCGTGGGTCAAGTGAAACAATCTGATGCAGGGTTGAATGCACTTTTATCCTCCCCAAACAAGGAAAAGATTCAATTTCCATCTCAAAAAAACCCCATCTAAAAATAAAAAGACAAATGTTTTTAGGGTCAGAAGCACTCAATTTTGGTTTTCAAGCCCAAATGATTCGCTCAACTGAACCCCACGTTGCAAAGCATGGCTTGACTCAAAAGTGCAGAAGGGTGGGGAGGGATGGGCTGAGGCATCGATCTGGAAAATGTCCCCCTTGCTGAGATGGCACAGCCACAGTGACCACCCTGGGGCCAGCCCGGGCCCACCCGTGTCCCCGGTGACCACCCATGTCCCCGGTGACCGCCCGTGTCCCCGGTGACCGCCCGGGAACCCCGAGCTCCACTCCTGCCTGGCTGCAGTGCCTGGAGGGAGGGAGGTGTTTGGCCACTTCTGCAGCACGCTGCTCATCCAAAGCGAGCTGTCACTTTCCATCCTCCTCTCCAGCCAAATCCTTCCTGACATCCTGTTTAAAACCCAAAGCACCCGATTACCGCCGGGGCCAGGCAGCCGGGAGAAACTCTTCCATAAACACACCCCCCAGAACAAAACCCCTGCCCAGGGCACCGCTCCTCACCCTTCTCAGACCCACCCACGTGCCAGGGGTACCAGGGTCCTTCTCGAGGTGGTCCAGGTGTGGCTCTGCTCTTACGTGCACGGCCCCAGCCACAGGGACACCACGTTTCCAGCACCTGCTTCCCCCCAGCCCAGCAGGGAAAGAAGAGGCACCTGCCCCAGCTCCATGCCCCTGCCAGGGCTGACCCCAGACCCCCCACCTCCCCCAGTCCATTAGCAAATCCCTGCAGCACACACCTTGCTGGTGTTCTGCTTAACCCCGGCTTTTAGGGAGAGCTGCAGAGCTACAGAACCTTTCAATTTTTAATTTCCTCTAAACATTTTGGTCCTCTCCCCGGGGACTCTGAGTCGATCGCCTCTGCTGGCAGCACGGCTGCCCCACAGCTGTGGGGAGGGGGGAAACCAGGGGCAAAGGAGGGGAAAGCAGCTCCACCCCAAGCTCCTTTGGAGGAGTGGGACCCCTTTACATGCACACCCTGGGATGAGGGGCATCCACACCGGGCTCCCCAGTGCTCCATGGAGATGCTCCACGAGGAGGGGGGGACTCCAGACCCCTCTGGGAGGGACATGACACCTGCAGGGACAGGGTTGTTGCAGAGCACAGCACCCTCCTCCTTCCATCAGACACATCTGTGGGTCTGGGTTCCCCCAAAACCGACAAGAAGGTTTATCCCAGTGCCTGGCACAGCCACCTCTCCTTCCCCACCACCTGGCACTGGCACACAGCAACGCCCAAGAGCAAGGACATGAACACGGCATCACTCTCCAGTCCCTGAGGCATCTTTCTCTTTTTTCCACTGCCTTAGGCAACAAATGTACAAACAGGGACCTGCTGGGCATGAGGAATGTGAGCTGAACTGCTCTGGGAAGGGAGATGGCATCACAGAGCTGGGAAGAGCAGCTCAGATCACCCTGGAACACGCGAGCAGCTCCAGGTGGGTTTTCTGTCCCTCAGGTGCTGGGGGGGTCCAGCCTCAGGGTTAAAGTTCAGTTCTTCACCTTTTATCTTGATTGAAAGTGCATGCAAAACTGACCAAGCACTTGCACACAACATGTGAACGGCAAAAACTCAAAGAAAAAAGAAGTCCCGGTCAGTTAAGCACGAGGAAAGGTACACGGGATTGCGGCAAGGCCCTGTAGCCCACCCTCAACAGGTACCCAGGGAGCAAAAAGAGTGAAGCGCCCAGAATATGCGCCCTCCATCCCCAAACTGGCGGATGTGGGAGCTCCCAAACCACAAGGATACTGTTCAACACTTGCTGGCTCCCTCCCGCCAATCTGCTGCTACCTTCCTGCACACACGTAAGCTCCCGGTACCCACACAGCACCTCCCAGACCCCATAGCATCTCCCCATTCCCAATTTCTTGAAACTGCAGTGGGACCCATCCCCAAAGCTGCCAGTCACATGCCCAGGCAGCCTGGGGACCTGCTGCACCCCAGGCAGGGAGCGGGACAGGCAGCTCCTGCTGGGCACGGGGACCTGCCCACTCAGCAGGACGTCCTTCAGCTCCTCACCTCCCTCACTCTCCCAGGCCCCCAGAGGAGTTTTCAGCTGCAGGGAGCTGAGCTGCTGAGCGCTGGCCTCGGCTGCCATCTAGCAGTGACCCAGCAGCAGCAGGGACACGGTGACAGCTCTTCCAGGTTCAGGGCCCTGCTGCAGCCCAGGGAGGGGTAGAAGAGGGTTTGGGAGTCTTCTCAAGACACCACCTCACCCTGGCCCCAGCTGACACCTCCATGAAACCAAAAGGGTGTTCTGCAGCAGAGGGTGAGCTCTGAGCAAGCTCAGCTCTGTTACAGCGATGGATGACAAAAATGTGCAGTGAGTGCCCCAACCCAAACGCGGCACCAGAGAAGTCAGGAAACCTCTGAACCTCCCTGCAGGGTTGGACAGCCCCTGCTCCTCAGCATTCTCCTTCCACCTCCTTCATTAGCTTTGCCAGCAGCTGCTTTCTAACCAGCCACAGATTTTTGTTTTGCAGCTGTTTCACATCCCAAACCACCCTTAAATGCTGAAATTAAAAGTGAAAGAATCATACAATGGTTTGAGTTGGAAGACAGCTTTAAAGATCAACTAGTCCAATCAACAAATGTCTCATGCTGGGCTTTTTACCCATTCCAGGATTACCGCTAATATTATTGAGCTTTTGTCGGTGGTTTGCAGTGAAAGATACCTCTGGCATGGTTGCAGGTGGGCACAGAATGGCCCTTGAAGCCCCTGAAGATCTGAGGAACACTCCAGGCACCAGAAAAGCAGCTGGATGCCAGCATTCCTAACCAGGGCATTTCTGTTTTCACAGCTTTTCTCTGCATTAACACCCGTTAGGATCACTTGCCACAGGCAAGGAGCTACATAAACATGGTCAAGCTTCAGGCTCTCTCTCACTGGATTCCTCACAGATTTTATTCAGCATCTTTAAGATGAGATTCCTGACACTTTGTATACACAACAAACAAATCATAGCATCTTCTTCTTGGGGAAGGAGGTTTCTTCGGCTCTCCTCACAGCAAGGAGTGTGTAGAGCAGCCACTGCCTTAAAAACCAAAACCACATCCCCACACGATGTCAAAACAGCTCATGCACTGAGGGAGGGAGGGACAGGCAGCCAGCTTCCCTCTCCTACACTTAAAGGATATATAACACAATGTGACACTTGGATGTTCTCCTGAACCATTATATTAAAGAGCAGTAACTCAGTACACCACCGGTACAACAAAACCAAACTATCTTCCCAAAAGTAAAGCCAACATTTATCACACATGCTGGGCACACCTGAGACATCACACTCCAGGATTTTTCAAGGGATTAAACGTTTCTGAACAAAAAAACCCCGACAGCATGGTCATACAGAGAGTCTGTGCTGCTCCAGACAGCCTTCCTTGGCAGCAGCTCCAGCTTCTCCCCTCCTATCACACCTTCCTTCTCAGGCTGGGGAGCCACTGGAAGTAGGAACGGCAAGTGGCCAATCATGCAGCTGCCAACAGAGAGCAGCGCAGGAGGGACACACAGTTCCTGAGGTGGCCCTTGGTCACACAGCCCAGAGCACCGCAGAGGCCAACCACGAGACTCCCGGGAAGGTCTTGGTCTTCGTGTTTTCTTCATCTGCATAAAGAGGGACACAGAAAAGAAAGATCAAATCTACACTGGCAAATCCAAGAGCTCCAGTTTAGACTGAAATCCCTTTTTCCTAGACCTCACCAGGCCATGGAAAGACTTGCTACCGCACACCTATTAGGTGAGTCTGACATGGTATAATGCAAGGCCCCTCTCTCCCTCTCCTCCTGCTGCTCCACCTCCACTTCCCCAGAGGTGGGAAATCAGATGTGAATTCAGTAGCTCGTGTCTAGGGAACTCTAGAGAGAGTGTTCCACGGCACAAACAGCCACTGCCTTTGGCAAGTCACTTAATCCACCTTGTACATCGAGCAACTCTTGTATGGGTGTTGCAAATTCTTCCATCATTTGGAAGAGAGAAGACAAACAACCACACAGGGGCCTCATAGGGTTTACAAAATGCCTAGTTCCTTATGGTTGAGAGGCTGGGAGACTCAGTATGAAATGAACACTGGCGTGCAGAAACAAATACTTCTGCATGCAAGCAGCAGAACGTCTAGAAAAGAGAACAAAACCCAACAACGAGAGAACTAACCCTCAATTCATTTGTCCCCATTAAACAATTAGAAATCCATTTTGCTGCACGAAGGTCAACCCAACGCGTTGCATCCAGCTATTTATTATCACTGTGGCATCTCGAGCCCACAGAAACACCAGCATTTCCATCTGTTCCAGCAGCACCAGCCCCCAGATACACCCAGGAGGGGCTGCAAAACTCACAGCACAGTAGCAGGCTGCTCAGCTTTCTGTCAGTCAGTTTTGACTGACGAATCTGCTCAAGGGGGCCCAGCATGAACGGTACTGCCATGAGTACAACACTGGGATGTCCAGCTTCATAAAGCTGGGCCTTGCTGGAAAAACCTTCCATCTGATCTGGGTCATCTTGCCTCATTTCTGCTGGTTGCCTGGAGTAAATAAAGGAGGTGTAAAGGTCTTCCACTGACTTGACTGAGACAGCAGGCAGGTTGCCCTCTCCAAGAGAGTGAGGTGTCTGCAAGTCTGTGTAAAAAAACTGAGAGGGTCCAATTAGTGCACACTCAGCTCATTAGCTGCCCTGATCTTAATTCTCTCTCAAAATTTACAAAGAAGTGGAAGGTCAGCAAATGGATAATTAAAAAACCACAACAACAAGACTACAAACAACAATAAGCCCTTAGTTTCCTTGGCCAAAGGGCAGCTTTTCCTGCACAGGAAGCTGGAAAGAGCCATAGATGACGACAAGACACAAGGCACCCTCTCTTAGCAAAGAATTAACAGCTGTCTCATCTCTCAGCAGCCCCACGCAGAACCAGTGATGGCAATGACAGAGGGAATTTCTGCAAGGAGGCAGGAGCTGAGTCAGAGGAAGCCCCTCTGCATTTTTGCTTAACAATTCAAATTAAGTTTACATTTCAGGGATGTTCACTCATGTCTCAGCCACAGACTACAGCTGATGTTTGTATTTTTTAACTCGATATGGAAGAGAAAACTAGTGAAATGACAGACAAGCAGCAATTCAACCACAGCTGTTCAAAAACTAGGTACTTGCTCTCGACGCTGCTTCTGTTGTCGGGGCACGAGGGGACTGTGAGGCTCTCCTGCAGCAGCAAGGACAGCCACATGGCCGGGCACCAGGAATTCAGTGCTGACAGGATGCCAAGACAGGCATCACTAGAGCCCAATTAGCCAACTACTCAGCTGGATACCAGCAGCCCACTGAAAACCTCTGCTTAACGTGCAGTAAAACATATGAGTGTTAGGACAAGAACAAGGTTACAAGGTGATTTTTATCTCTTCTTGCCACCCACGCCATTCTTACTGAGGGACAGGATGCATTTATATTCCTCTAGTCTTTAAATCACCAGCTATGTCTGACATTTATGGATCTTGCTTTAGTCAACTAGGTGAGGAACTCCCCAGATTCCTGAATTTGAAACACAAACTCAGATTTGCAGTCTTCCCCACATTACCTTCTTCCAAATACATACAGTCAGATGACGGTTTATGTTTTTCAGTTCATTTGATAAACTGACAGAGCAAGGACAGTAATATCCAAGCCACACAGCTTACACAGTTTCTCCAGCACAGAAACCCAAGCTGGCTAGACAGAAACCTAGAGAAAATTACTACCTTATGAGCTACTAGCATTACACTCGCTTTTACTCTTATTTCAGAGCAATGTCAGAAACACAGCCCCAGAGCAGGCCCCCTGCTGAACACTTCCAACAGCTGACATTTGCTTGAAAGGTGCTTTGGTCCCTGCAGTAAAATGTTTCACGAAAATACTGCAATTTAAATAATACAGAAAAGGGGAGAGCATCACCTGCAGACAAGTGTTCCTGGTGTTTCTAATGGTACTACCCCAGACTGCACTCAAGACCTGAGGTTTACTCCCTCCTTAACCTCTCTGTTCAGCAGCTAACCAAGCTGTTAAATAGCCAAGGGCTTCTCTTTTAACATGCTCTGAAACTCAAGGTGTGAAGCATGCACACATGCTTTACATTCACCCTTAGAGTTATCTTTCTGATAAACCTGTAGCTGTACACAACCTTATCCCCAGCAACAACCAGGACTGCAAATCACTTCCTTTCAGGTCAGTTTAGGATGAGCAAGACCCTTTAATGTAAATGCTCACCACCAGTACTTCTGGTCTTTTCCTGCATTTACAGGCTGCCCTGAGTTATCACACATCCTTTGCCAGACCCCAGAGATCTAAGAGGAAAACAAACACTTCTTGGCTCCCAGGGGTGCAAAACCATGGAAGTGCCAAGTCAAACTCATCACAAGAATCGGGAACTGGGCTGAGTTCTCAGTCCATTCTCAAGCTGAAAAATTATGGTGCACATATGGGAGGTTGGAGAGACCACACAGACTCCCTGAAGTCTGCAAAGGGATCAGAGGACAGGCACCTAGAAAGGTATTTATGGTCCACATAAATAACAGTTTTCATCTTATGTTTCTGCTTGCTTTTTATAAAAGCAGAAAACCAACTCCACACAAAACTTGCACAGGACTAACACAAGACACATCTGCTGAGCCCTGGAGCTGATTTCATGGAATGACAGCTGTGCCAGAGCCAAACTCTCACCTGGTCACAGCTTGGCCCCATCCAGCTTCGAGCTTGCTGTTTCACTGTCTCCATCTCGAGATTCCTGCTGCAAGCGAAGGTCTGGCTCCACCACTTCAGCATTCCCCTGCTTTCCACTGGGCTGAATATACAAGGCTGAAGGATTCAGTTCCTCAAATTCCTAGAACAAATAAAAACCACACCATAGGATAGTAAAAAAACCCTATATTGTAACTACCACGAAGAATAAAAAAGATTCAGCAAATCTCTAACAGGTTTTATGAAGGTGCACAACACCCAAGAGTTAGCTTCAAATTCTTGCAGAAATGGCCTTATTACGAAAATTAACTCCTCTTTAGGCAGCAGCAGAATTTCTCAGCAATGTCCCTCTCCCCCAAAATTGGGCCTACACATGCAAAAATACCCTCATAGGATCTAATCCTGCCAAAATACGCATTCTGCATCTGCTGAATAAAACACCAGATAGAAGCACTCCAGGCTGTAAAACTCATCTTTCTGCTGAAACATAAAATCATGGCAGTACCTTTCCAAGGGTTTGCATAATCCACACAGTTCTTACTGAAACTGAGCTGAGACACACAAATAATGGCACAGGTAAGCCCAGAGCACAAATGCTCTGGCTTACAACTGGTGTGTCTGTCCAAACACAACAGGCAATCCACCGTGGTCATGCCATCCAGCACTGCACATTTCACTGGCAAAGTATGAGAGTTGTTAAACCAAGACCATTTTCATATCAACTTTTAATCCACTGCTAGAAGACAGTGGATTAAAATAGTGAAAATAGTTTGTTCTACTAAACAGAACATCTCTGCTGTGTCATCAGATTCCACCTTAACCAAAAAGCAAGTTCTCACCACAGAGTCAGACACTCTGGGATGCAGTCACAAAACAATAAGCTACAGGAAAGCCGGGAATACCAGTTCTGCTCTTCACAAAACCACTTGCTTTAAGGTAAGAATCTTCCCATTACAGGCACCCAAACAGGGATCCTTCCCTTCTCCTTCCTTTCAGCAGCACACGCCTCCCTCCTGACCTGGGAAGGGATGTTCTCTCCACAGACATCAGCATATCCCATATCCTTCAAGACAGAGTGGAAATAGACATCCTCCTTGGTGGATGTGTCACACAGGAAGAGGTACAGAACACCATTCACATATTCATCCACGATGCCCACAAGTTCCTTGAAGCGACAGAGATGCTTGAACAGCAGAATTGCTGCGCTGGACCACGTACCCTGAAGAAGAAACATCATCAAGTTACTATAAACAGACCAATATCCACCACCTGAGACATTTCCTTCTGGTGGGCACTTGTCAAAAGCCAACTGAGCTAGGCCAGGCTAGTGATAAACACTGGAAAGTCAGGCAGACAAGCTTCCCAGCATGAAACTAAACCAAACTACCCTAAAGCCTGCAATTCTCATTACACTGGGAATGCCCTTTCACCAGAAATGCCTACTTCCAAACATAGTTCAATGGCATTCAGCAGTGATTTTATCCTAATTACCTAAAATACAGTTGTTTGTTGGTTCTGTTTGTTGGGGGCTTTTTTAATTCCTGGAATCACACAACTTTACAAACATTAAAAGTATCAAAATTTATTAAGATGCTGCTAAGTCTCACCACAAGGAAAACTGTGATTAACCCTCAAAACCCAGGGGAAATAACTTTTTAAAAGCAACATCTTTAAAAACACAGAGGCAGCAACTCTGCTCTCATGCTTTCCTTCAGAGGTCGTACTTCTCAGGCTTCTTGACCAAGAGGTTTTCCATCACAGAGAAAATTTCTTATGACCTCTGTAACTCCCTGGCTGTGCTAACTGCATCAAACCAACTCACTCAAAGCTCTGTCACACAAGAATGTTTTAAAATAGAGAGTTGGAGCTACTAAGGCTTCAGAAGGACGCTGGGGAACTACTGGCAGGGAAAGGAAAAAGTTTGCTGTGTTCCTTAACAGTGGCCATCTGTTTCTGCAACAATATAAGCAAGAATGCTCTGATGGTAAGGAAAGCAGTGGAAAGGTGATCACTCGTAGAGCAGAGGCTTAACCAGCACACTCTACTGAACACAACAGCACCAGTTCTCTTGTAAATACCAACAGGACCTGACTTCATCCAAATGTTTGCCCTTAGCAGGAGGAAAACCTCTACTTGGTAACTCCTGTACATATGCCAATAAACAAAAGTGCACGTGGACACGTACCTCCACGGGTTTTACCCATGCCAAGGAGCACGGGATGGCCTGAGCAGGGAGCTTCGAGTAGTGCCACCTAAAATACAAAGCAAAGCCATTACAGCAAAAACAGGGATAAATCAGCAGGAGAGCAGAACTTCCTCCTCTTCTGGGTTTTAGGATCAGTTTAGGAATACAAAGCATACATTGGATTGTGCACTTACGACTACAACGCAACAGCAGCTTCAGAAAACTCTCCATATGCAGAGAATGGGCACAGCAGAAACAGCAATAACAAGAGGTCCCTCATGCATTCCCTGGCCCAAGCACCTTCCCATCAAAACCCCTTGTGCAGACAAAGCTACACGCAGAGAGCCGTGGCTTTTGAACCAAAGAATGCCAGCGGCCAGGCACAAGGAGAGGCAAACAAGGGGGAAGACACAAATATGGAAAATGTGCTGAACTGCAGAGAACAAGCATCTCTGACACTGCAAATACGTCCCACTTGGACTGATGTGCCTTCAGGAGAATGTGTATATCCATTCACGCAACCCAGGAAGGAGGATTAGAGAGCCTGCCCCGAGGTGACAGAAAGCGGCAAGAGGACAGACTGAGGAGTGAAGGCAGACACAGCAAAGGACTTAGCAGTGTACCCCAGGGGCCAGTGCTGGGTCCAGCATTGTTCAAAGTCTTCATTATCGACCTGGGTGATGGGGGAGAGTCTACCCCCAGTCTGCTGATGACACAGAACTGGCAGGAGTGGCTGATGCCATCCTGACAGGATAGGCAGATGGATCCTGACAGGATAGACAAACTGGCAGACAGGAACCTCACAAAGTTCAACCAAGTCCTGCCCTTGGGGAAGAACAACACCATGCATCAGCACAGTGTGGACCAGCTGGAAAGTGTCATTTTTACCAGGAGGGTGACCGAGCACTGGAACAGGTTGCCCAGACAGGTCATGGAATCTTCATCCTTGGAAACATTCAAAAACCATTTCTGCGTGGTCCTAGGCAGCCTGCTCTAGACAGCCCCACTTAAGCAGGGCGCTTGGACAGGACGACCTCCAGAAGCCTAATCCAACCTCAACTGTTCTGCAATTCTGCTGCCCATGCATAATTTACTTACTTGAGGAATCTCAGCCAAGACTTCTGGACAATTTGGAGGTGTCCGTAGTCTGCGCAGAACACCTCTACTTCCTGGTCGTTGATCACGCGGTGGATGATCA
The DNA here is from genome assembly GCA_013397725.1 of Rhagologus leucostigma. Lineage (NCBI taxonomy): Eukaryota > Metazoa > Chordata > Aves > Passeriformes > Rhagologus > Rhagologus leucostigma. The sequence continues at coordinate 623,873 of VZTD01004847.1, forward strand.
CACGGTACCACCACTTGGACACCATGACACAGCAGAGCTGCCCAGGCCGCACTGCGGACTCAGGCATGATGTACTTATCAGAAGCAACTTTATGTGAGTAAACGTGCCTGTAAAAGATCACAGTGAGGAACTGCACTTAGTAGGATGTGGGAGATGAACAAGGAGAAATATACGGGGCATCGAAAGAATCCTGACTTTTCAAAGTCCCCATGACATGAATTTTCAGGAGTTGTTTTAATAGACCCTTTGTATCTCTGTTCTGCCACACTTAAACTGAAATGGCAATAAAATTGCAAGCCCAAACTTTTGACATTTGAATGATACTCTCGGGGTCCAACAAAAAGTTAATTAATGGGGATTAATCAGAGGCTAAACACAGTCGTCGTAATCACTACTTTTCTACCATTACCTTGACATACCAGCATTTCTCATGAACCAGGTTCTGGAGTACTGGCCCAGGTGCAGTGTTGGAGGTGGAAGTAAAAGCCTTAACTGAGCACATTAGCAACGGCTGCACCAGACATGACAAAGGAACCCTTCAAGCACCTTTCCATAACCCTTCTGGGCTGACAAAGTTCAGAACTGCTAGGACAGAGACAAACTACAGGAACTGCCAGTGACCACGCTTACTGCTTGTTAGTGAAAAGTCAGAATAATTAGTTTTGAGTAGTGAGTGTTTCAGGACAGCATCAGCATCTCTGTACTGAGTAACGAAGCCAGCAGTGACCACCACCAAGAGCTGGGTACCCTGTTCCCTCAGCACAAACACACACTGCCCTGCCATAGCATGCTCCCACCTCATCTCGAACATCAGATCCTGCAGTTTATAGGATGCTTCCGTGCTGCAGACGTGGATGTAGAACTGGCTAGGAGAGACGACGAATTCCACAATGACTCCCACCAAGCACCTTCTCTTCAGAGGTGGCAAGCTGCAAAGGCTTTTGTCCTGAACAGCATCTGGAGGGATTTCTGGAGTCGCTGGTAACTGCTCAAAACCTTGACGCTGCAAAGGGATAAGCGGGAGGTGGCACTCAGATGTCTCGTCATGCACTGAACACACAGAATCGGCCTTTCCATTAATTTAAAAAATAGTTCCGTTTTCCTGGGGACTTGTGAATTACTGAATATCAGAGAACCCCAACAAACTGGACAAACTTGGACGAAAACTTTCCCTGTGATAGATATAATCATTTTCACACTCTCTTTCTTCCCTCCAGTGCTAAGAAGGGTGCTACAAAAACACCATGCTCATATTCCTGCAAGGAATAAAGGAGAGGAATTGAAGTCACACCACATATTTAGACAAAAGTAGGGAATGCTATAGCCAAAAAAGAAAAGCAAAACCAAACCCCAAACCCAACCCACCTCTTAGCTGGATTTTACTGAAAAGATACTATTTCTATGTTCCATGATCATGAAAAACTACATGATTGAACCAGCAAAACCCTCTGAAAACGATTCAGAAGTGACAGAAGACACGAATGCATCCCACTCGCACACTAGAGCTACTTCCCAGAGACACAACCAGTCAAAATCTACAAATTCTGTTCTTTTCTCACTTTAGACAAATTTGTACAAGTGAGCTGTTAGCACAGCTTTCAATGTTTCAATATTCTAACTGCTGAAAACGTTCTTTCACTTGAAGTAGTATGGATGGGAGCCTTAATCAGACATCAGTCACTTTTACTGCCTCAACAGCTTTCTTTTGTGCCAGCAGACAGCACTTTTCCAATGATCAGGAGTCAAAAATACTTCAGTTTTACTCATTGTGAACACACTACAAGTTATCACACATCAGGCAAGGTGTGGGCAATTCATATTCCAGTGCATTCCCCGTTGCTTATACAGCTAAATTCAACTGCAAACAATGGGGTTTTGCAACAGTGGCTCTCTTAATCACTTTGTAAAGTTTCAGATCATAGAATCATAGAATATTCTGACTTCAAAGGCACCCACAAGGATCATCAAAGTCCAACTCCTAGATCTGCAAAGGACCACCCCAAGAATCCCACCACGTGCCTGAGCGCATTGTCCAAATGTTTCTTGAATTCTGGCAGGCTTGGTGCTGTGACCACTTCCCTGGTCTCTCCTTCTGCAGACTGAGTAAAGCCTAACGCCCTTCCATTTTTTGGAGCTAAACATTTTGACTAAAACATTTGAGTTAAACAGTGAGTTAACATTTTTGAGTCTAAGAGCAACTGAGGGAATTCTGGCCTGAGCAGCAGCATCACCTCTAAAAAACCCTTACAATTTCACAAATTTCCTCCGTGTAGTGCCTGTGAATGGTGGCATTTCTAAGGGACAATTTTGCTCTGAGAACGCTCTTCATGTCAGACTGTTAAGGGCACACATGGTCTTTATAGTCTAGCTCACACGTTGTTGGCAACAACAGACATTTCTGTGAAAGACTTACAGTATGTGTACTTGAAAACACGCTCAGGAAATGCAACAAAGTTATAAAAAGATAAAGCAAGGGAACACAGTGTAAAACCAGGCTTTATAAGAGGTACGGCTTGCAAGAGTGGCTGACTCCTTGCCCCAAGCTGGACTGACAGCTGCCAAGAGTTTTCCTTCTGTCAGGCCAGCAAGAAAATGCTCCTGAGAGCAGCAGCTCTGTATTCTTTCTCCTTCTTGGAACTGGGCAGATGGACTCGGCCCTTGTGTCCCATCTAACCCATAAAACACTTCCAGGATTAGTCTCGGGATACCAGGCAGCAGGGCAGGAATCAGGTTGCACATTTCCTCTCTGCCTTGCAGCATCCTGATGAACAAATGTCCATTGCACAGCCAAACGAACACATTCCAAACTGCTTTCCTCCTCGTTAGAGCATTTTTAAAACAAAACAGCAAACTTGGTGTTTCATGACAAACAGTAGTTGTACAAACATCTTCCAAGTCTTGTCTTGCCAGGAGCTTTAAATGGGTTCCCTCTGCAATTCCTAGGAACAAAAATCTGGGGCTACCTAGACCATATCCCCCCTTTTACAGCCTTCACACAAGCAGACTTGCGGTTTGATCTAGGGGAATTCCCCGAGGACCTCATCACACCAAAGGAAAATTCCTTTAAAGGATCAGCACAGGCTGCCAAAAATCTCTCAGGGGTACGTTTTATCAAGTGCTACACAAAGTCCAACTCCTAGTTCCAGGCTTCCAAGCTCATTAGTACACAAAACACCGAAGTCAGGAAGAACCCTTGGGATTCTTTCCGCGCCTATAAGCTCCAGTTGTGCAGCTGAGCATAGCCACAAGACAAGCTTGGCAGAGGAAACAACTCTAAGCAGAAGGATTTTCCTGAGGAAAAGAAGGCCTAAAGATGCTCAAAAGAAAAAAATAAAAGAGGGATAAATTCTGCCCAAAAGATTTGGCAGTTCAGAGCCTTTGCAACACTATTCTCCATCCTCTTCTAAAAATACACTGCTAAACAAAACAAAACTATGATAATTTCCTACCAAATAGCAGATTTGAGACTGCAGGAATCAAGGTCACTGAGGAACATTCCCCAGCTCTGTCAAACTGGTTGACTCTGAAGCCCTGTCAACAGCAGCAGGGGAAATTTCACACAACTTGTCTCACAACAAAGTTATTGAAGTCCAGTTACAAGTAACTATACCAAAAGGTATCACCAGTGTTGTAAGCAAGCAAGATAACACTTAACTGGCCTTGGATGATCTGACAGACCTCAAGACCAGAAGGAGACCAGAAAAAGACTGACTTTGGATGCCACATAAAGCTATACACCAGGTCAGTATGAGTCTGGTCGCCTTCAGAGTCATCTAAAACAGGTACAAAAATGTTTGAAAGCAGCAGTGCATCAGCAATGCAAACTCAACAGAAACAAGGACAGTAAAAACAGTACCACCCCTTGGAATATGACACAAAAAATCCACAGATCATTTGTCCAGCCACTTACTTGTTTGAGGTGATCACCCAAATCTACTGCTTGTGTATGCACCAGCTCCGAATCCATCGGAAGCGCTGCCTGGTGAAAGCTTTCTGTATCACAGATGGGTTCCAAAGGAGGCATCTCAGCTGCAGACGCTGCTGCAAAGACAATAATTCGCCTGTTACTCCTCGATGGACTGATGCAGTGTTGCATATCAAGCACTGAGAGAAAATATCAAAAAACCAAAGTCTGAAAGCACTGGTGCTGTTTTCCTCACTACTTGTAGCATTCACAGCCAACGCATTCATGAGGATTCACTCATGAGTGACAGTGAGCTAAAACACGTTAAGAATCACTCGCTCTTGTAAGCAAGCTAAGGGTTAAAATCCATCGCTAGAATAATGTCAAAATGAATTTTCCCTGGAAAAGCTATGAATTTGGCAGGAACTCTATGTGATTATCCATCCTCTCCCATAGGTTTTATGGGAATGCTGAGGGCATCTGCAGTCCTGTCTCTTTTGTGGAACACTGCAGCCGTGCCTTTCAGGCCACTGTTAAATCTTCAGTCTCAAAAAGTGTATGAAAAAGGCTTTACCAGCCCGCAGAGCAGACATTCAGAAGATCCTTCTAGCTTTTTCACCTGTCGCCTGGCATGACTAGAAATTCCAGTCCTACACACACATTCAGCAAGTCCATACTCTGAATGGGCTAATCATCCCTTCTTTCACCTCACACCAAAAAAACAGTGGCACCATGACGAAACCTTCCAGTTAAATTCTCTGCTACCAAGACAACTGCCTTGTGACAGCTGCTCCTGCAGCACACAACAGCCCTTCTGTGCTAAACCCCAGGGGAATAAGGACTTCTACAGCAACTGGAAATGCAGCAACAAACACTTGAAAGGCAGCTGCTTGGCCACAGAGCTTGTAAGAGCTACGTGCTTTCAGTTAAACACACCACCTCACCTTGCAGCATCTCTTCTTCCTGTGCCTCATCCTGAGGCATCTCTTCTTCCTGTGCCTCACCTTGCGGCATCTCTTCCTCCTCAGCCTCACTTTGAGGCACCTCTTCCTCCTCAGCTTCATCTTGAGGCACCTCTTCCTCCTCAGCTTCATCTTGAGGCACCTCTTCCTCCTCAGCCTCACCTTGAGGCACCTCTTCCTGTTCTGTGTTGTTTGCCAAGTGCTTCCTGAGGACCAGCAAGGAACCTGCCTTTGTCTGCTCAACAACAATGGAATCAGACATGCTTCTGAGGACTTCAGACATGGACAAAAATCCGTACTGCCTGTACTGGAACGCCCGGCCAAAGCGCCTGAGAAAGGCCTTGCTGAAGTCCCCGAGCAGAAGTGGTGAGGAACTCAGCAGGTCCTGCAGCTCAGCCTTCACCACTGCTGGCACGACGGGAGCCCCAGCACTCAGAGTTTGGAAACTCTGTGGATTCTTGTAGTTCCTAGTGGGAAAAGTAGCATTCGCCTTTGTAGCAGTTTTCTTCGATGCCTTACTACGTGTCTTTACTTTCTGGTTGGCAACCAGCTTGGCAATCCCTTTGGTGGAGTCATCTGCAATGGCTACAACAGAAAGAAATAAGCAGACACCAGAACAATGAACCACTGGAAGCTCTACACCATCAAAGCTCCTCTTTGTTCCTTTCTTTCCTCTTCTCCACACCCTTTCCAGAAGCAGTTGTCTCCTTCAAAAGCAGCCACACTAAATCATGGCTGATTTCCAGCAGCCTCTCCCTTTGCAAACTGGACCAAACTATTTTTAAAAGCCAGCAACCAGTTTGCACCCTCATCCCTAGAAATTCAGACCAGTTAGGACGGCAGGTCAAATTCTTGGATGCAGGATCACAAACAAAACCCAAGCCGCTGACAGTTTTGCTGGGAAAGCAGAATCACAGTAAACTCTCATTACAGAGCACCCCCTGCCCAGGAAAGGTCTCCCTGGAGAACAGCCCAGGTCTTTTCCAAGCTTCTAAAAAACTCTTTCTTGTGTTACTGTAGCACTCAAAAAGCTCCCAACCATTTCACCCTTCCCAGTCAACTCTCTGCAACTGCCATTTGTTTTTGCAACTCTTCCCCAAAGAAAAAGAAAATGAAAAAGGCTCTTTGATACAGGCTAAACTTCCTATGGGATCAGGTAGGGAAACCTTCACAGCTTCTCTCGACAGGCCCCATCCCTGGTTTTGGCTCCTGCCGTAGTCTGCATTTACAGGAAAAGTGATGCTTACCAGTTCTAGTGTACCCATAAGGAAATGTTACCTCAGTTTCTAAACTAAGTGCAGAGTGCAAAAGTGTACAAAAATAACTAGAAGCCTGGGCGACTTTTTCAGGAGGGAAGAGCACAAAGGTGTTAAAAGGCAGATCAGAATACAAGAAGAAATATCAAAGACAAAAACTTAACCAGAGTCGTACGAGAAACAGATTACCAGATACGTGACATACAGCTCTGCACATCTGGACAATGCTTCACACCACTGTGACGTTCCAAACAGCTCCTCCACCCATTTGGAAACAAAACCTCACCTTTGAGGATTACACCGCCATTCTTAGAAGAACAGATTCGGACAACTTCAGGCATTTGTGTCACCAGCTCCAAGGTGGACTGGAAGCCCAGGTCGCGCAGAGGGAGAGGTTTGCAGACCATGGCCATGTACTGCTCCTCCAGCTGCTCCGGCGTCATGCCCGCTTTGGCAGCTATCAGCATCGCCCTCACCTCCTTCTTCAGCACCTCCATAAGCTGCGCCTGCTTCGACGCCTCTGTACTAAAGGGGAACACATGCAAACAGATGACAACATACCACAGCTGCTCAGAATCACGTGGAATTTTGACTTTTTCCCACTTAGCAGCTGAAAGCTGGCAGCGGCGGCTGGCAGCAGGTTCACCAACAACCCCTGCACTCATTTGCCAGCACCCCTGGAGTTTAGCCCGCCCCTA